>RWGY01000009.1:18136434-18698218 GCA_007726485.1 Eragrostis curvula | reverse complement strand
ACGCAGGCGACGTTTCCGCAGAGAGCCCGACTTGAATGTATTCGAATTAACCGCCCTTTAGCTGTGTTTTCCATGTTCACTGACATAGACAGGCAGCTGATTTGTCCTTGCACAATTTTGCAGGCAGCTCTTGTTAGCCAAGTTGAGAAGCATCTCATCAATATTATGCACGGAGTATCAGTCAGTATCCTTTCTGGTTAACGTGATTTGCTAAATGATGGAATTACAGAAGTAGATTTTCTACTGTTCTGTGTTATGTTTTTGCATTGTTATTGCAAATTAGTATAACTTGACAATTATGTTTTATGTGAAATCCACTCCCTCTTTTACAAGGGTCTTTCTGTGAATCTCCCAGTATGCTATTATAGTGGTTTCATACAGATCTTTCAAAAGCTAAACTTCAAAAAATTTATGCTTCTGTATTCATACCATACCATCTCTGAGTCCATCATAGATAATTACATCTGTGAAGTTGTAGTGGTAGGTGTTATCATGGCTTCACTTGTTTGATTAGTTCAAGGACTCTGTGCCATACGCATAAAAAGTTATATTTCTATTCTTCTTTTGTGTCTGTCTATGTGCATTGTTCCTTGACTCGTTACTAGACCAGAATGCTAGTGTAATTGGAGGTGAGGAAGGCGGTGATCGCAAGAAAGCTGCAGCGCCCCGTGCGACCAAACCTGATGTTCAAGAACCTGCTGCAAATGGGGAGGAACCTGAGCCTGACAGGAGTGACTCCGATGAGTCGGAAAACTAAAGTGGACCAGAATAATTCAGCTTTGATTGCCCCAGCGCCTGGCTGAACTTAGCAATTCAAATCCTACTGTATATCTGTATCAAAGAACATGCCTGTTGTCAGACTCTTACATGTGTTGATCATTATCGTAATGTTAATTTTAGCCTTTAGCACTATGATGAAAAGGTATTGTGAATCTGTGGTTGTTTTATCTTCCGTTGTAGCTTAGGATGTGGGATCACTGATAACCGAAGCACGCATTGATGTGATCCCTCCGTTGTCATACTGACATTCTGCCTTCATGGCTGACTGCAGTAAAGGAAATGACATTGGTGAATTTGATTTTTCTTTTCCCTCTTGGAAACATGGGCAAAAGAAGGAACAACATGAGGGTTAAACAAAAGAGGGGATGTAGAGGAAGACGACCGAAACTTGGATAATTATTATAGTTTTATAAAATTTCAACTTACATTGTCAACCAGTTCAAAGCATCGATGGCTAAATATCTCGACCAGGTCGTGACAGAAGAGTCAAATTGGTACTCAAGTGTACGAAGAGACTTCTAGTTGGTTATTAGTAGAATCTTGGGAAACAATCGCGCTTACGTACATTGGATTCATGTGCATTGACCCAGCACACGGAGAAATTGGTGATCACGGCATAGTTCTAGTTCAACTTATATGCTCCACAGTCGTTCTAAGAAAGCATCTTGCAGTATTGGAGATTTTAGACGTCGCTCGTGTGTGTCATTTTGGCCTCAACTTTATTTAAGATTTGAATCAATCAATGGAGTGCAAAGAAAAAGAAGACGCAGGCTCACAAATGATAATCCCACATGTCGGTACAGGCCATCACTAGCCCCTTAAAAGTCTCGAGTCATGTGCATATACTAAGCAAGGAGTAGCTTTATCATGACGCATTTACCTCATATAGTGAGAAATCAGTGTTACCACATTTTCTTCTCATAGGGTTGATAAGCATGTGTATTCTTATATACTGACGGATACCTGGTCAGATGAAAGCCTGACAAGTTTTCTTATACTGAACGAGACAAATGTAGTTAAGAGCAATATGCAGTTTGTTTAGGCCATGGCATGATGGCAACCACTGGTCACATCTGTTCGTACCACGGCCAAAGACCGGCAGTTTAAGGGTCCTGCCATTCCTATAATCTCTCTGCATCTTGCTTTCTATTCTCCCTTTCCGTTCAATCTTTCGGAGTTTACAGGCATGTCAGGTCAAAGTGACTCCAGTGTTGATCCTCCTCCTCGCCCCAGAGGATGCTGCCGCGCCTTTGCCTCTTTGTTGTGCAAGATCGCAAAGGGTCTTGTACATTTTGGGATCGTATGTATCATATTCATTTTGATTATTCTTGGTCTTGTTAATGAAGACTTCAGCTTTGGTGCAAAGATTATTCTTGAATCAGTGTCCTTCCTTGCCCTTGTTTGCCTATACATTTATACGTCATCGAGCCGGAAGGAGAGAATTGTTTCCGGCATATTTCTTGGTGTGCTTGCTGTAGTGATCGTCATAGCTGCTCCCAGTGCGAAAGGCAGGGCTCACGTGCCCATCTTCGTCTGCAATTTCCTTGCTCTGTTAGCATACTGCGTCTGGAACTTTTGGGCACTAGTGCAGGCTTGTTGGCGACGCCTTCCTGTCCGTAGCGCAGCTACGGCTCCCCCGCTTCTACCGGTGGTGCAGCTAGAAGAAGCAGGAGGGTGTGTAGTCCGGTGCAGCACGCGGCGTTCCGCATCGAGGAGCTGCCGCAGGAGTTCTCGCACGACGAGATCCGAGCCGTGACCGGAGACTTCGGGAGCATGGTGGGCCGCGGCGGCTCCGCCGAAGTCTTCCGCGGCGTCCTCGACGACGGCACGGCGGTCGCCGTGAAGCGGATCGTCAACAACAAGGCCGTCGTCGGCGAGGCCGACTTCCTCAGGGAGGTGTCCATCGTCGCGAACGTGCACCACCGCAGCCTGGTGCGCCTCCTCGGCTACTGCCTCCTGCGCGGCGGGGATGGCGGCGAGGACCAGAGCCAGCAGTACCTGGTCTACCCGTTCTTCGAGAACGGGTCGCTGGACTGGTGGCTGTTCAACGGCGAGGAGAGGCGGCGCATGCTGCCGTGGCCGACGCGGCGGCGCGTCGCCGTCGACGTGGCCAGGGCGCTGGCCTACCTCCACCACGAGTGCCACCGCCAGATCCTGCACCTGGACATCAAGCCGGCCAACATCCTCCTCGACGGCGGCCTCCGCGCGCACGTCTCGGACTTCGGCATCTCCATGTCCATCGCCTGGGACCTCACCAGCGTCGACACGTGCGGGCGGGGCACCCCGGGGTACATGGCGCCGGAGATATGGGCCAACGCGCTGTCCGCCAAGTCCGACGTGTACAGCTACGGCGTCACGCTCCTCGAGCTCGTCGGCGGCCGCCGGTGCTTCGATCAGCTCGGCGGCGCCGCCGGCTCGCCGGCCGAGAAGCCGGACTTGTTCTTCCCGTCCGTCGTGTGGGAGAAGATGGCGCGCGGCGAGCTCATGAAGGTGGCGGACGCGGCCATGGCGCGCGTCGATGAAAGGGAGGTGGAGGCGGTGGTGACGGTGGCGCTCTGCTGCGTGCAGCCCAGGCGGGAGATGAGGCCCAGCATGCTGACTGTTGTCGACATGCTCGAAGGGCGTGTCGCCGTCGATCTGACGCCGGAGAGCCGCCTGTCCATAGGGAATTTCGCGGTCCGCTGTAGCTAACTCCATCATTGTTGCGCTCAAAATACTGTTGGTTACGTTTTTACACATCTCGCACCTTGATCCAATGACTTTCAATCTTTGCTGTGGAGTTTGGTATGAGCGAAGAGAATATTGTCCACTCGTATGGTGAGTAGTTTACGGTGAGACGGAT
Organism: Eragrostis curvula; assembly: GCA_007726485.1. Taxonomy (NCBI): domain Eukaryota; kingdom Viridiplantae; phylum Streptophyta; class Magnoliopsida; order Poales; family Poaceae; genus Eragrostis; species Eragrostis curvula. The sequence goes on along the minus strand of RWGY01000009.1, from coordinate 18,694,596 downwards.
GACAACTCCGCTCTCAGCAAGTTATGCTAGTTACCATCGGAAAGAGTCTAACAACAAATTTACCATCAGAAAGCAGCTAATATGCAAAAAGTTGCCGCTTTAAAAAGTGCAGAAAGTAATGTTCATGGATCTAACACAGTTTTATGTAGTGGCAATGCAGCTGACTCTAAAAACTGGATCCGGTATATGTTCCTCCTATATACTCAGCTTTCTGTTACAAGCTACTGTTTTCTGGCTTTCCAGAACTGATAGAGGTACATCCTGTGGCCTAAGAAAAGTTTTAACTTTAAATTTTCGCTCTATCCACGACCTGTCTATGGAGCACAATGGGCAGTGCAAATACCTCGTAAAGAGAAAAGTTCCAGAAACAAAACATGATCTAGTTTGCAAGCACAACAGCATTAACCATACTGGTTCTGTTTTCTTTCTTCTGTTCCGAAGTACTCGAGCATCAGAAAAGTCTGATTCCTAACATAAACCAACTAGCAATGTACATCTATCAATACAAACCCAAACTTTTAACACAGAAGGTTATCGAATGAAATGCGAAGCCCGATGATCTATATGATAATTATGGCTGAAGCACCTCAAACTCCATTCCACCCGACCAACATTCGGCTAAGACATGATCAGTGATAGGCAGTGAGTGTAGATGGATCAAAACAAGAGGCTATATCAATTTAGTTCCTCTGCTGAGCTGCTCTCATGGGTCCTGCAACGAAAAATGATAGCATTATGTTTCAACAACAACAAAAAGAAGTAAAACCTACGTAAATTGGGATGGCATTGGAAAAGCATATGCCATGCATATTTCAGTGCCACCCACTCAAGTTTGTACGCAGAAAACACAATTATACAAGTTCTGAGCAGGGGAAAAAAAGACTACATTCAAGCATAGTATTTTGATAAAGAAATCTTAATGACTCCCTATTAGTGCTACTATAGTGAGTTCCTTCCTTCACTCCTGAAACTCAAATGGTGTGACTTGATAATTTCAATGGTCATATTCAAGATTACATACATCGATCAAAGTACATTCTCAGAAAACTACAACCATTTTGAACCAATAACCCCAAAAACTACAACTATTTTGTTATGCATAACAAAAATACACCTAGTTAGACACTTGATACCGCATAACAACTTTCTCACAAAACTACAATTATTTTGACATTATAGTAGCAATGAGAAGTTTTGTATTTCACAGTATCCAGTGTCAAAATAGTTCTCGTTCCGTGGGTATTAGGTGATATTTTTGTGAAATTACTACACCTGAAAGATTGCAGTGATTGCACTACAGATTTCACCCATAACTTCTATATCGAAACAATCATTCTGAAAATGACCATGACATATCAAATTGTTTGTTAATACACCTGATTCAAAATTTATTGATAACCAAAGAATAATTATTGTCTTCCGCCATCCATATATGAGTATATGCGTATGGTTAAAATCTCTCAGGAAAAAAAATAAACATACTCTACTGTCGACACAAAACTGAAAGCAAGCCACTCAATCATTCTTACTGTCACTTGCTAGTTGCTGCTACCCATTTGTGTCTCTAATTTCCTATCTTTGTAAGAATAGGGAATGTCATGAAAGCACTGAGAATTATTAAATGTTAGTCCAAGGATGTGGCGCCTAAGGAAATTTAGAGAGGCATGAGGTTGAGATAGTGCCTTTTGCATGTAGCAAATGCACAACTTATAGTACAAATAATGTCCATGGCAAGCAAGAAGAAACAATGAAGGATCAGATAATATGTGAGATGGACTCTCCTACAAGGTATAATTGAATCTAAAGACTAGACGAACAGTTGCTACTATGTGAGAAGTTAGTACACAGGAGCAAAGTCGGAAAAAAGAGATCAGAAAGCACATGGTACGCTAGCATAAACTGCATGTATCCTGACCTGCTTATAAAAAATAAAAGTTTATGATGACGTGCTATAACTTACAGGTACTAAGGCCGAACAGAAATATGCTATACATTCTTTGAAAAAATTCATGTCCTATTGTGGGCTCTGAAGTCTATAGAAAACAACCTATGGATGTTTTAGGGATAAGGGAATCTACTTAAAATCAAAAGGTTAGATACGATTTCTAAAGTAACCCCACGGATAGGCTGACAAAATGAAAAAGGAAAGAACAAATGATAGGAAACCATCACCCTTTCCCTACATGCAAGAAAGAAAGAAAAAATAATTTGTAACAAAATACTATAAAAACCTTACCTCAATTTTATGCCAAAAAAAAGTGTAAAACCATTATATGTTATTTGCAACATATTTAAATAAAGGAGATGAGATAGTCCAAAATAACACTCTCAACTCCAATTAATATGCAGTACTTTTAATCAGATGTACCCTTAGTTCAATTTATACGCAAGAACAAGAGTATGCTATTCGTCAATTACTACTTTCTACAAAAATTCAAAACTGAGACAACACAATAGACTTTTACGTCTATGTACATGACAAAAAATCTTTTACACTAAGAAATTCTTTTACAATTCTATGTACATGACAGTAAGTGCAATTGTGAGGCAAGTTTACTAGAATAGCATGAAAAGCAAATAACCTGGTTTGACAACCATTAAAAGCTTGCAATCAGAGACGAGAGGTTGAGCATAAAAGTAATATTAGTCTACAGTTTATTAATGGCTATTATTTTGACGCCTAACTGTGCTGGTATTTGACTACAGCCATACTATTTCATGGGCAAATAGACTAGTTTACCCAAAAGTCAAAAATGTTCAACCAGTCTAAGACAAATCACTGCTCATATACAGAGTGAATCAACTAGCTAACAGGATATGTTAAGCCTCCAAAGCACGATAAGATCACATGAGCCAAAACATCTCAGGCACCCTTCTAGAGGGCGTTCAACCCTCATCCTATATATGTTCACTGAAGCATGACAAAGAATAGTTACAACGTATGTCTAAACAATGATGACTCATCATACTCGACAATACACCGCTCAATAACTGATAAGATCCACCCAAACTTTTATGCGCTTTCTGTGGAGCAACTAGCATAATTAATACATAAAACAGCAACGAATTTCCTGTTTCATAATCTCTTATATGGACAGGACTTAAACGGATAATCTATTTGGATGAAATGCAGCTGATCATTGCCTATACACCTGAATCTCTATAGAAGAAAGAATCGAATACTACCAAACATGGTACCTGAATTGACACTCCAAAATGCCTGAACCATTCAACTATCTAGGTAATATAGAAAACTTCAAATTGTTGAAAAAATCCTTCTTGTAGCTACATTATAGAAATCTGGGCAACCATTATAAAGATTCATGGGCAAATTTACTAAGATAATAATGTACCTACCATGAAAAGCAAACTGACAGGTCATCTAAACCTATCACAGATATAGCATAGATGTAATACTGGTTCATGGTTTATTAATAGGTATCCTTTTGGCACCAAACTACAGAGAAATTTTAATGTAGACATACAAACTAGTGTACACAACAATCAAAATGCTAACCCAATCCAAAACAACCCACTGCTTACAGTAGCGGTGTGTTGATCTCCCCTGAACCACTATAAGATCTAACATGATCAAATGCATATTACCAATCCTTTAGGATGTTCAATTTTCATCCCGTAAATATTTATTGAAGGATGACAAAGTACAGTTACAACATACCTCTAAATAATCGATTACTCATCACAAACTACAATGTATCCTTGAATAACTGATGAGTTCGCCCATCACTACTGTGGCTTGTTTGGATGTTGGAGACCATTTCATCTTGACACATAAAACAGCGAAGGCTTTTCTATTTAATAGCACAGACGAAAAATAAGCATGAATGGAGGGGCACACTAAATGGAAATCTATCAGGATTGAAGGCAGCCGATCAAAGAATATCCACCTGAGTTTCAAAAACTGAAACCAATGAATCTCAGAAACCATAGACCTAGATTGACGTTCTGGAACACCCAAAATATTCAAATGTAATCCAGAATTCTTAGCATTGGAGGATAATCCTTTGTGTAGTTACACAATGAAAATAATGTCAATCATTCGTAGAACACTATGGTACCCTGGAATTAGATGATAGACACTCTACAAACCCAAGATTGGCCAAGATCGTTGAGTAGCATCACAAAAAGATTGCATTTTTGGGGAGTTTCACCAACGGTTGCTGAACTATAAACGCAATTCGCACAGATTCCATGCATTCATTGAAATGCCTTTTTCCACAAAACTAAGATTGGCCAAGATCGTTGAGTAGCATCACAAAAAGATTGCATTTTTGGGGAGTTTCACCAACGGTTGCTGAACTATAAACGCAATTCACACAGATTCCATGCATTCACTGAAATGCTAAAGCACATAATCAAAGATCTAAGAGGGAAAGACTTGGACACAAGTAGTACCTGCATCGGGACGTCCACGTCGACCCGAGCTATGCTCAGCGGCACCCATCCGGTCAAGCTCATCCAGCGTCGCAGCGTCCACCCTGTCCAGATCGACCTCCATCTTCAACTTCTTCACCCCCAGGCACGCACCCTGCGCCTTGAGGACCGCGGCCGCCGACTGCTGCACGCCCAACGGCATCCGCGGCAGGTCGTCCCTCAGCCTCTCCCTCCGCTGGGCGTCCGTGGGCGGCGGCGGCGGCAGCGACGCGAGGATGGGGGCCCACCCGGTCTCGAAGATCTCGAGGAATTCGACCGCGATCTCGTACGCGGGGTCGCCCTTGTTGTTGTACAAGATGGCGTTTTGGAACGTGCGGAGGACGTCGGCGGCGAACTCGTGCGGGTCCGCGTAGCGGCGGGCCTCGAGGCGGCGGAGGACGGTGCCCAGGTCCATCGGGTCGCGGACGACGGTGTAGTAGTCGCGGAGACCGAGGCCGCGCACGTCCACCGGCTTGTTGAACACCCACGCGTCCTCGTGCCGCAGCAGCTTGTCGAGGAGCGCGCGGCAGCTCCCGAACGCGCGGAGGAGATCGCCGCCGCCCGCGGCTACCGCGGGAGGCGCCGGGGCGGGGGCGGGGGCGGGGGCGGGGGCCGGGGCCGGGGCTGGTGCCTTCTTCGGCGCCCCCTTCCGCCGCTTTGGGGAGCTGGCTTCCTCGTAGAAGCCCGCCGGCGGGCGCGTTGAACGCAGCATCCGAGGGTTTTGGGGGGACTCTGGTCTGCTGGGGTCAATTCCTCAACGTTTCCCCTTCTATGCAAGTGGGAACCGGTACTAATAGGAGTATGGCTAACTGACAAATTGATTGTGTTGTTAGCTGCATTCCAAATCTGTTCTTTGTATTTCAAATCTGTTCTTTAGTTCTTTTCACATCAGACGAGCATTCACACTATAGGAGTACAAAAACAACCGCAGCTTTTCCTCCACCCATTTTCACGAGTTCATTCTTTTGGAGTGATCCACAAGGCCGCACCGCAATCAAGGGCTGAAACCGTTGCCTTCTTTTGGAGTGATCTCTGGCGATCGTGAAAATGTCCACCGTTGTTCCCTCCTAAAAGGCCGGAGAAGTGGAGATCATGTGCGCCCTCCGTGCCAAATCAGACGAGACACAGCGTGAACCGACTGCATGAAAATAATGTAGTTCACTTCAGGTCCAATAAACTTATTCGTGGACACAAAAGATCCTCAACGCCCAATTTCACAAGGTACAAAACAAAGTCTTTATGTGAATTCCAAATTATGCAGTGTACTGCTGCGAATGATTCGCTAGGCGTGTAGTGTGTTAGGTATTTCTAATTTGAATATTTTCGATCATACTTATTTGTTTCGTACTTTGGATCTACACCTGTATAATCTGCCTGACCTTGCGAACTTCTTTTGGCCAACAAAGGTTTATGTCTTTTCATTCGATCTCAACCAAGGGTTACTTTGATTCCTCATCATCTCGGTGTCATTAATGGGTAAACAGCATAGTTTTAAATCTCCCGCTATAGCTGCCGCTAAAGCCCGCTATAGCTTTTTCAGACAGTGTACCGCTATTTGCGTTCATGTACAAATTAACCGTTATCTCCCGTTATAGCTTGATTTAGCTCTGCTATTAGCTGTTTTAGAGACATGTCGCTAAACATCTTAGCCCGCTATTTAAAACATTGCAGGCGGAGTAGTAGTAGACAGTAGTCGAATGTTACTGTTCCCCATCTGACAATGGCGTCACACTCATTTGAGACAGCATAATTCCGTACATGGGCCGGCTTTTCAAGACGATGCGGAATCATGGGCGACGACGAGGCCCGTCATTTTGGCAGCCAGCCCGCCCAGCGGCCCGTGCTCCGCCGCCGCCGTCTCTCTCCCTTCTTCCTCCCGCATCTGCCCCGCCGGCCGCCCCCACACGGCCACACCTGCACCCCTTCGCTGCCTCCGCTCCTGCCGTGCCCACGCCACTACCGTCACGCCGCCAGCGCCATCCCGGGCCCCCGACTTCCACCTCATCGGGGAAATGAAGAAGGCAATGCGAAGCCGCGATGGTGAAGAGACAATGCCTCCTGGCAAGCTCCTTCTTTCCTTCTTTTTGTAACTTTGCTCGTCCTTTTGGTTTAAGTGTTCACCTGTTTAAGCTCTCTGCTCACAGCGAGTCAAGATATCGTTCAAAAAAAACACAACGGCTCGTAGTTCAGCACTATATTTTGTCGGACTGGGTTTATTCGATTGGAAACCATCGTGTTGCCGGATCATAGTATTTGGCTATTGCTTGGACTTCAGTTACTATACCTCATAGGCTAGTACCATCTGCACTCCTGCAATCTACGATTAATTTGGATAAAAACTATTTCAGTTGTTTTTTTTCCTGCTAACGAAAGTTTGGGTCATTTAATCGAGCACTTCCTTAATGAATTGTGTGATTCAGGAGCATGTGAATCCTATTCACCACTGTGTATGATGGCCAAATGCTAAATTAGCTGATTCAATTGTATTCTAGGACCTAGTTAAGTTCTGGGTGCATCTCCAATCATTTATATAAACCTAAGAGTGTTTTGTCTGTGATCACCACTGCTCCATCGCCAACTACACGGTATGAATATAGGTGAAATGTAGTTTCTTGAAAGCATAGCCTGAGTTCACACTTTTTCTATTACAAGGCCTTACAGTTATGATATGACATTTTGATTTAAAGGTACTACAACCTTTCTGAGAAGATGACTTTTATTTTCTTTCGGCTTTAAGATATGATAAATTCCTACTAAAGTTAAAGATCGTATACTTTACGAAGATCCCTATCATTGATGTGAACTCTATTTCTATGCAGCATTAGTTAACAGCAAGGTGTATGGAGAGCTTGTATTGCAGGAGAACACAAACGCCACTCATCAAGGAAGAGAAAAGAAAAAGGAAAGAGCAAAGAAAAGGACATCGTCTGCTTTGGATTCTATTAATGGTGAGACATTTCCTTGTCGACATTTGATTTCGTCTTTACAATTTAAATTCTGGCTTGCATTTGCACTCTTGTACAAGTGACTACATCTTTTTGTAATATTCGTGCATTGAGAATTGTAAACTGTGGGTAAACATAGTTAAAGGTACCCTTTGCTTTCAAGCTTTTTAATCACCTGGCTTTGTATTTTGTTGGAAAGTTTCAGCCACGGTTAATGAGGGAAACTCAGAGTACAATCTTGATGAACTTACTATGGAGGAAAGACTAGCAACTCTGACATCATTTAATCAAGGTAGTGAAAGGACTGATGCTCAAGGGCAGTCTCTTGGACGAAATGACAATCATGAGCAGTCACTCTCTATGGCGCCACCAAGTGTAGATTCAGTCCATATTTTGCAGAGGCAAGCTCTGCGTGATGATGATAATATATCGTTGCTAAATTGCTTGTAGAATAGAGATGAAAAGGTATTCTTTTCTTGCGATTCTTGGTCAAAGCATCTGCCAGCTCATATTCATTGCTGGTTTTACTATCGATGGAATCCTATTTGAATTTCGTAACAGTTATCACAGGTTGATAGTATTTACTCCCTCCAGGCAAAAACATTTTTTTGAAGTCTATCAGTATCAACTCTTAAATTGGGAAGATGAAAATCATATGCAGATATTTGTCTTACGTTTTGTAAAACCATAGTATTATATTTGTATTAGGTTTTGTAAATGTAGTACAATCGGCATTAGGTGTTGAAGACTTTAACGATTTCCAAAATGACATGCTTTTGTGACTGGGTTTATACAGATTGAGGTGCTGTTTGACACATGTACTGATGAAGATTGAACGTCCGAGATGAGATCGATCGATGTAGGATGGCCCGATTTTTCGTGGTACAATCAATAATCAGCAGCGAGAACAATAACCGTCGATAAAATCTGACCCGTGCAATGAATCACACGAACCAGAAGTGAGACCAGTTGAAGGTCAGCACGTGATCTTGATCCAAGAGAGAATCAAGCCCACACACTAATGAAGAACAGAACCAAATCAACAGACCAAATCAACAGAAAAGACCCTGCTCAACAAGCACGAATTTCTAGCATCAAAATTCTGAAACAATCGACCAGGATAAGATCACCGAAACATGGTGACGTTTCTGAGTTTATTTCTCACGAAAACTAAACATATTGTTTGATATTCTGGTCCCCTTCTACGTGTACATGACCTCTAAACTATATAGAGACTCCCTATGACTCAAAAGGAAAGTAAAATCACACTATATATTACAAGGACTCAAAACTGGAAACTAAACTGCTGAACCGTCGTTTTGTTTTGCAAACTGCGACCGGCTCACATAAAATCTGGTTGTGGGACCACATCCATCTGAAAGTACGTCAAATTATCTTTCCATGGAATACCCACACGCCTCAATTGGACTTCGGATGCATCCGCTATGGCATTTTTAATCCAGCCTGTCAGGGTGGCCTGAAACCAAAACCGAGACGAATAAAATCTTTCCTATCTCCTTTCTTCCGTATGGGATTTGTTTGATTCGGTCTATAACTTGGAAAGATATGTGTGCGACGTCCTTGGAAGGTACTAGAGCATCTGGATACGTTCTTTTGCCTTGCTAGATATGAGCTATCCTTATATGAAAATACACCTCGTCGTTGTGGCCAGAATCGACGCCTTTCAATAAAAGTGGCATAACTTGAAGTAGAAATCTCCAAATCTCGTGATATTTGATTCTGTGAAAACATCACTTCACTCTCTTCCAAAATTTCAGGTTTATAGGACTTGTATTTCGCTGAACACCTGAGCTTAACACCTGAAACATCATGATTTATCTCAGCTTCATCTTTGTCGTAGCTGATAGGAATATCCGCATCATTCTCCCCCTCTTCAAAATGATTCGTCCTCGAATCAAGCTCTATATTCCCTATCATACTCCCTTTCTTCAAAACGAGTCGTCCTCGACTCGTGCCACTTGTACAGCATGTAGATGATTCGAATTTAACATGATGCAACTTACTTTCATGCTGTTTTTGACACTGAACGTCCTTCTTGCCTATAATTAACTCATCCATTTGAATTTCTTTCTCGACCATAGGTTTCAGAATATGTCGCTTCCCTTGATGCAGAAAAGAAAAATGATTGGACCTGCCACTGTGCATAGCATCATGATCATACTGCCACGGTCTTCCCAATAATAATTGACAAGCATCCATTGGAACAACATCACAAATCACCTTATCTTTATAATCACCAATAGAGAAAGATACTTGCACTTTATGAGTAATTTTCAGCCTACCAGAATTGTACAACCACTCCACATGATGTGGTTGTGGATGCCTCCACGTTGACAGCCCCAAACATTGTACAATATCTTTACTAATTGCATTGGTGTAGCTGCCACCGTCAATAATCACTTTGCAAAACTTCTCTTTAATCTTGCATTGAGACTGAAAAATACTCCATCGTTGCCCCTTCTCTGTTGTATCTTCATCCACTCCTTGGGCCTTTTTTAGCATCATATTCAAGCCAAATTTTGGTGCATCATCTTCACCAAAAATTGCACTAGTAGATTCCATAACTTGCTGATTAGTAACCACTTGATTAGTAGCCTTTTCTATCGCGCAAACTGAACTTTGAGTAGTAGCTGCATGTTGCTTCTTCTCATGGACAGCAATGAAAGATTGATCACGCTTGCGGCGATCTTCAAAATATTGCTCATGGGTATATGCATAAATAAAATGTTGTTCTCCCTTATGCTGAAATGAGAATTTCACACGAGAGGACAGAAAAACTCGCAGCCAGGCATGCTGATCAGTCCATGGTTTTCCAATAACAAGGGAGCATACTTTCATGTGCATAGGCATAACATCAAAAATAGCATAATCTGAACATCCACCTATAAAAATTTTTACCTTAGCTTGATGTGTGATCTGCACATATGAGCCAAGCCACTTCACTCTATATGGCTGTGGATGGACGGTTATTTGCAATCTGAATGCGTCAACAAGAGTTTGACATGCAAAATTATAATGGCAGCAAGGATCCACTACTGTTGCACATGTCGTGTTTCCAACATTGCAGCGAGTATAACACATACACCAGCTTGGTTCCTTCAGCGGATCCTCCTCACAATGCTCAATAGAATAATCCATTGCAATCTTCAAGAAAATTCAGAACACATATACGTACCACGATCAACCTTAGCAAACTGATACCAAATGATAAAGACATGCCTAGCAAATGCCTAGCAATGTCCTGAATTTGTCCCAATCTTTCACGGTACAAGCAGCAACAAATATATCTCTGAATATAAGCAGCACAAACTGATAGATAATCGATAGATCCTTGATAATTCAGAACAACTAATAATGTTCCACAACGACAATGCAGCAATAACACAAACTGTGATAAAAGGATTCAGCTTACAAGGAGTAATCCAAACCCAAGATTCAATCTTCCACCCGTGAGAAGCTCCCACGATCAGAAGAGGATGAATCCCAACAGGATCCAAGCGAGCACCCAGGAAACCACGTCCTGATTGCACACCCAAGCGGAGATCCACACGGAATCGACCAGCAGAATCTCTTGACAAGAGAAACAAGGGGGAGGTCGCCCCTAGGGTTCTATCCTTCGAAAGGAAGACATACAAATCACGAAAATAATCAACTACCCATACAGGGGCGCCGGCCCTAGGCTTTTAGGCACGCAGGCCAGCCAAACACCAAGTCCGACTCGACCAGGACTCAAAACTGACTCGGACTCAACACAACCCGATGATTGTTTTTATTACTGTAACCGACTCGAGACGAATCTGACAACGGGGCCATATGCGTTGGAAAGGTTATGAAATTATCTTTCCATCAAGTACTAATTCACCCCCAACGGACTCTGTATGAGAGAGATATGGTATTTATTGTCCACGCCTGTCTGACTGCACCAAACCGAAACCGAACTGAGTTGGAATTTCCATATCTGCTGATTCCGTGTTTGGATGGACTTGGGAGCCGTGTAGTATCAGAAAGGAAGGTATTAGGCACTCTTGTAAAGTCATTTAACAACTTGAGTGGCTCCTTAGAGTCATCAATTGCCACAAACATTGATCCGATCTTGACGTATGGCCTCGTTTCTCTATTATTCTCATCCTTCTTTATATTAGACCCAACAAAAACGTTGCACGGCATGGCATCACTAGCTGATAGCACTTCTGGTGTCTTCTTATGATTTGCAACAAATGAGAAAGAGCCAAACTGAATCTTATGGTTTTCAAAAGCATTACCTTCTGAAATATATGCAGAATGACATTCCTTTTCCGAATAAGTAGCTGCAATCGTTCTTTGATCGTTCATGTTCTGCTCACGCTTCACATTGAATGAGAATGCACCGATCTGAACAACAACATCGAATGGATGATCAGTACAACACTGTAGATTAGATGATGAAATAAGTTTAGGAGATATCCCCGCATCATGTACTCCTTATCACACACACATTGCACCTTTTCACTTACTGCATCCTTTCTCCAGGTCATTAGGATTAGATCATATCTAGGAAGAAAAAACAACTTAGGACTGCTCTTGGCCAATTGCAGTTGGTTTGATGATGAATTGGTTGGTTTATAATTTTATTAATAAGTAAGGATACGTGCTAGTCTCAGTTTAATCAAATTTAGGGCATGTTTTTTTATTTGTAATTTTCTTTTTGGTCCGTGCTAATGATTTTTTGCCTTAGCAGTCTTGTGAAATGAATATAGTAGACTATGGAAACCAACTTTACCATATTACTTTAGGTAACTGAGAATGGAAGAGAAGATTTGTCAGATTTTCTTTGCTTTTTAGTTACATTTACTCTGTTATTGACAAATAGGAAGAGTTCTCTGTGGTTACGGTTTACCAATAATCTGCCTCATGATGTGGCTGTTTGGTTAGACAGGTTATCGTTAAATCTGTGTCGCCTCTAACACCAGCAGATGTTGTGAAGCTTCTCAAGTTCTTCGTATTGCAAATACAATCAAGGTATTTTTTTTGTGGAGGTATTTTGTCAGTTTATATTATACAAATGTTTATGACACTTTGGTCCATGTAGATTTGGATATATCAGATGTCGTTGGCACATGTATGTACCATCAACTATATGTTTATTCATATGGTAGACCAGGACCTTCTTATTCTTTCAATGCTTAGTGTCTTGGGTTATTTTCTTTTCATTTTTCATATTCATGTAATCCTCTTTCTTTCTTTATGCATGCATGCTCTCTTATATCCGCTTTGGATATGGCCTCGGTTACTGTTATATGTTCTATGTGATGTTCTTTCTATATCTTCCAAAGCTGAAAGTGCTCCTAGTTTATGTGTTGTGGCCTTTCCAGAGTGGCTTCTGAGGGACCACACGATGTTTATGTATATCTGATTTCTCTGTGGGTATTCCGAAGAAGAGATTTCTATGAAAAGTGTTCAGTAGAATAGAGGAGCAGAAAAAAATGCAGCTGCTGATCTCATCAGCCTCTGTTAATAGATGAGTGACAGAATGCAGCTGCCGATCTGAACAACTCTGTTTCTATGCTTGTTGAGTTCTTGTTCTACCTTATAGTTCTTAATTTGAATTCGAAACAACTATCCTGATGTCAACAAAAAGAGTCGAGAGGGGGTATTTATTAAGGAATGTCATACCTGTTACGTTTTGGGCTGGATTATCATGGCCTAAAAAGATGTTAATGATCACATTGCTTAGTTTGGGCGTTGCTCTCAATTTTCGTTATACAATTTGGCAATGAAATGCCTCATTTCTTGACACCTTTCTCTCCTCAGGGGTGCAGTATTGGGTTGTTTGCTCCGGTGGCTGCAAACTTTACTTGGTCAACACATGAGCAGCATAGTTTCTCGGGAGTCTTCTATGTTAGTGCTCAACTCGCTCTACCAGGTTAGTAATGATTTTTACTTGCCAAAAAACAAAGGCTTGATCCCATAGTTGTGAATCATATTTCGTTGGTTTATTTGTTGTCGCTAGGAAAAAATTTAAAATCTGAAAAGAATTCTGCATGCCAGCACTTCGATTATGCTTGAAAGGAACAAACATTCTAATGATATGAACATTTAGTGATGGTTCACACGTCTATAGGATTTTACTGTCCCATTGGAAGGTTAGTTGCATCATCCCTCTTAGGATCTTACTGTCCCATTTGAAGTGAAGTTGCATCCAACTAAGGGTATTATACTCATGAAAATAATACATTGTTTCCTCACTGGATGATGTTAACCTTGAATCTGCTACAAGACAATGTAGTGTCACGAAATTCATGAGATGTCAGGCCACTTCATCAGTTCTTTGAGTGTTTATGCAGCTACATACAGCAATTGTAAATCTTATTTACTGTTGGGTACTGATGTTACTGGCTGCAACCCCTTTGCCAGTTTATTGATTGAAGAACATCAACATTCAAGTGAGCACTTCAACTCTCTACCACTCTAGATTACCCTTTTAGTGAGGTAAGTTTGGTCCTACAAAAGCATCATCGTTTTTAGATTTGAAATTGATCCAAAGTATTGTGGTTCAGATTGCTGATGATTAAGCTGACGAGGAAAAGGTAAATCCACTTATATAATATACAAGGACAAGGACACTGACGAGGAAGAATCTGAAGTTGATGCAATGGAAACATATGGAGAGGCTGAAGAACTAGAGGACTTTACTGATGCCTCTAAGCATTCAAATAGAAGTGAGATCATGAACGACTAATTGACCTAGTACTCTCTGGATGAGCTATCGAATGTAATCGCCTAATAAAGTGGAATACACTAAAAGCTATAGATGCTGATTTACCTTGGCCTAGCTGGTGGGTTCACGTATTAGGTTGGCACACGGTAGAAGATTGGAGTTTAGTGTTGTAGGATAAAAGTTTTGCTTCTGTACTTTGACAATCATCTTATCATATATTGCTAATCTGCAATTCTGCATCATATATTGCCTCTGTAAGTTTTGTCTGACAAGTGAATGCTTTTTTAAGTCACTCAGAGGTATGCAATTAATGAAAGAAACCATTGTCGCTTTGTTGTCCACATTGTCATACATTTTGAAGCTCAGTGCAACCGACATGGAACAATGAAAAAGAAGCCGCAGTTTTTAAATTTATAGGAGTAAGCCGGTAAGAACGAGTAGTGACATTTTTTAAAAAATATAGGGCCTTCTAGCATTCAAACACAAAAATAGTCAAAGTGTTAAAAGACTAATATACCTTTCATTTTTACCTCAACTCGTCCCTTCACCAACCCTCTCACCAACGCCAGAGTTTGTCTTATCTGTAAAACGCCAAAAAATTAAAACTCCATAACGCTCTATATTAAGGGATGGAGGGAGTAGTTGGTATTCCAGAATGTAGAGTAATCCCTACTTTTGTTAATGTAACTAACAAAATGAAGGGCAACCACCATAGTATTAAGCTAACATGTCTTTTTTTTTTTCTTTTCTGAAACACCCATGTCAAGTCTTGGACTTGAACCTGGGTGGGTTGGTTCCACCAAAGAACCTAACTAGTTGCTCGCTCTGCAGGCTAAAATGTCCTCTTAACTAACCATTATCTTCAGCATATAAAGTTTACCAGATCAAATTACAAAAAAGATTCCACTAGCCAAGTGTATAGACCAAGATGAATTATATCATACAACTGCACTAGCGAGTGATTAATAGTATCATCATAGTTTTACAAACAAGCCATTGATTGATGGTACGAAAATCAACAAAAAAAATCTTGGTTCGACAATGGGTTACTTGGGCGATAATCAGGATCAACCCGATGAGTTTATGTTGCTTAGACCCTTGTATAGGGTAATAGTCCTATATCCAGTTGTTATTGTATTGCTCTAGATGCAAGATTGTGTTCTTTTTCTGAAAGGGTAGTTACATATTTATATGGCATGAGTCCGCCTCCAGAGTCTTTTAATCGGGTTACATCTGGACTTTATCTTGTAAATAGCATTTGTAGATGGTAAATACCTAAGGAATTTAATCTCAGAAGTTGATCTATTTACTTTACATCACAATGACCACCGAACAACATAGTTGTCAGCGTCACAATGGGCTTTGTACTGCCATACTACCCATCGTATCTACGCAGATCCATTGTCGCCCTCCACCTTCCAACAAGGGAAGAAAGCCTTGAAGGACTGAGGGACAGCTCAACAGAAAGGGTACTAAGGGTGGGGGAGGTATGTCGACCACTCTTCTCGAAAACTTCGACCACCCTTTGAAGCTGATAAGTACACCTATTCTAACTCATCAAGTCTCCACGAGCCACCATCCGAGGCCCTGTGTGGGGAGGAGCCAGCGAGCGTGGACGCACCTGGCATATGTTTTGATGACACCATCAACAAAGAGTCCGACAACAAAGCAGATGCGCTAGCAGCAACCACCCACCAAACCACCGCGCTCAACCCACCAACAACATGTAGCAAGGTAGCACGACCACCATGGACGCAAACCCACCATCCACACAATGAGAGGGGCAGAGTCCTCGACACGACCATTGTGCCGGGAGCAAGCAATTTGAAGCACACACCTTGAACTCAGCCAAGCAGAGGAGGTGGGTGAGGGCGCCACGGCAACGCCTCCAACGAGGAACACATCGTTAGTGGCATTGGCAAATTGCCGAGCTAGGCTTTCACCTGGTACCCATCACCACCAAAACCAAGCGTAGCTGGATCTCCACCATGGGCCAAAGCTGAGGTGCCCCATCGCCCATGTCGTACAGCTCCACAAGGCCGGTCGCGCAACCACAGCGCCGCCGAGCCCAGACCGGTGGGCCAGCCATTGTTAGGAGAACTCGCCCAGGTGTTGACCTCGCAGGTACGACACGTCGTCGGGATGCTGAATGCACCAGCATGTGCGCGCCACACACGCAAGCCGTGCACCGCCTGCACGAATGGTCGCGCTCGTGCCGCCGCATCGCCATAACGCCACGCAACCAACCAGTGCGTCCAGCCCGAAAGCTTTGAAGACCCCGGATCCGGCACATGGGGGCCTAGATCCGGTGAGCAAGGCCTCCGACCATGGGGATTTATGACAACAATGTGGGAGGAAGGAAGAAGTGCGGGAGGGAGGAGGGAGTGCGGGAGGGCCAAAAGGCGGTGGTCGAGGGAGCTCGACGGAGGTGTGTTCTGGGCTGGCTGAGGAGTCGCCCTCCCGTTGCCCTAAGAGAGGTGACGCGGAGAGGTACACGGAATGTGATGCCGGTTTGATGCAGATATGAAAGAAACTTAGGTAGTCTTTGGTTCTTTGTATGAACCGGTCCTGTACCGATCCATCCTGTATCTGACACCGTCACTGCGTTTGGTTGGTTGCATCGAACCGATCCGTCCTGCACGGCCTCGTCCAGATTCCAGGTATATTCCTGTTAGATGCTGAACGGTCTCATGCGGGAAAAAAGGCCGAATCACGTCGTGCAGGACGAGCTGGGTGCCTTTCTTCACCGCCCGACAACCTCCTCTCGTTCTTTTCTTTACCCTCTCGTAAGCTCGTTCACCTCGCAAGTCCCAACTCGTGCGTTCGATTTTTCTCCCCAACAGCGGCGGCTCGTGCTTGCAGTTGGTCAAGCTGTAATGAGGATTTTTCTTTTATCTTGCAGTTCGTCGAGATGTCAGATCCTTCTTTCTTTTCCCTTTGCCAGGATTTTTGCCTCACACTTCGTGCTTGATTCGTTCTCTCCGTCATGTTTCCCTTAGCCTAAGAGTAGAGATTAGTAGCTCTATTGCTACAGATATTAGAGCATCTTCAAAAGCCTCACTAAATTGCTCTTCAACTCTATATTTAGCTAATATTCACCAAAATTGCTTTCCAACAGAATCGCTAACTGCCTCAGCGAAATAGCTTCGCCTCCATCCCGCACTTCTCGCTAGCTATGAATGGCGAGCTTGTCTCGCTCGCCAACGCTCCCTCCGCGCCTTCTTCCCGCGCCCAGGTGGCCTTCCGGCCCTCTTCTTCCCGCGCAAGGGTTCCCGGTGTTACGTTTCCCGCACGCTCGACCTTATAAAATCTCCCATGCACCCGCATTCTTCCACATCTCAGCGCTCCGATTTCCCCAAATTGCCGCGCCCTGAAAGATCTCCCACCTTGCATCGCCACCAGTTGCAAGATCGGCCTTTGCGGCCCCGATTCGTGATGCTCCAATTCGACGGGCAGGGAAGCCAGGGCAGGACCGAAGGCGATCTAACAAAGCCTTATTTGTTGCGCCGTCGTGTTCTTCCTGCTGCTCCCACTGAATTGGTTGGCCCGCTGTCCCAGGATGTGTTTGCAGATGGAACCTATGCCACCATCAAGGAAAAAGTCCCTGGTATGTTACCCTGTCAATTGATGAAGAATCCTGTTGGTCTGTTTCAAAAATTGAGGTGATGCAATGTTATGCGTACATCTGTTCTAGCTAGTCTGCTAATTTGGAATACAGTAGCAGCAACTCTGAAATTCGTCATTGAAGATGCAACTATTCTATGTGCTGTTGTAGTCAGGAATTTCAGATAAGAGTAATAAATTATTTTGTTGTTGCCCTTGTTAAAAGTTCGATGCAAAGAAGCTAATGCAAGGATCTCTCTCTCTGTTTTTTAAGTGCTAATATAGAGCTTGAAATTTGGGTCAGTTTATGTTGTGGAATACAGTAGTGGCAGCTCAGAAAACGTCGTGGAGTCTTCAGTTTGTGCTTGAGTCAACAATTATCGTGGTCTTCAGTTTCTGTTAGTCATCAGATTGTCATTACTTGTTCAAATTATCAAATTATGTCAGTTTGGTTCTCAATATTTATGGTGCTTTTGACAATTATCAAATTATGTCAGTTTGGTTCTTGATAATTTCAGTTTGGTTCCTGAGATTAAGTGTTTGCAATGGAGTTCCAGATTACACTGTACTGAATAATATTGCTTTCCGATTGGTCTAACTGTTGTTGTTTTGTTCAGAAAAAACGTCAACACTGTATTTTAACCCATGTAGCCATAGTCCAAAGCAAAAGCAGCAGAGAAAAGAGTAGGGACCACTGATGACGTGGTGAATTTGAAAATGGAGTTGGAGTTGGTTTTAGAGAGGCTGTTGGTTTCCTTCACTTTTTTTTTACGGTTTCTATTTTAGAGACTAGCTAAATCAGGAGAATTTAGAATTAGTTTTAGAGAGGCTTTTGGAGATGCTCTTAGTAGATTGGGATCTCGTGTGAATTTGTTGCAAGAGAAAACCTGCCGTAGTTCCGTTAAAAAAATTGTTTTAAGAGTGCATTATCATGTGTGCCTAATCATTTTGTTATTTTCATTATTTCTATTTCGTGTATTTTCTTACATATAAAAAATATAATAAAAATTAAGGTGTTAGGATTAGATTTAAGTGGTTACATATGTGGAGGTAAGGCTACCATGTATGGAAGAAAGGTTACCATACATGACTTGTTCAATCAACCAAACATAAACTTGTACCATCGTGAACCATTTCATACAGTCAACCAAACAGAAACATGAACCATCTCGTTCATACAACCAAACACCTTACTTGAACCATCTCGCGCGGGATCATCTCATCCACTGAATCATCTCATACAAGATGGAATTAGTTCAAGCAACCAAACACTACCTTATACATTTTTGTGTGATCTATTGTATATTAGTTTTGTAAAAAGCTACAAACACGTACAAACACAAGCCTGTTTGCTTCAAGCCCTTCCAGGCAACCAACTCGCCAGGCAGCGCTCTTGGGCGTTGGATTTGGACTGCTTGGGGCTCAATTTAGTTGCTTAGGTCAGGCAATGTTACCCAGGCAACAAGCAAACACGCCCACAATGTATATTGTCATAATACATGATATCATCATATTTTTATTGTGAGAAGATAGTTTTGATGGTGTCTATAAGGATAGATAAGAAGCAGTGGTCCAGATAATAGCTGAAAACTGCAGATGCGCACAATCCAGAAAAGCGCTTTTAAAACGCTTTCCTTTCCTTTCCTTGAAACCCAAAACCCTTTCCCAACGACTTTTATCGTTATCGTCGTCATCTGTAGATCCCATCTATCTATCCGCCGCGTACCCCACTCCTGCACAGACCCCTCATTTCTCCCCCTCGCATCCCTCGAGCCCAGATCTCACCCGCCGCCGCGGAACCCAATCCCCGGATCCACAATGAGGCCGTCGATGATGAGGTCCGCCGCCGAGCTCCTCCGCCGCCGCAGCTACTCCTCCGCCTCCGGGCAGCCGGAGAGGAAGGTGGCCATCCTCGGCGCGGCCGGCGGCATCGGCCAGCCGCTGGCGCTCCTCATGAAGCTGAACCCGCTCGTCTCATCTCTCTCCCTCTACGATATCGCCGCCACCCCCGGAGTCGCCGCTGACGTCTCACACATCAACTCCCCCGCCCTGGTACCGTCCTCGTTGCGCTTCCCCGTACCTCTCGATTCCGTCGGATCTGTGTGTTCTGGTGCTTACGCGCTTGTATTTGGTGTTTTTCTCAGGTGAAGGGATTCGTGGGCGAGGACCAGCTTAAGGCGGCTCTGGAGGGGTCCGATGTGGTCATCATCCCGGCCGGTGTGCCCAGGAAACCCGGCATGACCAGGGACGACCTCTTCAACATCAACGCCGGCATCGTTAAGAACCTCGCGGCTGCCATCGCCAAGTACTGCCCAAATGTAAGGCTCTTGCTGTTAGATCTGTTTGATTCTCACGTAATTAAGTGCCATGGATTCCTTGGGTGCGGTCGATCTTGTGATTGTTGAAGATATGAGGTGCTGCATTGATCTGTAGAAGTAGAAACTAAGCCGTTGTAACGAATTCACTAGTACTATATGTTTGCTGGATAAACCACCAATGTTTTGCCCTTTTACTTTTACATGCACATATTTGTTGTTTCTCACAGGCTCCCTTGATGCAATATCACTTGTTAGCACTAGGTTCATGAATTCTGATGCAAAATTTGTTTCCTATTTCCGCTGCATCCTATATAAGCCTGTACATGTTATTAGCAGATCAGTGTTACCTTGGTTTCATTTCCATTCCACATCTTTGCGGTGCCTTCCTGCTAGGGTTTGCTTTATATCAGACTTTGTTGTACTAATGGAGCTGTGGAACCGCTTATTTTGCAATCAGTACTTAAACCAGAGAGAAATGATCTGTACACTTGATATGAAAATCAGCTTTATATGTTACTATCCGTTTTCAGGGCAAACTTTATGATATGTCAGACTGACATGCTTAGCTGCAATGCATTGGTGCTTAAGTTTAATTTTCAGGCATCTAACCATGGTTTTTATTTGTCTGTATACCGTAGGCTCTTGTGAACATGATCAGCAACCCTGTGAATTCAACTGTCCCAATTGCTGCGGAGGTTTTCAAGAAGGCTGGTACTTATGATGAGAAGAGGCTGTTTGGTGTGACCACTCTTGATGTTGTTCGCGCTAAGACTTTCTATGCTGGGAAGGCCAATGTACCAGTTACAGGTAATAATCATTGTATTTTATGATTGGAAACAGAAGAGTGTGGTGTGTAGAGTATATTGTTTCTCTGTTCCTAACTTGTTGTGGTTTCATTACAGACGTTAATGTCCCTGTTGTTGGTGGTCATGCTGGTATCACCATCCTGCCACTGTTCTCACAGGTGCCTTGATAATCTTTGTTTGCGAATTAATGTTGCCTTGCAAATTTTGTTATTTATCATCATTCCTATAGAACATATAATCGGAATTAAGTGACCCGTTTCACTGCATCATATTATGCTTTGTGATGAGGAAAACATGCTGAGGTTAGAAAACTAATGTTCGTGCGCTAGGTAGTAAGGGTAAACTGCTTGGGCTTATTATGCATCAAATTCTAGTGTGTTCTCTTTTAAGGCATATTTGTGGAATTTAGTCATTGTACCTGAGTTAGCATTATCAGGAAGATAAAACGTATCATCTATGGTTAAATTCTATTGCCATTCTCAACTCAAGTTTTGAAGTAACAGTTAAATACTGTACTTTAATTTTGCACTATTTACTTTAACAAATCTAACTTGACTATGTTTTTTTTTTATATAGGCAACTCCTCAAACGAATGCATTGTCTCATGAAGACATCAAGGCTCTCACCAAGAGGACACAGGATGGTGGGACTGAAGTTGTCGAGGCAAAGGCTGGAAAGGGCTCTGCAACCTTGTCCATGGCGTAAGTCAATAAAATAAAATAAAATGTCCAGATGAAGTTTCTCCTGTTGTGCTGTGTTTTATATGTCTATGTTTTACTTATAATTTTGTCTACTTGTGCAGCTATGCTGGTGCTGTTTTTGCTGATGCATGCTTGAAGGGTCTCAATGGAGTTCCTGACATTGTTGAGTGCTCTTATGTGCAATCAACTGTAACAGAGCTGCCATTCTTTGCCTCCAAGGTGCATGCCTGCCTTTATTTGTTCTGTGACTCTGTCATTTCTAATCTTTAATATCTACTCGTTTGTGCTTGTTGAATCTTCCTTTAACGATCGATGGTAATTTTAATCTTCCATTAGAAGAGATTGTGTTATGTAGTTCACTTTATTTGTTCTACGCACCAATAACTTTACCTGGTTGGGTAGAGTATTTTTTTTTTTCAATTTTAAAACCTCTGTGATTAAAGGCATTTTTGGAAATGAATATATCCTATCTATACATCTTTCCAAATTATAGAAATATACAATTAAGGACAACTAAAATTTTGTGAGCGTCCCTTTTGACTTTTGCTGAAATGGAGTAGGTGTTGTTGGTAGTAGGGTTTATGCTCCCTTGGAGCTTCGGAGTTGGAGGGAGATTGTGGTTGCTTTCCGATATAGCTTGCTTGCATTTTATTTCACGAGTCAGTCTCTCTTATATAGAGAACCAACCTAACTATTCTGCTAACAATCCTGAGTTTGATATCAATGAAATATAAACAATCACTAACTGAGAAACCTGAGCTTGTCCTAATGACTTGCAAGCAATTCTGTGTGTGGCCTACCCATCACTCTTTTTTTTAATTATCCTCTATGATATGTTTGGGTCAAATGTTGCTGACGTTCATGGAATCACCAGCATGGGTATTTTCATTTGCTATGTGTCATGTTTATTTTATTCGCTGAGATAAACAAATAAACTGTACATTTTTGCGCTGGTGCAAGTTTTAGTGGGCATTGGTGTGGCAGGATATGGATTGAAAAAGAATTTTGTATGAATAAATTATACATCCACTGATTATTTTCCTAAGGGGCATGCTTTACATTTTATGTCTGAATAATTCACCTTGTAACTCACATTGCGTAGTGCAATTTCACCTTCATGTTGTCATGATGTTATGCACCCTTAATACCGAAATAATATATTTTGAGCCTCTGATTAGCATTCATGATCCAGTTTCTGGAGTACTTACATTCCGCTAATGTTACAGGTGAAGCTTGGGAAGAACGGTGTCGAGGAAGTACTTGGGTTGGGCGAGCTGTCAGAGTTTGAGAAGGAAGGGCTAGAGAATCTCAAGGGCGAGCTCAAGTCTTCCATCGAGAAGGGTATCAAGTTCGCAAACCAGAACTAGATGCTGCAGCATTCGAAACCTGTAGTTAAGGGATCCCCTGATTTTGATTCTATGCTTCTCTGCCCCTTTGTGTGGGCATGCGAAGATTTGAGCCTTACAATAAGAATCCCTGCGGCTTTGGTTATTGCGAGACAACAAAAATTGTACGAGTGTGGGCATATGACGTGTCAATTTTTGAACTGTTACGACGTGCTTTGAACAAGCGTATCCTTTAATCTGTGGCACGTGAACTGCAATCGATCTGCTTTGGGTAAAACCTGCTTATATATTCTCCCTGGAAGGGCCACGACATCCTCTGCCTTGAGGACACTGATCGGTGGCCTTGTGACCGTGCGCCAGTGGTTTAGTGCCGATTATAATCTTACACTCAACGTCTTGTCGTGATGGCAAGCCAAAAAAAAAAAAAAACTGTGAGCGTCGTCTAATCCTAACACGAAAAACTAGTTCAGATCAGCTCCACTGTGAGATCTGATCACAATATTTTTGTGCACGGGCAGTACGACTGAGGAGACGTCGCGCTTGTAGACAAACGGCGGCTAATGTACTCGCCAGCAACCACGCACCCCTGGTTGGTTGTTGCTAAGTTGTCGTGCTTCCGCGCGTGATCTGCTTCGGGATCTCGCTTGTGGACACGGACAACAACCCGTCTACAGAAACGACTCCAGCGACCGTGTCGAGACATTAATCAGGTCATTAACTCCATTCGCCAAATAACAGGAGGATACAGAAGGCAACACCCACATTTGTCCAAAACGGTGTGTGTACGGACGTGGACCTCCGGTTGGTTAGTGGCTTAGTGCCGTGTGATCCGCAGGAATGTGCTGATGGCTTAAGCCAGCCAGCATGAGCGGATGACACAGGCGCTGTCATTGAAAAAAAAAAAGAAACGGTGTCGTGACGCTTTTTTTGTTTTATTAGAAGTACCGGTGTCGTGACGTGCAAAGAACCCTCCGTTCCACCGGCTCGTGGGCCCGATAGGTCCTCAAGACAAGACAATTCTGAAGCTGGGCCCTCGTGTTTCTCCCTTTCAATTTGGTGGCCCTCGCTGCGTTTTTTTTTTTTTTTTTTGAATCCGCGGCGCATTTTTTCTGAATAATAAGTGCATCTACTACTTTCTGGGAGCAGCCGCCCCTTACCTTCCCTTTTCGTCCCTTTTCGTGCGTGTTCGTCCCCGCCTTCAACCGCGCGCGGAAAGGAGGCTCAGGAGTCAGGCCATGGCTTCCTCTGCATCCGGTTCCGCGGGAGGAGCCCTAGGCCTCCTCTTTCCGCTGGCTGCTGCGGCGGTGCTGGCACTAGTCCTAGCCGGGGCGGATTCGGCGGCGGCGGCGTGCTACCCGCGCGTGTTCAGCTTCGGGGACTCGCTGGCCGACACGGGCAACTACCGCTTCGTCTATGTCAACGACTCCCTCAACCCCGTGCTCTGGCCGCCCTACGGCGAGACCTTCTTCGGCCGCGCCACCGGCCGCTTCTGCAACGGCCGCATCGTCCTCGACTTCGTCGGTAACGTTCTCTAACCACCGCCACCTGCGCCGCCGATAGATCGAGTGAGAGGGAGTTCTGATTTTTTTGAGATTCGAAATGCTGGGATTGTTGCAGCGGAAGCGCTGGGGCTGCCGTTCGTACGGCCGTACCTGAGTGGGCGGAGCGCCGAGGACTTCGCGTTCGGGGCCAACTTCGCCGTCGGCGGCGCCACGGCGCTCAGCCCGGATTTCTTCCGGGACCGGGGTATCGACATCGGCGATCCGGTGCACCTCGACATGGAGATGGAGTGGTTCCGCGAGCTGCTTGATCTACTCTGCCCCGGCAATCTCTCCGGTATGCACGTTACTTTCACCAACCCTTTCACCTGCGCATTCTGCTCTTCAGCTTTTGACCGACAAGATTACTAGTGTGAACCCAGCTAGAACAAGAGAGACAAGATTATGGTGGCGTACACAAAGCAATTGTTCATCGTTTATAATAATAATAATAATAATAATAATAATAATAATAATAATAATAATAATAATAAGTAGAAAAGTGGTGGTGGCCGTTCAATGAAATCAGCCAGCCAGCCCATTTCACGCGACTGAAACTGAAACTCCTATAATAATGGAAAGTCCGTTCATATCAGTCCTTGTCGACCACCTAACTGAAACTGAAATTGCTCCAAAGTACGTGATGCTAGTCTGTGCTTCATCTTTTGCACCAAAATCAGCAGTATGATACACTTTCCCATAGGATACAACATTATGAGCAGAAATGCGGTACTTTTGAAATGAACTGTCAGAAATCTGGAAGTGATGTGCTGCAGGAAGACTAGGAATCAATTGTTTTTTTTTAGCAGCAGTGGAGCTCATAATCTGTCACCACTCATTTGAATGGAGTTGCATCCATCAATGACAGCAGCAAACCACTAAAAAAAATTAAAGAAGAACGAAGGCCTAAACTTTCAGTCCACAAAGCCTGATGCACACCGTGCACAAGCACCAATTGACCTTTTTGCAAAAGATTACTATGTATGATAAATATGAATTGTGATGAGACAATAAATTTTATTATACTCCTAGTAAGGTTATTGTTCTGAGCATGTAGACGCTCAGCTTTAGTAACTATGGGGGTGTTCGTTTCATAGGGGTCTAAAATTTAGAGGGGTTTAAAAAAAAGAATCTTATTATTTAAGAGTATTAAATAAAGTTTAATTACAAAACTAACTGCAGAACCCCTGGTCTAATTCGCGAGACGAATCTAATGAGGGTAAGCAATCCGTGGTTAGACGATGGTTACTGTAGCATTACTGTAGCATGACTGTAGCAAAACATAGCTTACTTAGGCTCGTTAAATTCGTCTCGTAAAGATGTACCTATCTGTAAAAAGGTTTTGTCATTAGACTTTATTTAGTACTAGATTCTCTTTATTTAGAGGCCTCTAAAATTTAGCGCTAAAAGAAACGAACAGGATCAATTTTTGAAATCTTTTGTTTACAATGTCATCTTTAAATGCTAGTTCATAGTTCAAAACCTTATTTATTGGACAGCTTGCTTGGATATGATGAATCAATCCCTCTTTCTGGTTGGAGAAATTGGGGGCAATGACTACAACTTGCCCCTTTGGTCAAGACTGCCCTATAAGAAGGTCCGCACCTTCACACCAAGCGTCGTTGCAAAAATTTCTTCTACAATCACCGTGAGTATCTGTTTTGCTCTAACTGTCGTTGTTACAGACATCATGTCCAGATAGTAATGCGGGTTCATTAAGTTTGCAGGAGTTGATTGGATTAGGAGCCAAGACTCTGATGGTGCCAGGGAATCTCCCGATCGGGTGCATTCCGAGCTATCTGCTGACATTCAAGAGCAATAAGAAAGAAGATTATGAGCCAGACACGGGTTGCATTAGGTGGCTGAATGATTTTTCAAGATACCACAACAAGCTTCTCATGAAGGAGATTAGGAAGTTGCGCAAGCGCCATCCTGATGTGACCATCATCTATGCTGATAACTATAGGGCAGCTATGGACATTTTCCTTTCCCCTAAAAGATATGGTGAGTTTAAATATATGCTTTAATTTCTATTATTTCTTTTCTCAAACACGCATGCATATCATTTCATTAAGAAGAAAGAGTACGAAGCCATACGACATTATCACTGAACACAAACTCAACGCACACAACACACCCACGACAAATTTACTAATAGTTTCGATAACAATGGTACGGAATTAATTTTCTATACACATGTGTTAGTCAGAGTCTTCTTAACAATGCTATTCATTGGTCTAAAAAAAAGCTATTAATTCACTATGTCCGCAAAAGGACCAAGATTGCCAGTTTATCCTCATCACGTCATCCAAAGAAGTGACTAATATGCCCCTCCCTCCTCCCCTCCCAAAGCAAAACCGCACACTGATATGAGTTCACCGCCAGACCACACCATCCTTTAAACTGATGATGATAGACTATTTTTGTGTTCTTGCTTCCACTTTACACCGTAGAAAGCGAAATCACTGGAAGAAGGACCTGGATGGTGGTCTAGAGTGAGAAAAAAAATGCAGAACTGAGCAATGGGGAAATGCATTTGGCTTGTCAGCACAAATGGAGCTACTTAGATTTCTGATGAAACCGTAGTACCAAGTATCATCCTATCGCTACCACAGATTCGTAGTGTAGATACGGTATGTTTAGTATTAGAATCATGTCAAATGGTTTTTCTAGATAAACTGTCTAAATAGTTGGAACTAATATGAAAAGGCACATACCACCTTAACATTGACTTCCCTACTGACGATAACGAAAAGGCACAGACCCCCTTAACCTGCAGATTAACGAATGCTGACTATGGTTCAGGTATCGAGTATCCTTTGGTGGCTTGTTGTAGTGGTGGACTCTTCGGTGTTTCTGCAACTGCAGGATGTGGATATGGAGACTACAAGGTGTGTGATAACCCTGAAAAGTATGGATCCTGGGATGGCATACATCCATCAGAGGCTACATACAAGGCCATTGCAAGGGGCCTACTAGAAGGCACATACACACAACCTCCCATTTCCACCACAACCAGTTCATGTCCACAGCTGGTTGAGCTTGGCTATTCTGCTGAATACAAGGCACTCTACGACTTGTAATTATGTAACCACATAGTTATATTGATTATAGAAATAAGTATGGATAAAGTTGCATATATTGATTATAGAAATAAGTATGGATAAAGTTGCAGTGACCGTGTCTCATAACAGAAAGATATAACGTGTGTGATAATTTTGTGGATAAATGCAAAAACATGCGGGCAAATGTACGCATGCTGATACGCAACACAGAAGTGTCGAACACCTCTAATTTCAAGTTTTCAACCCAAAACATCTTACACGGGAGTATCTGTCATCCGCAGACCAGCGCGGCAGCCAAAGATGGATGTACTCCATAATGACTGGCATTCTTGTGCTGCACGTGCGAGGGTAGATGACATCGGCTAAGGCTGGTGCAATTTCAGCTGTCGAACATCCATGAGCCACTTGTCAACCCGAAAGAGAGTTTTCTCTAGCCATTGCCGACCGGAACCACCACCGGGGCATCAAAGAGCGCTTGGACCTCTGGCTCGACGTGAAGTTGCAGAGCGAACCAACCAAGCTATGTCGTTGTTTTTCATTAGTACTATCTGTAGCCATAACCGCCTGCGACGCAAGGCGTATCCGGCAAGTTTGAAGTCCATGGTTGGTTCCCAGGCCACGAAGATTGTCGGACGTGTAATAGTGGCCCACCATGCATGCCACCATAGATTGTCGGACGCCTAATAGTGGCCCATGCCACCGTGCAATTTCCTTTCATCGATGCATCAGATCCTGCCCAAAGAAACAGGGCCCTATATATAGCATCAATCTCTTTCACCACCCACCCAAGCAAGCATCTTGTCCACCATGAGGCTGCAGCCGCTGCACACATGCATCGCGATGAGAGGATGGGCTTGACTGCTCTTCGGCATCAGTGGTTCTTTTCACAATGGGAGCTTTGCTGAAACCTTTATTAGTGGCCGTAGGTGAGCCTTTGGCATGCAATGCTTTTGTGGGCAGAGGCTAGCCAAGATATTTTTTCATAGGAGATGCGTGTAACTCACACAGCATGATTGTTTGTATTCCCTGAAGCAATTCCTCGCAACTATAGATGAGGGCTGAGCGCCTGAGCCAGCATTTGTCAGTGTTCGTTTTCAACCCTGAAGCATTACCAAAGATGCTCAAAATCTCCGCAATGGTGCTGGTTTCCTGCACCATCAGCGAGTCAAACAGGGTCATGTCGATCATCTACATACAGAGGCTTACTTGGTGCCCGATAGCGCCATAGATTTGCGTAACCCATTCTCTATTTGCTGCCTTGACAAAAAGCTCATTTGAGCACGTGCGTTGCTAAGGTAATGAGCATGGGTGTCGAAATGCAAATAGTTATAGACACATGTGTGCATTCACACATATTATTAGTTTTTCATTTGCTGTTTCTTTATTAACAATCCTAAATTTAATGACCATGTACCTACATCATTTTACAATATTTATTTAACACCAAAAAAAGTTAAGCATGTGCGTGTGCTATATACAAAGAAAAAGGGACAGGGGGGGGGGGGGGGGGGCATGCAAACCTCAAAGAAGCTAAGTTTACCTTTTGCATTATTATTTATGCAATCTGATAGGGGAAAAGAGAAAGAATTCAGACCTCTAAGAAACCTGAAATCCTGAATGAATATGATGATGAGTCGACCTTGCTTGGAATGGGATTTTTTTTTTTTGAATCGGCTTGGAATTGGAGTTAGTGAAAGTTGCATCCAATACCAATGATCAATACTTGGTCATATTGGGATGTTAGCTGAGTAAACACCTTTGAAATTATTTTATTTATTTTGGAGTTTTATTTCAACAAGCAAATGGTAAACTATTGCTAGAAATCCAACTATGCATGGTGAATATATGCCATTGCAGTTGTCTCCAAATGGCCACATCCAGTGAGCATGATGCCCACTCCGGCTACTTTCGAAGGAATGATAAAAACACAAAAATTTCTTTACTTTGCCAATTCAGGAAAATTGCAATCATATAAACGGTGCTAGAACTATTTCATGGTAACAAAAACACTATAATTTCATAGGTTCATCAATTAATTTTATTTTTTTAAAAAGATTTCGTTTGTGAGTAATAGAGTTTATGCATAGATGACTTAAAAGTAGTTGATAAAGAATGGATTCTTGGTGCGGTGCAAATCTTGACATGTGTAAACTTTAGCCACTGAAAAGTGGAATATTTCTTTTATGAAAACAAGATAAAAAAAAATTCTTCTGCTAAAAAGAAAAGTTGAAAAGGCAAACAGCGTGCAACACGAGAGCGATATTTTATTGATATCAGCGAGATGATCGAGCGTTTGATTGATCACGATTACCTAATCCGAAAAATCTTGGCAGACAGAACCAACGTGCAAATGAGATTTTCAATTAGATGAGACACAAACAGAGGATATCCCTCAAGTTTCAGACATTGAAAATGAGATTCTTGTGGACTCGTTTGGGGAAACAGAGAGTAGAGAAGCAATTTTCCAAATGGAACACAATAAAGCTCCTGGACCTGATGGTTTTTCAGCTGAGTTCTATCAGAACTTCTGGGACTTAATAAAGGCTGATTTGATAGAGCTTTTTGATGATTTCCATAAAGGAGATTTGCCTATACATAGTCTCAATTTTGGGGTAATCACATTACTTCCAAAAAAGGCTGAATCGATCATGATACAACAGTATAGACCTATTTGTTTACTTAATGTTAGTTTTAAAATATTTACAAAGGTTCTCACTAACCGT
Organism: Eragrostis curvula; assembly: GCA_007726485.1. Lineage (NCBI taxonomy): Eukaryota > Viridiplantae > Streptophyta > Magnoliopsida > Poales > Poaceae > Eragrostis > Eragrostis curvula. The sequence continues at coordinate 18,664,399 of RWGY01000009.1, read as the reverse complement.
ATCTCGTCGATAGCTAGTAAAGTAATTAGACCATCTCAAACAGCCTTTTTACCCGGTAGATATATTTTAGAGGGGGTGGTTACTCTACATGAGACTATCCATGAAATGCATAGGAAGAAGAAAAATGGGGTAATTTTAAAATTAGACTTTGAAAAAGCATACGACAAGGTGAAATGGCCGTTTCTACAACAAGTGTTGAGAATGAAAGGCTTTTCATCCAAGTTTTGCTCGTGGATTGAAAAAGTAACCTCTAAAGGTAGTGTAGGAATTAAGGTTAATGATGATATAGGACATTATTTTCAGACAAGAAAAGGTGTGAGACAGGGTGACCCTCTGTCACCTCTGCTTTTTAACATAGTTGTAGATATGTTGGCCATTCTTATTGCTAGAACAAAGGATAATGGACAAGTCAGAGGGGTCGTTCCGCATTTGGTAGAGGATGGACTGTCTATTCTACAATATGCGGATGACACAATTTTGTTCATGGACAATGATCTAGAGGCAGCAAAAAATATGAAACTGTTACTTAGTACTTTTGAACAACTATCTGGACTTAAGATAATTTTTCATAAGAGTGAGATGTTTTGTTATGGGGCGGCTAAGGATATGGAAAAGGAATACTCACAAATCTTCGGATGTGACATGGGGTCTTTCCCTTTCCGTTACCTTGGCATACCAATGCACCATAGAAAACTAAGAAACTCTGATTGGAAAGAAATCGAAGAGAGATTCCAGAAAAGACTAAGCGGATGGAAAGGCAGAATGCTTTCTGTAGGAGGTCGGTTGGTGTTAATTAATTCGGTCCTTAGCAACCTATCAATGTTTATGTTATCGTTTTTTGAAGTGCCAAGAGGAATCCTAAAGAAACTGGACTATTATAGGTCAAGATTCTTTTGGCAATGCGATGAACATAAGAAAAAGTATAGGTTGACTAAATGGGGAATTTTGTGTACACCAAAAGATCAAGGGGGTCTGGGTATTTTAAACCTAGATTTACAGAATAAATGTCTGCTTAGCAAGTGGTTGTTTAAATTGATTAATGAAGATGGAGTATGGCAAACAATACTAAGGAATAAATACTTGAGGCATAAAACAATTACGCAGGTTGAATACATGCCAGGTGACTCTCATTTTTGGTCAGGCCTTATGAAGGTAAAAAATGAGTTTTTGAGACCGGGCAAATTCAATTTGGGTGATGGTAGTTAAGTAAGATTCTGGGAGGATGCTTGGCTAGATAGTGTGCCTTTCAAGGATCAATTTCTGAGTTTATTTAATATAGTTAGAAAGAAAAGTGCAACGGTTACAACGGTGCTCAGTTCTGATCCTCTAAATGTAGCATTCAGAAGATCTCTAGTTGGAAATAACCTAATAGCGTGGCATCAGCTGGTAGCTAAAGTTATGAATGTCCAACTTTTAGATCAAAAATATACATTTAGATGGACTTTGAAACAGGATGGGAAGTTTACAGTACAATCCATGTATAGAGCACTAGCAGCACCAAATGTTATACCGCACAATCATGTTCTATGGAAACTAAAGCTGCCCCTTAAAATAAAAAATTTTATGTGGTACTTAATCAAAGGTATAGCTCTTACTAACGATAATCTAGCGAAAAGACAATGGAAAGGAAGTATAAAATGTTGTTTTTGTAATCTGAATGAATCAATTCAACATCTATTCTTTGATTGTCAAGTTGCTAGATTAATTTGGAGAATGGTACATGTTTTTTTTAATATCGCACCCCCTATAAGTATAAATCACATGTTTGATGACTGGTTACTTGGGGTAGATAAGAAACTAAAGTACAAAATTTGGGTAGGAGCTTGTACTCTTTGTTGGGCGCTTTGGTTATGCAGAAATGATGTGATTTTTAACAATACACGAGCTTTTACTCCTATACAGGTTGTCTACAGAGGCACATACTGGATACGTTTTTGGGCTTTGCTACAGAAGGAGGAGGAGCGCTCCCAAGTAACATGGGGGTGTCGTCATGGAGATTTTCGCTAGAAATGGCTGGTGTTTTATCAATAGGATTGAGAATGTTTAATGTCATGACTACTCTTTTTGAGTCATTTCCTTTTTATCCGTTTATAATAATGAACAGCTACATGCATTGGTCGATGCAGAGGCTGGAATATTGAAATATATTCCCTTTTCTTGAAAAAAAGAACCAACGTGCAGGGCGGGAGCTCCGTACCATTATGTGATCATCCGACTGTGTCTTCGCTGACTTTTTCACATTATTTGTTACTTTTTAATTTCATTTTGTGCTGACTGTCATCCTAGCTGTAGTTTCACCTACTTTATTTGCGTCAGTGAGGATCAGCTTAAAGATTCGCTGTTCACCCATACAAGGCCTCGTCGCACACGCCTCCACACAGCTATATATCAAAGACTCGTTCAGTTTCTTGGCCACCCGTCTCAAGTGAAGCGGCAGGAAGAGAGACCATGGCTTCCATTGCTTCCTGGAGGGAAAGAAGACGGCTGCTGCTCTTGCCGGCAGTGGCAGCGGCGGCGATGGCGCTAATAGCGGCAGCCCCGGCAGCGGCGTGCTTCCCGCGCGTGTTCAGCTTCGGGGACTCACTAGCGGACACGGGCAACTACCGCTTCTTCTACGTCAACGACACCCGCGAGGCCGCGCTCCGGCTGCCGTACGGCGAGACCTACTTCCACCGCGCCACCGGCCGCTTCTCCAATGGCCGACTCATCGTCGACTTCATCGGTACATCCCACCCAACCACACCACTTCCATCTAGGCATCTGTGGCCTGTGATGTACTGATCAATTCGGGGTTCTGTGGAATATATTTGCGTTTGGTTGCAGCGGATGCGCTGGGGCTGCCGTTCCTGCGACCGTACTTGAGCAGTGGCAGCGCCGAGGACTTCAAGTACGGAGCTAACTTCGCCGTGGGCGGCGCCATGGCGCTCAGCCCCGACTTCTTCCGCGCCAGAGGTGTATCCATGGGCGACAGAGTACACCTCGACTTGGAGATGAAGTGGTTTCGAGAACTGCTTAACCTGCTCTGCCCCGGGGACCCCGCCGGTATGCAATTTCCTTAGCTGTCTCTTAGTTGCATTTGCAACCTTAGCTGTTGCAACATTTTCTCGCATAGTACACTGTCAAAATATTGGCATTTTACCACTGCAACAAGCCTCTGTGTAACGCTAACGCACTATACATGCACATGAAGTTTGACAACGGTGGACTTCAACAACCTGCAGTCCAGCAGTATACAACAATCATGTTCACCTAAATGCTCACCACGGTGGACTTTCAACAACCTGCAGTCCATTTTCAACATCCACGAAGCTAGCAACTTAGCCCTCTTTTAGAATGCAGGATCATCATAACACAAGGATAGGAAAAAAACACAGGATTAGAGTGCGCTTGTACCTCAAATCCTATAAGATGGAAGTACAGGGAAATCACATGAAAATGAACATTATTTGGATCGCGTATAAGAAAAACACAAGAATCGGATGAGAGAAAAAGAGATACAAAGAAATTTCCCCATGAGGTTGGACCTCATGTTAAGAATCTTTAAAATACCTATGGAACAAACCATTCATTGGAAATTTATAGGAATTCAGCATGTGCATTAATTTTTCCCAAAGGACTCTTGTCGGAAAAAATCTTAAGGTTAGAAATTCTCCAAAAATCCTATAAAAATGGTTGGAACACTGGGCAGACCTTAATATCATCTACTGCACTAATCTACCGGAGGTGTTGCCACGTGGATAGATATATTTTGTGACAGGGAACTCAAACATAGAGTGAGGTTTCTCAACTATAAACGTTGTCCTGATAAATCCAGTTATGGAATCCGTTACCAACAACACAATAAATTATTTTCAGCATGTTAATTGTCCCTCCATCCTAAAATAAGTTAATTTTTTAGTTTTATCGTAAGCCAAACTGTCTAAATTGATCAAGATTTTTTGTGAGGAAAATTTTGATCAAGACTAGAGAAAAGAGCAACAATATTTATGATCATGCATGTAGCAGGATATTTTCGATTTGCGATATTATAGTATCATTAGATCCATCGTGGAATATATTTTTTATAGTGTACTCATTGTGTTGTATATATATGTTGGTACTCTTCTCTATAACGTTGGTCTCAATAGTTTGATTTAGGACATAACTAAAAATTAACTTATCATGGGACAAATGGAGTATAAGTCGTCACTTTCTATCCTTTTGAAGTGTATAATCTTGTGTACAGGCTAATTTAGAACCTTGTTTATTAATTGCACAGGTTGCTTGGATCTAATGAGCGAATCCCTTTTCTTGGTTGGAGAAATCGGGGGCAATGACTACAACATACCTCTTCTCACAAAAGTGCCTTTTGAAACAATCCGCACCTTCCCTCCTAGCGTTGTTGCCAAAATCTCTTCTACGATCACTGTGAGAATCTATCTTCTTCCTTTTCCCTTTTCGCTGCTTCACTGTTGCTGGCAAATTTTATGATTGAATTGAGGTTGCAGGAATTGATTGGGCTAGGAGCCAAGACTCTAATAGTTCCAGGGAACCTTCCAATTGGGTGTGTCCCGAAATATCTATCAAGATTCCATAGTGACAAGGAAGAAGATTACGAGCCAAAGACAGGTTGCCTTAGGTGGATGAACGAGTTCTCACAGTATCACAACGAGCTGCTCGTGGAGGAGCTAGAGAAGCTGCGCCTGCTCCATCCTGACGTGTCCATCATCTATGCTGATTACTATGGAGCTGCTATGGAGATTTTTCGTTTCCCCGAACTGTTTGGTGAGTTCTGGTTACAAATATTTTAATTTCTAGTTACGAATATTTCACAGCGCTAGGTCCTAGTGCCTTCTAATTAACAATGTAATGTTTGGTGAGTTCTTATTTCTAGTTACGAGTATTTGACAGCCTTAGGTCCTAGTGCCTTCTTAACAATGTAATTCAGTCTCCATGATCAGGAAAGACACGAAGGATTTCTCTCTTTTTGGGTCAAATTTGAAACGCGGAGACCTTTTGCTATTCCCATGCAAAATGAACTGAATCTGTGATGTTTCTTGTGCAAATCCTTTGATGGAAAGAGATAGTAAATGTATTCTCTCACAACAGTCAACACTAATAAAGTTTCATTGTTCACTAGATGAGAAACATGTAGAAAGTCACGAGTTGAGCGCTCAGATGGTCATTTAGGTTCCTTGCGATGGAACAAAGTTTTTGCTCCCACCATATATATTTCTAATAGAAAACGAAGACACTAGAAAAATTTAGCTGGATATATTCATAGAAGAAAAGCTAACTGCCAAATAGAAGACTTTCTTAAATATTTTTGAGTGAAACACTAATAAAACTGTTATAGGTTATAAGATTGCATACCATAAGCTTTCAGAGTTATCATTTTTTTCATCATGCAGAACCCGAATTTTCTGGTAACATAAGGTGGTAGGAATATGGGTAGTTAGTGTCATTCAACAATCCTTTTTTTTTTTTGTTGCTGTTGTGCAATTCATATGCATAGCAGAAATACGTCGATTGAATTGAGCTTCTGATTTAACAAACTAGTTGACAAAACAAGCTAGTAATTGTTTCACTTGATAAACTGTCTGTAATCCTTTGAAACATGAAAAAGGGACTTGTTTCTTGCTGACACTTACCCTGGCTAACATTGACTTGACTGTGATTTAGGAATTGAGCAATCCTTGGTGGCTTGTTGCGGTGGAAAAGGACCCTACGGTGTGGCCAGTGGCTCTGGTTGTGGATATGGAGACTACAAGGTGTGTGACGACCCAGATAAGTATGGATCATGGGATGCCCTGCATCCAACAGAAGCTGTATACATGGCCATTGCAATGAGCCTGCTGCAAGGTTCACATGCTCAACCTCCATTTGCTACCATAGCAGAATCATGTCCACGGTTGACTGGCCTCTGCTCCTTTGCTGAACACAAGGTCCTCGACAACATGTAACTCGTAATCACATTAGTTGAGCTGAAATATGCACGCTTAATTATGGCATTCTCACAAAATAAACGTATGATGTAAGTTGTAACACCACATTTTTTGTGGTTACAGAACTGCAGCATGCCGAAGCTTGTTGTCATAATGTGTTTGCGATCCCATTGTTCTACGCCGCGTAATTTTGTTTTCCACTCTCTGATTTACTCCTCCAAACAAACTTGAATACTTGGCATCCATACTACTACATTATTGAAATCAAATCCAGAGGGAGTATCGTCTTTCTTAGATTTTGCTTGTACAAGCGTAACTACCAGTCATGATTCCAGATCCAGTGATCCACCATGTCTGGTAAACTGCCTTATGCACGCCCGTAGTTTTCAGGTGATACACGTTCTCGGACATGTAAAAAGAATACTTATACACCCTTGACTTTTGTCCAATAGGCTTGCACGGCAAATAAGAAATGAGATGGCCCATATCCGCATGGGCTTAAAATGATGGCGGGCACACCGTCCGTCCGCACCGTCCATGGATTGACTAGGAGGACGGGTCCTGCCGCGTCGGTGGCCGCGTACTGGGCCAAAAGGAAAGTAAAGAGTACGCTAATGCTTCTGAAGCTGCTTGTGAAAGTTGCAGCAGATTCGATTGTAACATTTTTTGTACGTCTGTGCTGCCTTTGTTGATCCACCAAGTCAGGCAGGATGCCGTACCTAAGATCGATCTAGTGTGCAAAAAATAATGCTTTTTACGTGCACTCCAACACGTATCTATGACCAAGTACATTCTAGTACCAATCACCCAACTCAAGTGATTTGTTTTCTTTATCTTTTGCGAGTATATCTGGTTGATTTGTTTTATGCTTCTAATCAGCCGTGGCAGTTTCAGGCTTGCAGTCCAACTTTTTTTTTTTTTTTGAGACTGGCTTGCAGTCCAACTATTTTTGAGACGAGCTTGCAGTCCAACTGAACACGCAACGAACATGAGGGCCGAACCCACTGTCGAGTGGGCCTTGGATCATGACGGGTCCACAAGACAGTCACTGGAGGTAGGTCCCACGTCTCCTATTAGTTGGCAGCGATCACGCCGAGGTTTATAAAAGCAGAGGAGACGTCAGTCAGCCTTCATTCCCAAATCAGGCCGTTCAGTTTCGTCAGCGAACGCTTCGAATCGAACAGCGCGGAGGACCGGGAGCTGAACCCGCGGGGAAAGAGGCCATGGCTTCCTCTGTCTCAGGGCGAGGAGGACCATGGCTGCTCCTCCCGGTGGTGGCGGCGGTGGTGTTAGTACTACTAGCCGGGGCGGAGCCGGCGGCGGCGTGCTACCCGCGCGTGTTCAGCTTTGGGGACTCGCTCGCGGACACGGGCAACTACGCCTTCTACTACGGCAACTACTCCGGCGAGCCCGCGCTCCGGCCTCCCTACGGCGAGACCTTCTTCAAACGCGCGACCGGCCGCTTTTCCGACGGCCGCCTCATCCTCGACTTCATCGGTACGCTCACAGCCGCCGCCGTCACCTCCTTCGATCGATCGATCGATAGTTCAATTTGCCGGGGTAGTAGTACTAATTGGTGATTTGGGATCCTCGTATTTGCAGCCGACACGATGGGCCTCCCGTTCGTGCGGCCGTACCTGAGCGGGAGGAAAGCGGAGGACTTCGCCTGCGGGGCCAACTTCGCGGTGGGCGGCGCCACCGCGCTCAGCCCTGACTTCTTCCGGGCCAGGGGTTTCAACATCGGCGAGCGCGTGCACCTCGACATGGAGATGAAGTGGTTCCGGGCCCTGCTTGACCTGTTCTGCCCCGGCGACCTCGCAGGTACGCCTCCTCTATCGTTTTCCCCCTTTGACCCGACCTTTTTTCAATTCTACTCCTACTGGGGAAATGTAATCCTAGTAGTAGGCTGCGACAATAGGAAGTTAAAAAATAAAGCAGAGAGAATTCAAATTCTTGAAGTTAAAAAATAAAGCTGCAAGTGTGTGGTGTGCATTGCATTGGCAATCAGGGGCCATGGAAGGCCGTAAGGGACATTTTGGACTGCTTGATTTATGTGAGGAAAAAAAAAACGAAAACAGTATTCCCAGAAAGAAAAATCACCAGTGAATGGTGATGTAGGCGAAATAATATATATAACTGATGGTTCTAGCTATAAGTAGAAGGTTGGTGGATCGATGCTATCAATTCCGTCCATTTAGCCGGTCGATTCGTATCAGTCCTTGTCGAACACTTCAACTGGAACTGAAACTGTACCAAAATAGTGGAAGTTTCAGCAGAAGACGTGAGAGAACGTTCTACTCAATTTCCTCTATCTTCTTTTAGCAGCGCGGATCACCACTAGTTTTCTGCTTCCCGAATGTGAAAATTTTATGGTCAGAATTGGGATATTTTGTTGAATATAATAGTTAATCTCTGAAGCAACGTACTGCAATACGATCGGAAATCAGTTTCTTTTAGTTCTAGAACTAGTCAAGCTCCTAGCTCGTTACCCCATATGAAATAGACTCACAGTAATCGATAACATAATCACGGAGAAAATGGGAACTTCATTCAAAGAATGGATTCTACTCACTCGGTTTGCACAAGCGTACTAGTACTACCATGACAAATCTGAGTTGTAATGGGATTAAATCAATAGTGAAGTAAATTGATGTGAGCATTTAGTTGATTTAGTTATGCCGATTCCTTGAAACCTTATTTACAATTTAATCTCTGTATACTGACTGATCACCCTTCTTATTTGTACAGATTGCTCAGACATGATTAACCAATCCCTCTTCTTCGTTGGAGAAATTGGCGGAAATGACTACAACCTACCTCTTCTGTCCAGAGTGTCCATCGAGAAGATCCGCACCTTCACTCCCAGTGTTATTGCCAAAATTTCTTCTACAATCACTGTGAGCACATGTGTTTCTGTAGCCATTTTTTTTGGCGCCGAATGTATATGTTTTAATGTAAAGGAATTGATTTTGCAGGAATTGATCAAGCTAGGAGCCAAGACTCTGGTGGTTCCAGGGAACCTTCCAATTGGGTGTGTCCCCAAATACTTGTTGATATTCAAGAGTGATAACAAAGAAGATTACGAGCCAGAGACGGGTTGCCTCAAGTGGATGAACGAGTTCTCACGGTACCATAACAAGCTTCTCTTGGAGGAGCTGGAGAAGTTGCGCAAGCTTCATCCTAACGTGACAATCATCTATGCTGATTACTATGGAGCTGCTATGGAAATATTCGTTTCCCCTGAACGATTTGGTGAGTTCAGATATTTGCGTTTTGTTTCCTAATATTAATTACGAGGAATTGATTTTTAATTAATACACTTATGCACAGCTTCATGTGACATCTCGCAATTCATTTCTTATGTTCAGAATAAGAACCAAAAATTTCTCATTCCTTTTGATAGTAGGCTATTTGTCAGTTCTTGCCTTTGCTTTTAATATTAGAAACTGAAGCGAAAAGAAAGGAGTTGGATATCAACATTTCCATAGAAGAAAGAAATAAAACATCTAGCTATAACGGAAATGAAGTTTGACTACGTAGTAGAATCAGTGTTTAACAAGGTTTCTAGTTGTGAAACACCAGTAGCAAGTGTTCTCATATTACATGTCATTAGCTTTTAGAATTACCGTCTGGTATTGTCACCTGCAACAGAATTTGTACGTTGTAACACTATGTGAAATCAGTTAATATCATATATTATTCCCTTCTGTCTTTTTGGTTGTCCTCCACTGTTATAATAGTGTGTATACAGAGCAGTATAACTGGGCATAATTTAAAACTGAAATTTGAGCTTGACTGACAAGCTAGTTGGTTTCACTGGAAAAACAATCTAGAAGCCATGGCCCGTAAAAGATGAGGGTGATGTAAGGGGACTTTTTCTCTCTCTAATACAAAGAAGCGCAGCTCTCCTGCAAAAAAAAAAATAATCTAGAAGCCATGGGAGACATAGGCACGTAGTATCATTAAGATAATAAATCGTTCATACTGATGCCCTGGTTAACATTGCCATAAGTGTGATTCAGGTATCGAGAATCCCTTGATGGCTTGCTGTGGTGGAGAAGGAACCTACGGCGTGTCCCTATCTGCAACCTGTGGATATGGGGAGTACAAGGTGTGTGATAACCCAGATAAGTACGGATCATGGGACGGCTTCCATCCATCAGAAGCTGCTTACAAAGGCATTGCAATGGGGCTGCTAAGAGGCACATATACACAACCTTCAATTGCTTCCACCACCAGTTCATGTCCACAGCTTACTGAGCTCGGTTCTTCTGTTGAATACAAGGTCCTCTACGATTTATAAATTCTGTTACTACATTTAGCTGTTACTTTTATAGAAATACGTATGGTTAGATATTATTTTTAACGCAAATGTGAGGTTAAAGATGTAATGGTTGTGACACTTTTTGCCTGATTACAGAACCGCGGTGCTGTACTGCACTTCACAGCTGTTGCCCAAGTGACTGGTTGGCTATTGTTTTACCTTTTCTTTTTCTAATATATAATAGCAGGTTCCTTCAAAGAAAAAGTATAAATGATAGAAGGTTTTCACTCTTGTTTCTTCACGGCTTTTCTTCTTTTTTTTTTCTTTCCCAACGGCCGAGTTTATGTGTTTTATTCCTTTACCTGTACACAAGGTTAGAAGCTAGAAAGAAGAGGACACCAATTCTAACCTATGAGCGTTCTCTCTTCTGTATAGTGCTAGAAAGGAGAGGACACCGATTCTTTGCTCATTTTGGCTGGTAGGCCGGAGATGTTGCCTACTCCATTTTCATCTCTTCTAATGTAAACATAAATAATCAGTTTCATCCTGTTAAGCTGTGTTTAGCTGAGCTACTGCTTGTCATGCATAATCCATATGTAAACACGAATTCCTGCCTTCCGGAGTCTTCTCCTTGAGACTGTTCGTTTGTAACTATTTTTCTCAGAAAAGAAAGCTCTAAATCGTCGCGTAATTATCATTTCCGCTTTTCGTGATCAAGATTATTTATTGTTTTTGGCTCCTGTATTCGTGCTGCTGCTGTAGGAATCACGACACTTCCCTGCAGATATGCGGGCCGGTATAAAACCTAGCCCACTATCTAAAAGAGGCCCAATGAAATTTAAGGGTCAGCCCCGCCAAAACTGCGGCACAACGCACAATGAGAAAATCAGTCCGATATTTCTATTCCGACAATGTATTTTGTATGGGGAAATCAGTGAGTTACTGCCGGCGTTTAATAAGCTTGGAAAGGCACGAATAAACCATGGATTTCTGACTTAAATACTGGTGAGTCGTGTCCTTCTTGCTTCTGAAGGCTTCTTGATTCAGAAATGATCTGATGCAAATCACAATGGATATGGCATTACCGAAATTTGATTGTGAGAATAAGTACGGCTTGTCTCGCGCCCGTCATGATCTTTACCGCATCACCATCCCATTATTGTGGGGAGATTTAATGTGCCATGAAGGATTTCATTACCTAATCAAACACCTTACAAAATGGTCAAAATACGCCTAAAACTGGAGCACAACACAGGAATTGGATCCCAGAAACTCATCATCTTCTTCCACCGTCTCTCCCTGCCCCGTAGGGAGAAGATGGGGATCCCCATCCTCCTCTTCTCCGTAATCCTCCTGCTCAGCTCTCCCGTGGCGCTGTGCGGCTGCTACAAGCGCATCTTCAGCTTTGGCGACTCCATCATCGACACCGGCAACTTCGCGTACACAACCGGCAACAGCTCGACACCGGTGAAGGAGCCGCCGTACGGCATGACCTACTTCCACCACCCCACTGGCCGCGTCAGCGACGGCCGTGTCCTCGTCGACTTCTACGGTGAGTAGTGCCGCAACTAGATACTATATATAATCTTGCACCGATTGTTGGTTGATGTGCATGCACACTGCTGTGTGTGTGTGTATGCACGTATCAGCGCAAGCGTTCAACCTGCCGCTTGTTCCGCCGAGCATACCCGAGCAGAATTCCGGGCAGTTCCCGACCGGTGCCAACTTCGCCTATCTTGGGGCCACGGCGCTGCCGCCGGACTTCTACAAGGTCAAGTACAACTTCGAAATGGGGGGCTCGTCCAACCTCGGCATGCAGCTCGACTCCTTCAAGACGGTCCTCGCACGGATCGCTCCGGGACCCGGTAAGTATAAGACTACAAATGCACAGCACGTATAGATATGCATGCATTAAGGTGTCCACATACCATCAATAAACGTGTTGACATGTTGGTGCTGCTAATCCTTGACTAGACGCGACGAAGAGCCTCCTGGCCGAGTCCCTGATCATCATGGGCGAGATCGGCGGGAACGACTACAACTACTGGCTGCTTTCCAAAGGCCGCCCCCGCGACACGCCGTTCCAGTACATGCCGGACGTGGTCGGCCGCATCGGCAACGCCGTGCAGGACATGATCAACCTCGGCGCCAAGGTGGTGCTCGTGCCGGGGAACTTCCCCATCGGGTGCGTCCCGGGGTACCTGGCCAAGTTGCAGAGCAGCGACGCCGCGGACTACGACGCCAACGGCTGCCTCGTCTGGTACAACAACTTCTCCGAGAAGCACAACCAGCTGCTGCAGCAGGAGGTCCTGCGGCTCAGGTCGCAGAACCCCGGCGTCATGATCATCTTCGCGGACTACTTCGGTGCCGCCATGCAGTTCGTCCAGAATCGTAAGAAATACGGTACGTGAGTCCATACATTGGCATGGATCGATGTGCTCCTAACTTCATCTTCCTGTTTTTTTTTTTCCTTTCGAAAAACAACTTCATCTTCCTGTTGAGAAGATTGTGCACTCAACACATCTTAACCGATCTTATTAGTTCTCACTCTGCATGTTTGAGACCTGCTGGACGGAATGTTATCCAGGTATCGATGATCCTCTGGTCGCATGCTGCGGCGGTGACGGCCGGTACCACTACACGGAAGCGGGGTGCAACAAGACGTCCAAGGTCTGGGGCAACCCGGGCAACTTCGCAAGCTGGGATGGCATCCACATGACGGAGAAGGCCTACAGCATCATCGCCGACGGGGTGCTGAATGGGCCTTTCGCAGACCCCGCGTTGCTCGGGTCTTGCTAAGCTAGAACGCATTTGTCCATTAAAAAGAAAAGCTACAACACATTTAGTTTTTTCACATAGGGCCTTTTGGATCCACCCAGATTTTAAGAATCCAGATTTTAAAAGCTATAGAGGATCCAAACAGGGCAGATTATGCACCAGATTCTAGAATCTAAATTATGAGATTTTAAGAATCCCATAATCTACTCTAATCCAGCTTTTAGTTGATTTTATTTGCCAAAAGACCCACTGCCCTTGAATGTTTTTGGATAATTACAATTTGTGTCACTGTTTTACCTTAATATAGAAAGAACATGTTGGTCATTAACTACTTCTGCTAGCAATTTTACAACAGACCATGTGATACTGTATCATGAACAAAATCTAACCATCCATTTAAATACGTAATGCCGCAATATGTCTCTAGTTTAGGTAACATTTTTTAATCTCTTGATTCCATGATACCATGACACCGGTGGTTCAAACATGTATATGATCACTACAAGAGATTTGGCCTTCTATGAAGATTACTTATTGTCACAAAATTTAGATTTTATGTCATTGGATGAAGAAAATAAACGGTGTGCATTCATTTGAGTCTATCGTAAAAGAGTGGTCTAACGTAAAAGTGCCCATTCAAATATTCTCCTACTAATGTAACCCAACACTGTATGGGTCTTTTGGTAGAGAACCTTTTGGGATCATTGTACACGTATCCTGTTTTAACAGATTAATAAAGAGCAATGAAGAAGTTAGCTGAGAATTGGGTTGATCTCAAATGTAATACCCCCTCAATTATTTTCAATATGCTTCTCACAATGATCTTACAAGGCCAAATGCACAGTACTTATTCGTTTTACTTTTATATAAAGTGAATTTACGAAGACATTCCGCTGCTCAAAACTTGTTAATGCAAAATTATTTCTCTCGCATTTTTGTAGCTCTGGATAGGATTTATTACATTTTTTTTGGGAACGACACTGATATACATCTATCTAACGAATACGGCGACAACATCTGACTTCTCATCATGTGATCTAAACCATGAGGTCAGCTTAATCATCGAGTGGCCAGTAACACGGTCGGACGGTTGAACCGGACAAGGCAGCTGTATTTAAAAAAACCATTTTTGGAATATAGTAGCTTTATCGTGTTTCAGCGCATTAATATTCGTGGGCAGCAATAAAGGAATGGGCCAACCAACTGATTTTTTTTTTTGAATGGAAACTGTGAGGGGAGATCCCCACAAATGATATTTCACTTTGCTCCTCGAATCCGTAACGGAAAATATTGGATTAAAAGTTAACCGTTGGTATCGGTTACCAGTTTTCCTTGGATTTCTCATATCAAAATTTCTAACCAATCCACGGGCATTAGTGACCTTAGCAGTTACCGAGTTTTTTTTTCCAACTTCTGTTAGCTTCATGACCTCCATTGATAGCTGAGTATAATGTATTTCACCTCGAGCTTGATTGCCTTCTCACTCATACGCTCTATTTCTCTGATATTGCTATGATACCCTAGCTTGTTGTCATCCTCCCTTGTCTCCACGGCGTTGTGGCCTTGAATCCTCTCTCATTGCCCTGTCACACTAATAGGTGACTCCTATACCTAACCCTAACATTCGGCAGTCCCCCACCCATGGCATGTGGCTCCGCCCCGCCCACGCCTGTCCTACCTGACTCATTATCGGTGCTTGTTTTAAACAAGCAACCATGGGGTATCTTCGAAGACGACGCAAAACGCCAATGTAATTCAGAGCTTCATCGGTTTTAGTCATTTAGTGCGGAGGAAAATTATACAAACAACTTGGTTCAAGCTCAAACCAATTAGTTGCCAAAGCTACGTCCAAGTTTGATTTGATATTTCTTCAACTTTGATTTCAAACTTTATTTTCATGTTTATGTTGTGTTTGGGACTTTCTTAAAGTGAATGTTTATCATGTTCCATGAAAGTTACATTTGTTTGCTATTAGTTTAAAATAGGGCCTATAGATATTTATCTCCGAGCAAAATATCTTTATCTTGTATGTAACCACATGTAAGTAGAAACTAAATCTTGTAAATCACCTAATATTCAAATAGATTAGTCATTATTAGGCGCCATATTTGGGTGATATGAATCATAAAATCAGTGAACAAATCTTCAAAGATACTGAATAAAATCAAGTGAATATCTTTTAGGACCCTTTCTAAGTGAAGCACGCAATTCAGATGTTGCAAAACTTATGAACGAATACTTATGAACGAATATTCTAGTTGTACAAACCCAAGCTATACCATATCTTATCTTGTCACTACCGATGTATTATATATCTTTCTAATTTCATTTGCAGCCTATGCACGCTTTTGGCTGCAAGAGTATATCATGTCACATATATATCTTCAAAAGTTGATCTTCAAAGTATGAACATTGATCTTTTTCAAAAAAAAAAAAAAAGTCGTTCAGTCAATGGATTTTTTTTTTTAGTGAGCATTCAAATCTTTCTCCATCAGAAGGCACGCGTATCACTTAGAGATATCTTCAGGGTGCTTAACATTTATTTCTAAAATATTTAATGTATAATACCACAGCACATGTTGATCTTTCGACTGCTATATAAAGATGGTCAAGGACACTAAGCGAGTCATCCGGACAAAGTGCAGTGAAGACTGAAAGTTGTAGCGTTCAGAGATGGCGAGTTTCAGGTGCAAGTCAGTCCTCTTCGCCGTCTCCGTCCTCATCCTGCTCAACTCTCCGGCCGTGCAGTGTGGCTGCTACAAGCGCATCTTCAGCTTCGGCGACTCCATCATCGACACCGGTAACTTCGTGCACTTGGTCGGTGACCACCCGTCCGCGTTGAAGGAGAGGCCATTTGGCATGACCTTCTTCCACCACCCTGCCGGCCGCGTCTCCGACGGCCGTGTCATCATTGATTTCTACGGTGAGTACGGCATCGACCGATCTTTATATGCACCAGAGGGCGATCTCATGCGTAACATTCATCACGTACACATTGTCTTCATTGCCTTGTAATCCTTCAGCACAAGCGCTCCAGCTGCCACTGCCACCACCGAACCTGCCGGAGCAGAACACGGGAGAGTTCCCAACCGGCGCCAACTTCGCCATCTTTGCTTCCACGGCGCTCCCGGAGAGCTACTTCAAGCGGTTTAACCACAGATTGCGGACGCCTTGGAACCTGGGCGTGCAGATGGACTGGTTCAAACAAATGCTGCAACGAATAGCTCCCAACGACGGTAACCAACTACTCCTATATCTACTCTTCATTACATATAAGTTTATCATGGATTCGTGAATTATTTTCCTGCGCCCGATCAATTGATTATCCATTCCATGATTCATTATATTCTGATCAGGTGACAAGAGGAGAATCCTAGGAGAGTCCCTCATCGTGCTGGGCGAGATCGGCGGAAATGATTACAACTTCTGGTTCGGCGCCGCTAGACCGCGCGAGCAAGCGTACCAGTTCATCCCGGACGTCGTCGGATGCATAGGCTCTGCCGCCCAGGTACGTACTACATGCTTGGACATCATCGCCGCCATCATAAACGCCACATGAATTCTGATCAGAGCGCGTGCATTTTTGTTGCAGGATCTGATCAACCTCGGCGCGAAGACAATCCTGGTCCCTAACAACTTCCCCATCGGTTGCGTGCCGGCGTACCTGAGCGGGCACGGTGGCGACGACGAGCCCCGCGACGAGTTCCGGTGCCTCCGCTGGTTCAACGACTTCTCGGCGCGTCACAACCAGGCGCTGCGCAGCGAGGTGGACCGGCTCAGGGCGCGGAACCCGGGCGTGAAGCTCATCTACGCCGACTACTTCGGCGCCGCCATGGAGTTCGTCAAGACCCCGGCCAGGTTCGGCATCGGCGACCCGCTTGTCGCGTGCTGCGGCGGCAACAACAAGTACCACACCAACGATGGCTGCAACGCAACGACCAGGCTCTGGGGCGACCCCCTTAGCTTCGCCAGTTGGGACGGCGTGCACATGACGGATAAGCAGTGTTTAAAAAAGCGGTAGAGAAAAGCGAGCGGAGGAGCACCGCCTAGCGCCTAGGCCGCTTAAGCGGCGCTTAAGCGTTCTAGGCGTTTCTCAAAAAGCGGAGTGAAATGTATAATATATTCTCTATATATTGTACATTTTTAAATTTGCCTAGAATGAATACTTTACTACCTACTGTTTTCATGCATAAATCTTCAAATTCAATGACATCCTGCGCGAACGGAGAATGGGAGAGGAGAGCTCGATGATGACCAGACGACCACCAGCGGGAATGACGCATTGCCGGACAGGATGTGAATGGTAGCGCTTGCTTTTGGGGCAGGGGTAGAGAGAAAAGAAGATAGTGTAATGAAACCAGTTTGGGAAGCCTTATACCCCAGCAGAATCGATGCCTAGCCCATGCTAAAAAGCGGGAATAAGCGTCAAAAAGCGTGCTTTTGAACGTTTAAGCGTTTGGCCGCTTAATAACACAGCTTTTCTGAAAGCGAAGCGGTGGAGCACCGCTCAGCGCCTAAGCGCCGCTTAAGCGGTTGAAGCGGCCGCTTTTTTAAACACTGCGGATAAGGCGTACCACGCCATCGCGGACGGGGTGCTCAACGGGCCGTTCGCCGACCCGCCGCTGCTGAGGAGTTGTTAGGATTGTTGACTCTCTGTTGCAAACTTGCAACCGATATTTGTGTTGCACGTTTGCTACTGATATAGACGGCAATTGTCTTAAAAGTATATCCATGGCACTTACAGACAACATATATAATAAAAGGATCACATGCAATGTTATAGGCAACAAAAGCTTCACATACAATGGTTTAGATGGCAACAAGCGGTCTATTAGACCGGCTGCTAAGTATCACACGCGTTCTTCTTTCTCCTCCATCTCTCTCATCCTCATCACTCAAAACCCTATGTGGCTTCTCTTCTAGACAGTTGATATGAGCTCATTGTGCGTCCCTTAGTGAGATGGGCCAAACTGTTAGCATCAAATGTCTGACGCGCTTCTTTTTCTTCTCACATCCGTCTCTGGTGACACTCGAACTGTTGACATCTTCACCCCAGCAACAATGAGCAATCAACTTGGCACACCCGCTCGAACTCTCATTAGGCCATCTATTGAGATTTTCAATAATTTTAGTTAGCTAAGCTCTAAAAATTCTACTAAATGGTAGTTGTGTGGGAATTAAGGGCAGCTTTCGTGATGTGGTACAATTCTTGATTTCCGTACGTGTTCTTTCGAATAATATGTTGTGATATTACAAGTTTACACCAGGTGAAATTGATATTCCTTGTTACTACAATATAAATGTTATGCATTCCATAATAATTGATGAAAATGTTAGTTTAATAGTAGGGAAATGGTAACTAGCCTACAAACAAGTGGAAATTTGCCCTAAAGTGGGGTGCACAATGTGGAAAGCCTGATATCAGTGTAAGGAAATAGCCAAGATACTAAAAGAGCATCAATGATCAAGAGCACACTACCTTACACACTAATACATGTATGCTAATTAATGAAGCAAAATAACGCATGTTAGTATTTTCTTTGTCAAGACCTTATATTAAATTTTTAATATTATGTGTTACATCTTATTTTAGTCGTTGCTTCTTGTGCAATTGCGGCATGTGGAGTGTGCTAATGATTTTATGCTTTTAGCGATTGAATACCTCAGTATGGACCACCTCACTAACATCACGTTATAAATAGAAACAGCATGTCACGCACAAATTGATGACTACACGCCCTAGAGACTAGGCCCCTAGTGCAACGACTTGTCCAGCAGCTCGCAGAGCGCTTAAGGATTACAATCAGCTCATGCTATTTAGGCAATACAGTGTGGTGGCATTTTGAGCTGAGGTGGACACACATTGAATTGAAAATTATAAACATAAACATAAACACATGCATTGAACTGAATATCTGCTCCTTGTGTGGGATTGAACCTAAGACTGAACACCAAGCTTTGATCATGTGCTCATGCGTGAACATTGAGAGCGACAATGAGAGCAAACTAGAGTTGTTTATGGAGGATTAGACTAAATGCCTACAACGGCTTAGACTAGATGATTATGCTCCTAGGACAGATGATGAAGGTTTAGAGTTGATTCTTCTTTTTCTGGCTTACCAGGTTTGGTCAAAATGAGGTACTATACAACAAACCATGGATATCACACGCAAACTCTTAGCATTTTCTTTGCAACTATATGGAAATACTATATATTCCACGTCCAACACGACAATGGGAGAAGACATAACAAAGGAAAAGAACCTACTCTAGGTACAATCAAGCAGCATAAGAGTAGTTCATAAGCCTCCATGAATATGGATACCATCGCCAAGAAGGTCGGTGAAGGTAAGTGGTGGTGATGTATTATCCATAGACTCTAGTAATGCGAGGTCGATGTTGGGGTGGTAATTCCAAACCATTTGATACATGCACTATTATCTGCACCGTGGGTGCTAACAATGGCTATGTATATTTAGTACTGAGGGAGTTAAGACATAAGCACCGGGAAAAAAACAGAATAAGGTTGGCATACAAGTGGATTTTTCAGAAGGAAATTTTGGAATAAGATCGCTCGATCATAGTGGCAATTCCCAAGAGGATTGTTCCCAGCTAATATTTGTCATTCGCAAAGTGAAGTGGTTGTGTAGTGTTTTTCAAGAAATTATGTTTCTAGCTGCGAAGAATGGACTACACTCCATTACTCACGAGCTCGCGTGATAGGCAAAGCACACGACTCAAACATCTGAGTTGATATTTATTCGCGTGAAGAAAGTTTGCCGCTATTTATTGCTCCAAAAGGTAACCTGATTTTGAATATAATCAAATCACTTCTCTCTTTATTACTTGCAAATATTTTTTTTGTAAAATAATCTACAAGATAAGAGTTGATATTTGTTACACCGAAGCTACTTACATGCATGTCCAGTTTGATACTCTTCAATTTTGAGTTCAAACTTCATTTTTCATGTTTGTGTTGTAAGTTGTTCCCGTGATTTTCTTAATTGAAAGTATATCATGTCCTATTGAAGGTTCCATCTTTTTATATTAGTTCAAAACAGGGCCTATCGCTTTTTATGTCCGAGTAAAATATCTTGTAAGTATAATACCACATGTAAGTAGAAAATAAATGCTATAAATCACTGACATATTCGATAGAATTAGTGAGTATCATTTTAGGCAACAAAATTGGGTGATACACATAGATTTTGCCAATCATGGGAGGTTATAAATAAGTGAACAAAAATCTCCAAATATTTTGAATAAAATCTAATGAATACTCAGATATCCTTTAGGCTCCTGTCTGAATGAAGCACGCAATTAAGATGTTGCAGCCTGGGCCTGAATCAACGGGAATGAACGAATGTTCTAGTTGTACAAACCAAGCTATACCATCTGCTGTCTTGTCACTACCGATAGGGTTATTTATCTTTCCCATTGCATTTGCAGCCTATACATGCTTTTGGCTGGAGAATATATCACGTCACATATGTCTTCAAAATTTGATTCTTCAAAGTATGTAAATCGATCGTTTTCAAAATGAAAAAAAAAAAGTCGTTCAGATTATTGACAGCAGAGAATAAATGTCCCATAATGCGTTTCTTGGTATGTTTTTAGTGAGCATTCAAATCTTTCCCCATCAGAAAACACGCTAACCACTTAGCGATATCTTCAGGTGCTTATAACATTTTTATTTATGCAAAAATTTAATGTACTTACCACAGCACAATGTTGATGTTTCGAGTGCTATATAAAGATGGTCAAGGACTCTAAGCGCGTCATCCGGAGAAAGTGCAGTGAAGACTCGAAGTACTAGCGAGCGTTCAGAGATGGCGAGTTTTAGGTGCCTGTCTGTCCTCTTGGCCGTCTCCGTCCTCGTCTTGTTCAACTCTCCCGCGGCGCGCTGTGGCTGCTACAAGCGCATGTTCAGCTTCGGCGACTCCATCATCGACACCGGCAACTTCGTGCACGCGATCGGCAACGCCTCGTCCGCGTTCAAGGAGTTGCCTTATGGCATGACCTTCTTCCACCACCCCACCGGCCGCATCTCCGACGGCCGTGTCATCATTGATTTCTACGGTGAGTACATACTGCATCAATGGATCTAAGCATCATCAGAGCCAGCGATCGCATGCTTTATTGTCTTCACCACCTTGTATTCCTTCAGCTCAAGCGCTCCAGCTACCACTGCCACCACCTAACCTGCCGGAGCAGGACTCGGGACAGTTCCCAACCGGTGCCAACTTCGCCGTGTTTGCTTCCACGGCGCTCCCGGGTAGCTACTTCAAGCCGTTTAACCAAAACTTGCCGCCTTGGAACCTGGGCGTGCAGATGAGCTGGTTCAAACAAATGCTGCAACGGATAGCTCCTGACGACGGTAACCAAACACTCAAATTTTCTTATGCATGCGGCCGGGGATCCTTTTAGGCAGCGTTCCCAATCGATTGATTATCCATTTACACGATTCGTTATATTCTGTCAGGTGACAAGAGGAGGATCCTAGGCGAGTCCCTCATCGTGCTGGGCGAGATCGGCGGGAATGAGTACAACTTCTGGTTCGCCGCCGGTAGACCGCGCGAGCAAGCCTACCAGTTCATCCCAGACGTCGTCGCATGCATAGGCTCTGCCGCCCAGGTACGTACATGCTTGCACACCATCGTTGTTGTGTCCTCATCACCGCAGCATGAGTTCTGATCAGAGCGCGTGCATTTTTATTGCAGGAGCTGATCGACCTCGGCGCGAAGACGATCATGATCCCAAACAACTTCCCCATCGGGTGCGTGCCGGCGTACCTGAGCGGGCACGGCGGCGACAACGAGCCCCGCGACGAATTTCAGTGCCTCCGCTGGTTCAACGATTTCTCGTCGCGGCACGACGCGGCGCTGCGTGGCGTGGTCGAGGGGCTGAGGGCGCGGAACCCGGGCGTGAAGCTCATCTACGCCGACTACTTCGGCGCCGCCATGGAGTTCGTCAAGACCCCGGCCAAGTTCGGCATCGGCGACCCGCTCGTCGCGTGCTGCGGCGGCGACAACAAGTACCACACCAACTACGGCTGCAACGCGACGACCAGGCTCTGGGGCGACCCCCTCAACTTCGCCAGCTGGGACGGTATGCACATGACGGAGAAGGCGTACCACGCCATCGCGGACGGGGTGCTCAACGGGCCGTTCGCCGACCCGCCGCTGCTGAGGAGTTGTTAGGATTAGGATAGTTGAGACTCTCTGTTGCAAACTTGCAACCGATATTTGTGTTGCACGTTTGCAATTCCTGAAACCAGTATACACCGACGAACTCATTATCTCAAAGAAGCATACGCCATTGAACTTGAAGAAATAAAGTTATACTGATATCCGGGTGTAAGAGAGGAGGCATCTTGCTCAACACAGTTTCGAGATGTTATGTGCCAAAAAAATTTATCTGTGTTTTTTTTTAGGTAATCTCTGTTTTCTTTTCATTCCTGAGTTTTTTAGAGCATATATTTCTTTTCTTTTCTGAACCGGCTCAAGTTTTCAAAAAAAAAAAAAAAAAAAACACCACACACACACAAATTAGGAAGAAGTCTATTTTGCCTCCCTCAACTCTCATGTGGGGTGCAACTTTTACCTCCAACTACAAAACCGGATAGGATGACTCCCTAAACTCCTTCTCTCACTTCAGGTTTCCTCCCTGGGCGGTTTTCATAGCGGTTTTGGCTGACTTGGCACGTGTGGGGCCCACATGTCAGGTGCCACGTCATTTTTCTTTTTTTTTTCTTTTTTTCCTCTCTCTTCCTCTCTTCTCTCCCCGCACGTCGGCCCGCGGTCTCACTCTCCCGCACCGCCCGCCCCCGCCCCTCTCCTCCGTCGTCGTCGTCTACTCGCAGCCCCATGTCACCTGTCGCCGCCCAGTACATGCCGCAGGCGCGCCGCGCCCCGCACCTCTGACCCCGATCTAGGCTGCCGCGCGCTGCCTCCCCATCGCCGCCCCGCTCCTCTCCCCTCCCGTCGATGCACCCCGACGGCCCGGCCATATTTCGCGACCAAATCAACGCCATGGCTAGCCGAGCCACCGCGCCGTCGCGCCTGCTCGTCGATTCGTCCCGCGCCAGCCAAATCCGGCGATTGGCTCCCTTAGCAGAGCCCCACGCTGAGCAAAGGCCCACACCGAGCTGCCTCCTTCCATGGCCGTCACAGCGGCATAGCGTGCCGTCCTCGCCCTTTCCGCTCGCGCGCGACCATGTCCTCTCGCGCACGCGACCCGGCCCCGCCACATCGAGGAGTGCTGCGCGGGCGCCGAGAAGCGCCGTCCAGGGCGCCGTGTCGCGCTGAGGAGCCACCCGCATCTCGCTGACAAGCTCGGCCAAGACGCCCAGATGACGCCACCTTCGTCTCCCATCCACCTGCCACGGCCCGATTTGTCCCCGCAAGTTGCCTGGCCACCGCGATTCATCTCCGCCACGGCGCTGCGGGGGGCTGGGCAGGGCGGCATGGGGAGGGGCAGCGGCGAGAAGAAGCAAGGCGGCGTGGCGTTGCGGGTGGCGTGGCGAGCTGGGCGGGGCGGCGTGGGGAGGGGCGACGCTGCAGGCGGGCTAGGCGGGGCAGTGTCGCTGCGCTGTGTGCTGGGTGGGGCAGCAGCGTGGCGCTGCGGGCGGGCGGGGCGGCGGCGTGGCGCCGCCGTCGGGCGGGACGGGGCGGCGTGGGAAAGGTGCTCGACGGCGTGGGAAAGAGGAGAAGAAAGAAAAAAGAAAAAAAAAAGAAAAATGACGTGACACATGACATGTGGGCCCCATAAGTGCCTAGTCAGCCAAAACCGCTATGAAAACCGCCCAGGGAGGAAACCTGAAGTGAGAGAAGGAGTTCAGAGAGTCATCCTACCCGGTTTTGTAGTTAGAGGTAAAAGTTGCACTCTATATGAGAGTTGAGGGAGGCAAAATAGACTTCTTCCCACAAATTAAGGTCTACGCTGGACTGAGCTATGGCTCGGCCCGTGAAGCATCGATAGAACTAGCCCAGTAACATCATGCCCAGCCCAAACAGAAACTTATTTCAAACCCCGCGACTCGTGCCCCTGGAGGGTGCCAGCCCGCGATGCTCCCGCCGCCGTCCGGCTCGCCGCTGCCTGCCTGCGCGCGCGCGCTCGCCGAACTCCTCGTCGCGCTCTCCGCCGCGCGCGCGCTCCCCAAGGGGCAGCAGCTGCACGGACACCTCCTCAAGACCGGCCACCTGCCCGCCACCGCCTCCTCCCACACGCTGCTCGGGCACCACCTCCTCACCTTCTACTCCCGCTGCGCGCTTCCGGGCCTCTCCCACCGCGCCTTCCTCGACCTCCCCACGCCGCCAGCGCCCGCCGCATGGTGCTCGCTCATCTCCTCCTTTTCCCAGAACGGCCTCCCCGTTGCCGCATTCGACACGTTCCGCGGCATGCTCGCGGCCGGTGTCCCCGCCACCGACCGCTCGATCCCATCTGCCGCGAAGGCTGTCGCAGCCACCGAGGCCGTTTCGCGTCCTCTGCTCGCTCCGCATGCGCTTCATGGCCTCTCCGCCAAGACGCCGTTCGCTGGAGACGTGTTCGTTTTGTCGGCGGTTCTCGACATGTATGCCAAGTGCGGCCACCTCGCAGACGCCCGACGGCTGTTCGATGAAATGCCGGAGCGGAATGTTGTCTCCTGGTCCGCGCTCATCTGCGGATTCGCTGACGCTGGTATGCATCCTGCAGCAATGGCGATCTTCCGCTCGGCGCTTGAGGAGGCTGTGCCGGTGAACGACTTCACAGTTTCGTGCATCATCCGTGTATGTGCTGCAGCGACGCTCTTTGAACTTGGGGCCCAGGTGCATGCCCGGTCTATAAAGACGTCACTTGATGCGTCACCCTTTGTTGGTAGTTCTCTTGTTTCGCTTTACTCAAAATGCGGGCTTGTGGAGTGTGCTTACCGGGTGTTCAGTGAAGCGCCTGAGAGGAACCTTGGGATTTGGAATGCAGTGCTCATCGCATCTGCTCAGCACGGACATACAGATGCTGCGTTCGGGCGATTTACAGAGATGCAGAAAGATGGGCACCGACCCAACCACATTACTTTTCTGTGCATGCTCACTGCTTGTAGCCATGCTGGTCTTGTTGAGGAGGGGAAGAGATACTTTTCCCTCATGAAACAGCACGGTATTGAACCACAGGCTGAACATTACGCTTCAATGGTTGACCTACTTGGTCGTGTTGGACGTATAAGTGAGGCATTTGACCTTATTGAGTCTATGCCCATGGAACCACCTGAGTCTGTCTGGGGAGCACTCCTCATGGCATGCCGCATGTTTAAGGATGCTGACACTGCAGCAATCGCAGCAAAGAGACTATTCGATACAGGATCCCGCAGCTCTGGTGCTCATATGCTCTTATCAAACACATATGCAGCTGCAGGAAGGCATGCTGATGCAGCACTTGCTAGGAAAGCTATGCGTGATGCTGGTGTGCAGAAAGAGACTGGACTTAGCTGGCTTGAGGCTGCTGGGGAGGTGCATACCTTTGTGTCTAACTGCAGGAGACACCAGAGAAGCGAGGAAATTTACAGTGTGCTAGAGAAAGTTGGGAAGAAGATGGAAGCAGCTGGTTATGTGGCCGACACTAGTGCAGTGCTTAAGGATGTGGATGGGGATGAGAAGAGAGCAACAGTGAGATATCACAGTGAAAGGCTCGCAGTAGGTTTAGGACTTTTGATTATTCCAGAAGGTGTGCCAATCCGAGTGATGAAGAACTTGCGTGTGTGTGATGATTGCCACAATGCAATTAAATATCTCTCTAAGTGCACAGGAAGGATTGTCATTCTCAGGGATAACCGTCGGTTTCACCACTTCAAAGATGGGGCTTGCTCTTGTGGGGATTTCTGGTAATGAACCAATATATTCTGTTTCAGTTGCACTCTAAGGACAACCACTTGGACTATTGTTTCTACAGTTGGACATTTCTGAGTTTAATGACCGTATGATCATAAAGAGCACTGATGTACAAGTTTCCATAATCGAAATTGATAGCCCACATTTTGATTTCCTTGGATGCTGCAAAAGTTGAGAGTATCTTGGTAAAGTGTGATCCTTGGACACAGGATGTAATTGTGTACTCCATGGTCAGCGTGGCACCAAGGATTCGGCTCAAGATCCTATAACACACACTTGGATAGTAGCAGGAGCATGTTGTGCAATGTTGCTAGCAAAGAATTTGAGGTGTGTATCTGCCTGAAAGATAGTACTTACGAAATCATATTATCACATCAAATTACGGTGCATATTTTTAGATTTACATGCTCATAGCCTGACAGGATTCTCAATTAATGCATAACTGCAGGGGTCGAATATGGTCATCTAACACTGGTGCTCAGACAGGATGTTACATATATATTTCAAGCTTGGTTTAATGGTCTGGAGAGTGAAGAATAAGCAGCCCGTGATACTTGACTATTCTGACACTTTCTTAAGCATGGAAGATTGACTGGTATTTCTTCAAATATCTGATTTTGGGAGATGTAATTACAAGTTTTATTTGCAACAGTTTGAGAGCCACTGATAAAGTGAGGCAAGAGGGTACTATTTATTTACCTTTCCTATCATAGAAGTGTAACATGCATTTTCTGAATGGGGAAAAAAAAAGGAAAACAGTTACCATTCCCAACTTGCTTGGGACTAAAGTGCTTTGTTGTTGTTTTGCTGTAAAGAAAAAGGAAAACAGTAGCTGCAATAGTTTTATGTTTGATGGTTCCTTTATTATATAATACTGTGGAATTAATTCCTTCTGGGGAACTAAGTTTTGCTTGTTAGGCCAAGACCTAATTAATATTAGCTGCTAACATATCAACAAACAGGAAATGACAGGTGCACTGATGTTCTGTATACATCAATACACCCTCACCATATTATCTTGATATTCTAAACTTGTGCAGTAAGCTTCCCCACAAAGGAAAAGGCTAAACTCGGATACCTTGAAAGCAGAGAGTGTCTTAACGACTTAACCTACAAAGAACCAAATCTCTGATGTGACGGAGTGACTCCTAAGCTAATCATGTTTCTCCTTACCAAATCATTGTGATTAATGTTATCTGTCAGTCTATCGGAATGTCTCCATGTTAGTAGCTGCACTTTCCTGTGTCTTGATGCATGTTGTCAAAAGTGACTTGTGAGACGTGTCTAGATCCTTTCTGAAGAATTTTTTATAAAAATTATTATACGGTCATGTTGATTGCATATTATAGATATTTCAAGATTTTACTGGCAAATGTTTTTGTTCTCAACATCATTTGATTGATCATTGATGTATCCATTCTGGAATATGGTACAGGGACTGCGAACCATATTTTACATGTAAGCACCTTTTGGGTGGAGTAAATCCTTGCACATTAGAGATGGTCCACTGCTGCTTGCTGGTCCTTAGAAGGCGAATGCCTATCTTGAGAAGCACATAAAGATATGATGGCTGCACATTATTTGCCTTCCCTACTTTGTCTAGCTATTGCCTGGTGACCTGAATAGAATGGTGGAGTTCTCTTTAAGGCTATATTTGATCCGTGCAAGCTTCTCTATGCTTTGAAATCCAGGATGCACATGGTCCAAGTTGGCTAGCAGATTGATAAAGTGGGAGAATGACAGGGGTGCTCATATTCTTCATGCATACTGAACTGTAGATCGGATGGACAAGCTAGCAGCCTAACACCTATCTGATATCTATATATATATGCAGGTGGAACTGGAGCATGAAGTTCTGGGACCTTGTAGGTTTTAGAAAACCAAGAAAAAGAAATAGAAGAGAACACAGAAAGATGAATCGAATAAGAGGGATTGGGAACATTGCTAAAAGATGGAGAGAACTCAATGGCGTGAATTATTGGAAAGGGTTACTTGATCCCCTTGACATCGACCTGCGGCGAAATATCATCAGCTACGGTGAGCTCTCCCAGGCAGCCTATACTGGGCTAAACAAAGAGAGAAGATCAAGGTATGCTGGTTCCTGCCTCTTCAACCGCAAGGACTTCCTGAGCAGGGTGGATGTATCAAACCCAGGGTTGTATGAGATTACAAAATTGATATATGCAATGTGTACAGTCAGCTTGCCTGATGGATTCATGGTTAAGTCGCTATCAAAGGCTGCATGGAGCAGGCAGTCAAATTGGATGGGTTTTGTTGCAGTGGCCACAGATGAGGGTAAAGAAGTGCTCGGGAGGCGGGATGTTGTGGTGGCATGGCGGGGAACCATACGGATGGTAGAGTGGATGGATGACCTTGATATTGCCTTGGTGCCTGCTTCAGAAATAGTTCCACCAGGCAGTACCGGTAACCCTTGTGTGCATGGAGGGTGGCTTTCTGTCTACACAAGCTCTGATCCAGGGTCACAATACAACAAAGAGAGCGCAAGATATCAGGTAACTCATTCAAGCATTAACATATTGCTTTTTTATGTTTCTTAGCATTAGCATATTCTATGGGCAAGTTAAACAGCAAGAACTAGAGTGAAATATGGTATGTAATCACTAATCAGGTGTTCTTTAGAGGTCAAGCAAGGAAAGAAATAAGTATATATGTTAAGAGATATTGATGTCTTATATCTGCCAAAGTACAAAGAACTGATTTGCCTTTTGAACTAGGTAGCTATTATATAGTCAGAAAGGTGGTGTTTGAGTAGTGCCAAGCACTGTTTTTTTTTTTTTGGAACCTCCGAGCACTGCTTTTGAGTTTTTATTAGATAGGAACTGGGATTTGTCTAATGGCATCAGCCCAGTTTTAATAAATAGATTGACCTGGGTGTCCATCTCCTTTAGTGAATGCCAGAGCTTCCGGCAAGTTTTCAGAAAAGAAGACGACTCCACCAATGAGAATTGTGTTTTCTGTTTTTCTGTGCCACCTTACTGCACTAGGGAAGCATCATGATTAGTCTGGTAGGACTCATCTGAAGCTTAGCTTGCACAAAATCCATTGTGGCACAACTCGTGCATTCTAAGATAAGGAAGAGTACTTTTCTTTGGTCACTGCATTTTTAACAAAGTAGGCCTGAATAGTGCTATCCCTGCATGCACTGTCGTCTTCCTGATGCTGTATATCTCGTGGATTCATTTTACTCATATTTTTCTTTTTCTTTAAATGTCTTTCTGTATAAATCTAACAAAAAGTAGCAGGTGTTGAAGGAGATCAAAAGGCTACAAGATTTGTACAATAATGAGGAGACTAGTATCACCATAACAGGCCACAGCCTTGGGGCAGCACTTGCCACCATCAATGCCATGGACATCGTCTCCAATGGCTACAACAAGAGCTGCCCAGTATCTGTATTCGTCTTTGGAAGCCCTAGAGTCGGTAACCCCGATTTTCAAAAAGCATTTGATGGTACAAGTGATCTGAGATTGCTCCGAGTCCGAAACTCTCCTGATGTGGTCCCGAAATGGCCAAAGCTAGGATACAATGATGTTGGTACAGAGCTCATGATCGACACTAGGGAATCACCCTACTTGAAGGCCCCTGGAAACCCATTAACATGGCATGATATGGAGTGCTACATGCATGGGATTGCTGGGTCTCAGGGGAGCATTGGAGGGTTCAACTTGGTGGTCGATAGAGACATCGCTTTGGTGAACAAACACGAAGATGCACTGAAGAATGAGTATTCAATTCCATCCTCTTGGTGGGTGGTGCAGAACAAAGGTATGGTGAAAGGCAAGGATGGTCAGTGGCATCTGGCTGACCATGAAGATGATGATGAATGATGCAGCGTGAAACAAGGATCGTCTTGTCTGCTTGATGCGAGTGTGATTGTGGGGTTTAGATTACGTAATTCTGCCATTTCTTTGCTCAAAAGCCTAAATTGAAATTGACGGGGAAAAAACTTTCTTTCGTTCTTGTTTCACGTAGCATGAGTGTTTATTAGGTCTAAAGGATGTATTTGATGAATTGCTGTGATGAGGTCTAAAGGATGTACCGGGTTCGAGTCCTGGCATCTCCTTCTTAATAGAATGCCAAGGGATGTCTCTCCCTTTGGTCTAGTTTTTTTTTTTTTTTTTTTTTTAGGTCTAAAGGATGTATTTGATGAATTGCTGTGTTGAAATTGATAGGTTTGATTATGATACCTTTTGCGATGAAGTATCAAATTTGTTGAGCAATATTGAATGTTTGAAAGAAATACGATGTTGATTTATGCTATATTTCGTCTCCGGTCTGCCCCTGAGACTCCAAAATTGCACATCTTTGAATTCTTGCTGGGCCTTTTCTTCTGCGTTTCAGACGGCAGGGGTAAATGCAGATTCTGAACTTATAAAATCAAAGTTCTGATATTACTTGCCCCAACGAAAACTAGGGAGTAGGGACTCTACCAAGAAATTATTAACGGACTGAGACAAAGTGCATCTCTTCACTAAGGTATTATTGCTGCAATAACTTTGCGTCGGTTGTTATTTTTAACGGACATGGCCAGATTAATCTCAAATTAAGAGGTGCCAGCCCGATGAGGGTTATTCCGCAATAAAGATGTTCTCCTTGTTCCAGTTGGCTCCGCGTCCCCTGTTCTCCGTCAGTGCCGATCTCTCTCCCTCCCCACTTCTAGATCCCATGCTGACGAGTGGAATGGCCTGCTGATGGATCATAGGAAACCAACACTCTCCCGTGCACAGACGCTGGTGCCGGTGAGGTCGCTTTGAGACAAAGAGGCCGCCAGATCTCGCCCAAACTGTTCATCTCCGAGGAGGCTCCAAACCGGAGGTGATCGCCTTCTTCCTGGTGTTCTATTAGGCGTAACCATGTCATATTTGCCTTATTTTTTCTCTCTGTGTTGTGACCGTTGCAGCAATGTATCTTTCTGCCACAAAAAGGGAAATGCCCCAGCAGCCCCACGGGTCTCTTTTCCTTCCACCTTTCAATTGTTGTAGTTGTTGGAGTGAGATAGCCGCAGCAATTTTTTAATCAGATTTTTTCTTTGATATGAAGAAGGCTGATGTCTTGATGCCCTTTCATTTTCCTGCATTTCTTGTCGTAAACTGTAACCTACCTCGTAAAACTGAATCTAAAGGTTATGCGAATATAATTCAACGATTCCATCAGAAGACTCGTGCATTGCTTATAATGAATAGTATCAGATAATCTGTCATGCTAGCTGGCGCTATATAAATTTTACAAGTCAATACATGAACAACATTAATCGATGAGAAGAATTTCTGCAGTGACGGATGAAAATGGCCCCATTTCGCTCCCACCCATTCAATTATATTCCCAAGCCCACTGTCATGTGGCATGTCAGCAAAAGAATGTCCACTTGTTCACCTACGCGGTCAACCTAACCTTCTTCTAGTGACACAGGTTGGCGCAAACAAGGGAGGCATTGGACCAGAGCTCTCAGAATTCAGGGATCACCAAATCGCTCGCTCGCCAGGCTAGCCATGTTCTCCGGCGACATGTCCGAGCGGTGGCGGGAGCTGCACGGCAGCGAGCACTGGGAGGGCCTGCTCGACCCTCTCGACGTCGACCTCCGGCGCTGCCTCATCACCTACGGCGAGATGATCATGGCCACGTACGAGGCGTTCATCGGCGAGAGCCGGTCCCCGAACGCCGGCATGTGTCGGTACCGCCGCGCCGACCTGTTCCGGCGCGTGGACGTGTCCAACCCGGGCTGGTACGCGGCCACCCGGTACATCTACGCCACGGCCTGCGCCGACGTCCACGGCAAGGTGCTCCTCCGCCCGTTCTGCCGGGAGGGGCGCGCCAGGGAGTGCAACTGGATGGGGTACGTGGCCGTCGCCACGGACGAGGGCGCCGCCGCGCTCGGGCGCCGGGACATCGTCGTCGCGTGGCGCGGCACGCAGCGCAAGCTCGAGTGGGTGGCCGACATGAAGCTCGCGCCCACCTCGGCTGCCGGGATCCTCGGGCCGGAGGGCGCGGATGGGTCGGAGCCGTCGGTGCACCGCGGGTACTTGTCGCTGTACACGTCGGAGGATGAGGGATCTAAACTTAGCAAGCGGAGCGCCAGGATGCAGGTATGTGTTCATCTTCGTTTTCTAGCTAGTATGAACATGGTTCATGTGGCTAGCAGTAGCACTACATCGATCAGTTTCATAACATGAACATGATCATATTGTTTCCGCGTCACATCAATACATCAACACACTTAAGAAAATTTTTAGCCTGTCTTGTTCAGTGCATTTCTCTTGAACTATATGCAGAGCTTACCTTATAACCATTTATCAGATGTGTTTGGACGAGACCATTCTTTGGGAATTTCTAGTATTTAGTTCCGACCTAAATCTTAAAGATTCAGGCCCCTCTCCCTAGACCCAAACAGACTCCGAGCCAAGGTTTCCGTTGCTTTTGTACACTCAAAACCATTCTTTTTTGAGAACATCACTGCCAGTCTGCCATTTACAAGAGAAGAATGATCAAAGTCGGCAATTTTCAAAATAAAAATTGGCTTATTTGTTTCATTTGCAAACAACCTCTATGAATACCAGGTTTGTTAAGATTCCAAACAAACAGTATCCTTCTAATGAATTTTGAGTTTATTACAGTTAACACATTACTGTTTCAAATGAGAAATTTATCCTGATTTTTTTTTCTGTAGTATTTTTCACAAGATGTGAGGGCCAGTGCATTGGTGTTGGTAGTATCACTTGCGTCCTAATTGGCTAGGAACTGTGATGCTTTGCCTTTAAGTGAGACTGGCTAGATTGTTCTTTTATTTTTCTGCCGTATGGCAAAGTTATTATGATTTATAGGTGATCTGAAGTAACGGAAACATTACTCAACAATCTGAAATTTTAGTGGAGATGTCTAAGCAAAGCGAAGGAACCAAATAAGTTTTTCCCTTAATATTTGAAGTGATTGTTTGGTGACTTCCTTTTGTACAATAGCTGCAGGGTTGCTTGAAACGTTCACTTCTTCGATTCTTTAACGCTAAGAAAAATATATAGTATTCCTCGTAGCTCACTTGACGTTTTGTTTTTGCGAGCCACAGATTACATGTACATTTGGCAACCTAATTTTCTACTGTACTAAAATTCAGATAAACAGAAAACCCGTAAGGTATATATTTCAGAACCCCAAATGGTCTTGTTGCAGAATTCAGCTTGGCTTGCATAAAAACGGGGAATAGATAGGAGTATTTGATGAATACAAATGGAAATATCAAATGTGAAATAATACTTATAGGGTTCCTCAAGAGTGAAAAGTAATCCATTCTGTGCTACTGATGCTCATTCATGGGGGGTTAGATGAATGAATTACCTCACCAAGCACAGAGTACATGCCGGCCACTTCTCATTCTGGATGGATTTTGGTAGCGCCAGCGAACTTTGGCGATCGATTTATGAGATCTTTTACGGTGTTTGCGAGGTATTTGGAGGTACTGAGAGGTACTTTAATGTGGACCGTTGATTAAAAAAGGGGCAAGATACGGGGAAAAAATTAGATCCATAAGGCAAGTGGATAAAAATATGGTAACTAAGAGACATTTGTTTGGTTAATTTTAGGATGAGATTGGTGACTCTGATCTCCAATTATTTTCTTTCTTTTATTCCTGTGTTCACTAACGAATGCCATAATAATCTGAGATGCCATGCGAGGGATGTGCTACCGTTGTGAGAGATTGTTTTATTGAGCAGGCACGATATCCTAGTGCATGAAAGCCTGCGAGGCACAATTGCCGACTACACTCCGTAAAACTATGATTATTTACATAATTTGTTGCTTGATTACTCAATTCATTTATTTGTTTCTCTACCTCAATTGACTGGGATTTTGTGGGACTTATGGTTGGGAGCGTAGTTGAATCAAGCTAATGTGTAGTTTAAATTTGACGCACAATTAGTGGTAGGCAAAAGATTGCTTTTCTCTTGTTTACATGGTTTACTATTCACTTACATCATTTCACCGCTCCTTATGCAATATAGTAAATGAAACTTTAGAGAATAAGTGATTCACAATTGCAGAAGGTTTATCTACAATATTTGTTAATGTTGGAACGCGACATGCAGCCTACATGAATAAAATATTTGAAAAACATGTATATAGCCAGTAAAGAACCAAGTAAATAAAAATGTGTTGTTTGAACTCCATTAAGGAAAAAATCACAACCGAGTAAACCTTAACAAAACAATGCAAATAACCAAATAGGAAGGAGATACACGGCCACGCCATGCGAACGGAAGATGTATTTGGTAACTGAGTAAATCTTTAGCAAAACAATGTAAATAGGAAAGAGGTAATCACGGATCAATTCCTTCAACTCTTTGCCTCTGGCCTTCCTAATTATTCAAAGATAAAAATATCTTTTTAACCTTCGTACTTAAATACCTTCATCAATAGCTAAGTACCTTTTGGTTGGTACCTTTGATTGTGGAGCGTTAGATTTAAGGCAATGGACGACCTACATTAATTGCAAACACCGTAAAAGATCTCTCGATTTATTGTCCGGTGGGTTTTAATCCAATTGTAGGTTACCGTTGCTAAAACACTCAACCTCTGAACACTGTACACGATCCAAAAAGTTTGTAGCGACAACAGACCGTTGATTAGTACTTTGTTCTGGTGTTACGGCAGGCGCTGAGAGTTAAGGCTGCCAATGTGGGTGGCAGACTGGCAGTATATCGACTAGAAAAGGATGCAGATTTACTCACATAGGTGATACTTCATCAGTTCATCTGGTTAAAGGAGATGAAATCAGTGTCTGATGACGGTTGCATGAATTATGTGTTTTGGACAGTAAATATTGATTTGATCGATTCTTTACGTACTTTTATGTGGCTTCCTGTTCTAAGTTGGAATTGAAGATCATTATGTCCTAGTTCTCAGCTGTTTCAGAAAATCACTAAGCTGGCCATCGTGTACTTGTGCGACCAGGTGCTGACAGAGATCGCAAGGCTGATGGACAAATACAAAGACGAGGAGACGAGCATCACCGTGATCGGCCACAGCCTGGGCGCCACCCTGGCCACCCTCAACGCCGTGGACATCGTCGCCAACGCCTACAACAAATCCCCGTACTCCGACGTCGGCCACGCCCAGGTGACCGCCGTGGTGTTCGGCAGCCCGCGCACGGGGGACCGCGACTTCCGCGACATCTTCCACCGCCTCCCGGGCCTCCGGATGCTCCGCGTCCGGAACCAGCCCGACCGCATCCCGCACTACCCGCCCGTGGGCTACGCCGACGTGGGCGTGGAGCTGCTCATCGACACGCGCCGCTCGCCGTTCCTCAAGCCCCACGGCAACGAGTCGCAGTCTCACGACCTCGAGGTCCACCTGCACGGCGTCGCCGGGTGGCAGGGAGAGGACGGCGAGTTCGAGCTCGTGGTGGACCGGGACGTCGCGCTGGTGAACAAGTACGACGACTGCCTCGACGAGGAGTACCCCGTGCCGGTGGCGTGGAGGGTGCATCATGACAAGAACATGGTGAAGGGGCCCGACGGGAGGTGGGTCTTGGAGGACCATGACCCTGACTACGAGGAGGAGGAGGAGGAGGGTGACGACGACTTGTAGGAGGGCCAGGTTGGGGAACGCC
This sequence comes from Eragrostis curvula, assembly GCA_007726485.1. Taxonomy (NCBI): domain Eukaryota; kingdom Viridiplantae; phylum Streptophyta; class Magnoliopsida; order Poales; family Poaceae; genus Eragrostis; species Eragrostis curvula. The sequence goes on along the minus strand of RWGY01000009.1, from coordinate 18,628,951 downwards.
ATGATTTGGACATCGATCGGCCGGCTCTCTTCTGTCGTGCAAGTTGCAACCATAGTGTTCTCTGTTGCTGGCTCGTGATGTTTTTTACATCGGCTTGATCATGATGTTTTTACATACAGCTCTACAGAAGGAAAAAAAAAGGAGTCTGGTGATTTTGTGGAACTTGTCGCTGGAAAATATGATAAACAGAGTTGATTTATTGAGGTAAAGCAGAAAACAAAATGATATTCTTTTTTTGAAGGAAAAAACAAAACAAAAAACAAAATGATATTCGCCTAAGCTCTCATTGGAGTTTTGAAAACTTTACTCATGTGCTTGTTCAACAGCCAAACAGACAAATCGAGACTGAAAACAAAATGGACTCCATCCAAGCTCCAGGAAACCTTTGTGCAAAGAATCTGCCCTTCTCCACTGAAAACGACTCCGCACATGCCGTTCCACTCAGAGGGATAACAAACTGACAACATAAACACCTGCCAATTCCGTTACATTCCACACACTAGTTCTGAGGCCTGGGCATGCCGTGAGGGACCCTTCGCGGTTAACATACAAACAAGATAGAAAGACCGAGCGAAGGGCTAGAGTCCACAAGCAATCGATCCGAAGGACAGCGAATCTGTGTCATGCATTCATGCTATCTGGCTGCTCGTGCCGTTCTTGCAGAGCCTGAGGGCCCAGTCCCATGTACGCACAACACATGGGGTCTTTCATGCAAGCGACATGCCTGGTTGGATGCTCTTTTAACACGACTATATGTTCTTTTTAGTCATGGCTTTCGTGTTGGGACTTGGGAGGTAAAAAGGAGACGCATGGTACTAACAGCAGAGTTCAGTCTTTTGCTGTTAGCTCATGGGCTCCACAGGCATTGCTGTGTTGATGTACTCCTATCCAACTTCCACAGCACCATGCTACCAGTCCTTGGACGGCTACCTGGCATCCAGTCCCACGCCTGCATGCCTCAGTTTACGGGGTGTGGTGCTCTCCAGTCTCCACACACGCTCATCAAGAAATACAGGCCGCTCACGCCCCACAGCGCGCTCCATTAGGCCATCACACACCACAGACTAAGCTCTCTTACAGAGCTTTGTTCAGAAAACCTACGTACCCTTGCCTGCTCTGTTCATTAGCTCCTGCTCTGCTCCTTCCCAATTCAGACTTCATACACTAGCTCGCAAGTAGGTGTTAAACATGAGGCTGCCGGGGGACCATTCCTCCTCCTCCTCGCTGGCACTGGCTGTGTGGGGGTCTCTCCTGCTTGTTCTTGTGGGCAGCCTCTCTCCGGCGCTCGGCTGCTACACGCGCATCTTCAGCTTCGGCGACTCCTTGACGGACACCGGCAACTTCGTCCGCCTGACGGCGAGGAGCCCCAGCCTCTACGGCGCACCGCCGTATGGGAAGACGTTCTTTGGCCGCCCCACCGGCCGCGCGAGCGACGGCCGCCTCGTCATCGACTTCATCGGTGAGCGCTGAGCCAAAAACTGCTTGCATTTGTGTTTGAACATATTTCCCTGTTTTTCTTTTTCCACCTGCGACGTTCTGTGTGTTTGACAAATTGGCGGCATGGCATGGTTGTGTGTGCACTCGCATCTTTTCCTGAACAATTTTCCATTCCGCAACAGCCCGTTTTTCTGCCTCAGACGTCCATTTTCTGTGTAAAAGTTACGTCAGTGTCGATCCCAAAATGCCATCTTAGTACTATTCTTGAAGGCGGTGACATGAGTGACCATCTGCGAATGGCCGAAATGTACGCCGCTTTCTTCTAAAAAAAAGAGAGAGAACGATGTCTGAACTCTGAACTCCCCTCAGATGAGCATAATTGTTAAACACAACTAACTGATACAGTCGTCTTAGGAGAAGTGAATGATTTTGATATTGATACTTTCATTTAGTTACACTTGATTGAGAGGCTTCTGAATTTCGTCGGTACTCACTGGGGGAAAGGGCCAACAAAGTTGTGTCCTCCCGTGAGAATTGTGTCCTCCCGTGAGAAGGTTGTTACGAACCTAGCTAACCACCCTCTGAGTGTGGTCTCAAAAAAAAAAAACCACCCTCTGAGTGAGTAATGGAAAAAGAGTCAGCACGGTAGTGTTAATCCGTTACAGAATTTATTCTGCAAAACCTAACACTTATGAACCAAAACCCCAGAACATCATGCTTTCCATTTGTGCCTTGTGAGTGCGTGTGTACCAGTTCAGTTTGCTTTTCTGAGAAGAGTGTGTGGCGCTTGTTGCAAGTGAGTTCTGTGGGTTCAGGTGCACGAGCTGTATGTGTACTGTTATAGTTGCATGCTTTGATTAGGAATGGCGGCGGCGATGGTCCCTTGAACTGTGCATGTTTTTGGATCGATTTATGCACAATGAATTCAGAAGTCGTCCCTTCACCTAGAGAGACAGTAGGTAGCACGTATCAGATCGATCATGATCTTCCCAAGAGAGAGAGGAAAGTAACACTTCGAGTTAGTTGCTAAGAATCTCTTGCCATCAGAATCATTGCATATTTGCAACTTGCAAGATGCTGCAGTGCAAGCCATTGACCGTTGCCGCTAACCTGGAGTACTGCACATTCCCGAAACGGCAGCGCGGAGAGTGAATCCAGTGTTTACCTGCCATTATTACCTCACAGTTCGTGCCTGGCGCGCGCATTTTGAAGCGCATAGCGGTTACCGAAAGGGATGCGTATGTATCGTGCAGAGCAAGCCATGATCGTCTTCACGCACCCCATGTAATAACGTAATCCTAGCACCGAACTGTGTGCGATCTGCATTCTCTATTCTATCGACGCGACGCACTGTAGCAGCAGGGTAAATCTGTGATGATCCGGTGCTGATACGCTTAATTTGGTGCTGCTACGTGTGTTGCAGCGCAGGAGTTCGGGCTGGCGAACGTGACGGCCATCCAGGCGGGCACGGCGCCGGGGGACTTCCAGCACGGCGCCAACTTCGCCATCATCTCGGCCACCGCCAACAATGGGTCCTTCTTCACCAGCAACGGGATGTCCATCAACCCCTACTCGCTGGACACGCAGATGCTCTGGTTCCGGAGCCACCTCCGCAGCCAGCAGAACGTCAGCGACGTCCTGGGCGGCGCGCTGGTGGCGCTGGGCGAGATCGGCGGGAACGACTACAACTTTGCCTTCTCGAGCGGGGTGGCGCGGGAGAAGGTGCGCGCGTTCGTGCCGGCCGTGGTGGACAAGCTGGGCGCCGCCGTCGAGGAGCTCATCGGGATGGGCGCCCGCGCGTTCGTGGTGCCCGGGAACCTGCCCTTCGGGTGCGCGCCGCTGTACCTGCGCCGGTTCGGCGCCGCGCGGGCGGAGTGGGACTACGACCCACGGACGGGGTGCCTCGCCTGGTTCAACAGGTTCGCCGAGTACCACAACCGCCTGCTCAACGCCCGGCTCGACGCGCTCCGGCAAAAGCACCCCGACGTCACCATCGTCTACGCCGACTGGTACGGCGCCATGATGAGCATCTTCCAGGCCCCTGGGAAGCTAGGTACGTACGTGCCATGTGCTTTGATTCGTACTCATACATGTGCGTGCGTCGCCGTGCCGCATGCCATTGCCGTGTCGAGCGTGCAGCGCCCGGCGCGCTGTTCGCTGGGATGGCGACGTCGCACCAGTCTGCATTTCGCATTTGTCAGTTTTTTCGGCACGACAACGTCGGCCCTGTTGCGTTGGAAACTCTGTCAGGCAAGGCAACCACAATGGTTACACAAGGGAGCTAGGCAGCGACGTGCACGTCGTGTCACGGATTTGCCAATCGCATTTGGGCCCTTGGGTCCCTTCAAGGGACTATAGATTCACGTGCAACTACTGGTTGGACCGGTTCATAGTTTGGGCTTTATGTTCACACAACACAATTGTTCTGTTACTTCGGCCTGGTTTAGAGTTCAACTTGGTTATAGCCCAAGTCTTAGCCCGACTACATGTTACGGGCCACAATTCGTTAATTCAAAATTTCAAATACCAACAAGTACTGTCACGTTGGCGGCCGTTGATGATGTTGTCGCTGCTGTTCAATGCAGGGATCACAAACGCGCTGCTGTCTTGCTGCGGGAACAGCACCGTGCCGTGCGGCCGGCCGGGGTGCAGCGTCTGCGACGACCCGTCGACATACGGGTCGTGGGACGGGACGCACCCGACGGAGGCGGTCTACAAGGTGATCGCCGACGGGGTGCTGCACGGGCCGTACGCGTCCCCTGTTCCTCTCGCCACGACCTGCTCTCCCAGCTGACGACCACCTCTCCTTCGACTGCCGATGCATAGAAACATCCATTCTTTGGAAGCTGTAGAAATGATACTGGCACTTGAACTGTATGCTTAGTACTGCCTAGCAAAGTAACAAGGGTGGTATAATCACGTTTCGGAATACAGATAAGGATTATTACAGGTCTGCATGTTAGGACTTCATATAGCGAAGACAAATGACAAATAGAGCTAATATTTGTGATGATCGACTGAGATACTAAACCGATCATTGGGTTTGTATGAACAATGCGATCACGGTATCTTCGTGATCAATTGCGCGCTCCTGAATTCAAGCATGCGCATACCTCCACGACTGGCTCTCTTCCTTGTCAAGATAGAGCCAACATCGCCCTGGCTGCCGGGATCCACATGACCCCGCACCAATGCTGCACGTCATCCGCGCGCCCTTGCACGCACGTATAAATGTGTTCGTCGCATTGGGGAACCCTGATACGCTGATCACCCAAGCCATGCGTATTGCAAGAACTCGAGACACGGACTTTAATTCCGTACTCTCACATTCGTCCTCCGGTCGGATCGTTGGCAGGCACCTTCCCGCACCGTGCGTGTACTCCTGCGCGCGGCAGCCATGCGTGCCCTCGCCCAGCCCACGGTGGAGACGGAGCTGAGGGCGCTGGCGTGGGCGACGTTCCTCACTCCGGTGTTAGCGGTGTACGCGCGGTTCGCCTCTCGGCGACTCCGGCCGGGCCTCCCTCGCTTCGCCGCGCTCTTCCCGACGTTCCCATTCTTCGTGTACCTGCCGTTCATGTTCAGCGCCCTCCACCTCCGCCTCTTGTCCTCCTTCTTCCACACGTGGCTCGCCATCAACAAGCTCGTCCTCCTCGCTCTCGACAAAGGCCCGCTCCACCCCAGCCTCCCACTCCTGCCTTTCGTCCTCTGCGCCGGCCTCCCCATCAAGGTCCGTCTCGGCACGAGCGAAAAGAAGTCGTCATCGCCGCCCGTCGCCGAATTCTTCAGGCCCTGCGCCCGCAACCTCCTGCTCCTTATCTGCGTCGCCGCGGTGTACCCCTACACGGGGTGGCTCCCGCACTACGCGCTCCACTACCTCTACTGCATCCAGATCTTCCTCACGTGGGACCTCGTCCTCTCCTCCTCGGCCCTCGCCGCGGCCGCGCTGCTGGGCGCGAGCCTGGAGCGGCCGTTCAGCGCGCCGCTCGCCTCCGCGTCGCTCAACGACTTCTGGGGACGGCAGTGGAACCTGATGGCCGTGGACGTCCTCCGCGCCTCGGCGTACGATCCCGTGCGCGCCCGGTGGGGGCGGGACGCCGGCGTGCTCGCGGCGTTCCTCATGTCGGGCGGCCTCCACGAGCTGCTCTACTTCTACATGACGCTGCGGTGGCCCAACGGCGAGATGCTCCGCTTCTTCATCCTCCACGCCGTGTTCCAGATCGCCGAGCGGCGGGCCAGGGAGGCCGGGCTGTGGCGGCCGCCCAAGCTGGTGGCGTACCTCCTCATCAGCAGCTTCATGGTAGTTACAATATCTGATATGTTCTTCGGACCGTTCGTGAGAGCGGGCACGGAAGCGCGCATGAGGGAGGAGGCCTCGGCGATGGTGGAACTGGTTTGGAGCGTTGCCAAGTATCTGCTTAGTCCGTTTGGGGTGGTTTCGACCGTCGATCATCAGATTAATTGAAAAATTGTTACATAGCATCAGCGTGCGTGAACGTATACCAGAGTACGTGTATGTTTGGTTCAAAATGGTGGCCAGATTGGTAGTCAAATAATTAACTTTATGTTACTGTTACATAATGCAACAACAATCATGATTTGACTTTGTGATGTGGAATACTGCAGTGCGTAACCTTTGTATCCTCTCTCCCATCATGTTTCAACTAAGGAATAGTATTGTTCCTACATGACCAAAGGAATCGACTTTTCCTTACGTGTGCTTGGATAGATATTATTGTTTGGTACGTATATGGTGACTACCCATGTGGCGATGGGCTTGCCCTTTTAATTGATCGGGAAAAAACATGATAAGAAACTTTTTCTTTTTCTTCTTCTTAACTTTCATAAATCATTTAAATTCCAAGAAATGCCCCCGCCAAACCTGTTCACAGGAGGCCTGACGGTCTTGGCTAAATTAGGTCTAGAGCAACTTGCTTGGGCTTTTTTCCCGATTACACCGTACAACTCAGATACTCACAACGCACGCACACTCACACATGAATGCACATACGCAAACTTACTTCTATGAGCATTTTCGAAAACTGAGCCGACAAATCCTCGAGATTGACGAAGTCACCAATGACGCCTCGCTGTCGAGTACAACCTACTTGGTTTTGACAAAGCCAAATCTAATCCTATTGACCAAATGTGAACATATTGTCTAAACCAAATGTTTGGTAAACTATCCGGTTGTCACTCATGTAGTCGTGTGGTATGGTGTTGGGCTTCCTTTTTTGATTGTTTCATAAGACATGAAGAAAATATTTCAATCAGGCATGATTAAAATAATGTTTTCTAACTTCAGAAAAATATTTACACAAGAGAATTTTGTAAGGAAAAGTAAAAAAATATTGATAAAAATGTTTTCACGAAAAATTTTGGAATCTTTTGCGAAGACACTATGAACATATAGATGTCACAAAAAAATCAAGAAAATTGTTTAACGAAGAAAATCTAGAAAATTGTTTCATGAAAACTTTCAAAAGATATTTTAATAGTCTAAGGAATGTCTCGCCTGGACTTTTAGAGAGAGAAAATGTATCTAGAAAGAGAGTAAAGTTCATGTCAACTATTGACTCCTCACCTCATCTAAAAGTTAGTATAAATGATCATGTTGACTCCAAAGTGGACGTCATTAGATGTGTTGGCTGCTCCGGACGCTGCAGCCGTGGCTACTTTGGTCTGGTGATCTTGGTCATGTAGACTGCTGCCGCTGCAACCAACACATCCATTCAGGCCCATTAATGATAGACCCGCATGTCATCAACTCAATAAATATTAGACTCTAGTATCTCTTTAATAACAAAGAGTTACCTCTCTCTCTCTCTCTCTCTCTCTCTCTCTCTCTCTCTCTCTCTCTCTCTCTCTCTCTCTCTCTCTCTCTCTCTCTCTATTTTATTCACGTATGACAAAATTTTGTGTGGACTAGCTCTTAGCCTCTTACCATGTCTTTGTTTTTTTTCGAAAGACCCTTACCATGTCTTTGTTGATGCTCTAAATTAAGAGAGAAGAAAATTGGAATGATATGAACCAATAGGAGCAGTGTTGTGGTCATGTAAACCTAAAGATTTGGCGTGTGCTGGCCATGTGGTGTGTATTTTTGTCAAAATGCATGCTGAAACATACCTACATTTAAATTTACTTTGTCTCGGCAATACTCCATTCCTTCCAACTATTAAAAGAGTAGGATTAAAAAAAATAAACATACCTACATCAGTGAAGCTTAGCAAAGCCAGCTGAGATTAAAAGGTAAAGAGTGTAAGAATATCATCGTCAAGCTTGTACATGAATGTAATTAAGCGTACACCATGATCCATTCACAGTCCCAAAGCTCTCAAGCACAGCCAATGGCGCCACCGTACGTGGCTTTCACTTTGAGGTTTATTACAGCATTCCTCTTTATGCTAAAATTTTACTAGTATTTCAGAGAAACGTAAGGGTCCTCTATCAATGCATGCACATTTTTGTACCATAATAATACCCTTTCAATGCTATAGCTAGGTCATCATTTGGCTCGTGACAATTGGATTTGTTTTTTGTTAAAAAATAAATGTAGTTCCGGGCGATCTTGTCTCGTGTCTATATTCCTTCCTTGACTCCCACCTTCTCCCCAGAAGTTATTGCTTTCCTCAACCTGTTGTGCTTTTTCTCACGCTGCAGCACGCTGCGCACGTCCTGCCATTCACATGTGGATATAGCCCCATAGCGTAGCTCCAAGACTCCAAGTATCGACACCCAGTTCATTCAGTTGAGAGCAGAAGTTTCCAAAATGCACCGCTTCGTCTTCCTCCTCTCCGCACTGGCAGCCACCACTCTCCCTGGCGCGGTCGATGCTCGAAGATCATGGGCCGAGCTCAGCGGGAAGTACAACTGGGACGGCCTCCTCGACCCGCTCGACGTCGACCTCCGCCGCACCATCATCCGCTACGGCGAGCTGGCGCAGGCGACCTCGGACGCGTTCATCGGCGACCCGGCGTCCCCCTACGCCGGCGCGTCGCGGTACGCGCCGCCCGCGTTCCTCCGCAAGGCGCAGGTGCCGACCGACCCGGACGCCTACCGCGTCACGAGGTTCGTGTACGCAACGTCGACGAGCGCGCGCGTCCACGCCGACGTCTTCATGACGCGGCCGGCGCCGCCGGGCGCGTGGAGCACGGAGTCCAACTGGATGGGGTACGTGGCCGTGGCCACAGACCGCGCCGCCGCGGCGCTGGGGCGGCGGGACATCGTGGTGGCGTGGCGCGGGACGAAGCGCGCCGTGGAGTGGGTCGGCGACCTGGATATCACGCTGGTGCCGGCGACGGGCGTCGTCGGCCCTGGGCCCGGGTGGTCGCAGCCGTCTGTGCACCGGGGGTTCCTCTCCGTGTACGCGTCCAAGAATTCCACCTCGCGGTTCAACAAACAAAGCGCCAGAGAGCAGGTAAACTAGCTTTGACTCCCTTCCACGCTCTTTCTCACAACACTCTGTTATCTGTATTTCCCTCCATGGCAAATCGTGTCGAGATTGATATGGTCAGGTGGTCTTCAAGTTATCTCATTGCTAATTTTCTAGTGCCTTATGGTGTGATGTTGCAAACTACAGTAGACTGGCATGAGCTGTTTATCACTAACTCAGTAGTTTGCTGAAAATAGCATATCGATTAGTATGTTGTGCGGATAAGATGTGAGATGTTGTACCAATGTAGGAGTACCATACTGTGGCGCAATTCGTTCACACCTTTGCATGAGGGCTGGTCAAGTGTTGGACCTTTTGCGTCCTTGCACTAAGTTGGGCTGACAGTACAGACAGTTAGTTATGTTTTTAAGGATACCGACACAACCATTTAAAGAAGGCATGTGAACCTTCAGTGTGTGCACAGCAACAGGTTTCAGTGTTTCACACACTGTAGCGAAATGGCAAATCCTTTGGCAGCTTACAAACCCTATTAATGTAGTACTCCTATATGCAGTGCTGCTGATAGGGAATTTTGTTTTCTGTTTAATAAGGTAGGTAGAATCTGTTTGGGACCCTTGCTAACCAAAGGAATTTTCGAAGAAAACACTCAATCTGCTGCAAACTGCGTAAATTAATGATAGGTGGAAACGACAAATCACCCTTGATGATTAGAAAGTGAGATGATCCAGTGCTCTCCTTCCAATTAGGCTGAGCAAATCAGCCAGATTACATTATTCTGTCTCCACCTTCCGAAGAACAAACAAACGTGACAGCTGACAGCCCAACTTTCAGCTCCTACCAACTTATTTTTTTTTCTTGTTCAATTCATGCATTCTCTAAATATAACTCGAAATTAATCTACGCATGCATGCAGGTGCTGGCCGAGATCAGAAGGCTGCTGGACGCGTACAAGGGCGAGAACTGCAGCATCACATTGACCGGCCACAGCCTCGGCGCCGCGCTGTCCACGCTCACCGCCATCGACATCGTCACCAACGGCATCAACGTCCGCGGGCCACCGTCGTCCAGGGACACGGTCCCCGTCACCGCCATCGTGTTCGGCAGCCCGCGCGTGGGCGACGACCAGTGGAAGAAGGCCTTCGACTCGACGCCCGGCGCGAGGCTGCTCCGCGTCCGGAACGCGCCGGACATCGTCCCCACCATCCTGCCGTCGGCGTTCTACAAGGACGTCGGCGTGGAGCTGCTCGTGGACACGCTCAAGTCGCCGTACCTCAAGAAGCCCGGCGTGGGCCCCGCCGCGTGGCACAACCTCGAGTGCTACCTGCACGGCGTGGCCGGCACGCAGGGCGCCGGGGAGGGCGCCGGGTTCAGCATGGCCGTGGACCGCGACCTGGCGCTGGTGAACAAGGAGGTGGACGCGCTCAAGGACCAGTACCCCGTGCCGGCGGCGTGGTGGGCGGAGAGGAACAAGGGCATGGTGAAGGACGCGAGCGGGCGCTGGGTCTTGCAGGATCACGAGGAGGGCAACCTCGCGATGTGATTTGATGATTTTTGGGGACGAGACTAGATGATTAACAGTTATTGAAAAAAAAAACTGCATAGCCGTGGGAGGAGAAAAAGGCGAGTGAAAAAAAAAATGCCCCTACTGTATGGACCGGACTCCAGAGGCAATTTGGCTGATCTTGGTTCAAATTTCATTTTTTTTCCAATCAAATTCATGTTGTTATTCACTTGGCGAAAAAAAAACCATGTTATTCGAAGGGGCCCGTGTAGCGTTTTACAGAAATGGGCTGGATAATAATATTTGGGCCTATTCAGCCAGGAACCAAATAAGAGTTGGGCTGAAAATGGGCTGGACCATTAACTCGAAAACATATTTTCTCGCTGGGGTATAGTCGTGTGCTTGCTTGTTGCTTCTTTGACCTCCCGTGTGCTGTTTCTGGCAGAACTGTACGCAGCTTGCCACATCATGCATGCACCTTTGCGAGCAGGGAGCTGAGTTCTCAGTTCATGAGACGAAAATGTGGCGGGCACGTACGAATCAGTAGCCCCTACTCGTACTCAACCGGCGGGGTCCCGGCCAGTTCCCGCCATGCTCTAGCTAGCAAAAGCTCTGCTCCCCTTTCCGCTGCTCATCTCGGCAGCAAGCCAGTTTCGTGTTGTAGATTCTCCCGCAACTGCAAACAAACGATGTCGCTACTAGCTTGCTAGTTACTGCTAAGAGATCAGGCGATCCTTTGCTTCGAGATCGTCCTTGCTCGCTCTGGCATCTATAAAGCCGTCACCTGCATTTCCGCACCAAAAGTTCGTTAGCGGTCACATTTATCTTCAGGGTGTTCCGAAGCTTATAGGAAACGGAAAGTTGGTTCTCGATCTAGCCTGGAATACTAGAGTAAAGCATCACATAAAGGGCATGTCAGTTTTGCCGCTATTTGGGCAATATCGATTGATTTTGCCTGTTGCTTCCTCCTTTTCAGAGACGCGAGAGCATCTCCCTCGCTGGGCCCAAGCCTAGTAGCCACTGGCCGTTACTGTTACTGTTCCGTCAGTGCCTCAGTGCCAGTGGGCAACATCCCACGGCGCCTTACTGTTGCTCTTCCTCTGATTGCCGTGACTCCGTTCTGATGGTTGATCTGGTGGGCAAGGCACTCCATTCTCGTCTTAAGGCAGGGTGTAAGTAAGATAGCATCTAATCAATCGCGCAAAGCACCTGTGGCACATGCCTACCAGTTATCAAGGCCATATACCACAAGATCTGAGCGGAGTTCAGTGAGCTACAGTCTCCGCCGACGCCGATCTGAGCGAAGTGCCCGATTCCCTGGAACACAGTGAGCTAGTGAAACACCGCGCACGGCCGCTCGTCCCCGTGCGGTTACTGTTCAACATGACGAGCTACCGACCGATGACCCGGCCTTTCCTGTTCCACCCTGGTCTGTTCTTTTGCCGCAGTGACAGACATAAAGGCTGTGGCGTCCGTCCTGCCACTGGTGCGCAACCGGCGCGTCGCGAGGCGCCGTCCGGACTCGTGAGTCGTGACCTCGTGAGACGGTGAGAGAATCCACGCGCCGATGGTGGCGGTGGCTGCCGCGCTCGCGCGACGCGCGGATGATGAGGCAGCCGGAGCATACCAATACCATCGCGACCGATCCCAACCGCGCGCTATGTCCTGCACGTGTCCGCTTCCGCTGGGCATGGATCAGGCGGCGTAGTTAATGGCGGAATCCTCAGAGGCTTGAGGCTCGCATTGCCGTCCTTGCTCCTTCCGCTTGCTCCGATCTCCAGCCAATTCTCCGCCTGTCAGTGGCACGCCCGTAAGCATTGGTCCCCTTGTGTGTGCAGCCAGGCTTGTAACGATCGCTCTCCTCGAACAGGTGGTACCGCATGGAAAAGCGCTTGTCCCGCATGTCAGCCTCAACGATTCCGCATACGTTCTTGAAGAAAGAAGCCACGTCGCGTTGTGCACGTCTGCAGACCCGATCCAGACTGTTTTGCTGTCTTTTTTCACTGCAAAAACCAGCCTTTACAGGGACAAGAAAAGTCGGTTTGTTCGTCAGCAAGATGAATACTACTATGTCCAAAATTCCTCGGGGACAATTTACAACGATTTGCGTGGCGTATATGAGTATTCGTCCGCAGTACTCTTCGGCCGTGGGGCTGCAATATGCATGCACGGCACGCCATGCGTAGATGGGCACCACCACGTTGACGGATCTGCGACGCATCCACACTGATTGGACGCCGCGGTCTTCTCCACCCACGCTAGCAGTAGCTCCGTCGATCCGAACAAGTGAATTTCATCCTTTTACTAGCAGCCAGTAGCGAGTAGCACGTACTAGCCCGTGAATCAGCTGCCGAGAGGATCCAAGAAGCCTCGTCAGGTTACTGCCTGAGAGGCCATGCTTCATCAGTGTCTGGCACAGAACGACGCACGACCAATATTACCTGACGTGCCGGCCGTCCGGCCGGGTACGCTCGCGTACAGCCAGCCGGGGATCACAGTGGCGGCAAACAGGGCGTGGTAGATGCAATTCAGAGCTCGCTTCTGAATCCAGCATCGCGAGGACGAGCCAGCATGCAGCGTCCATCCGGCCAAGCTAGTACTGCCTCAGAACGGCAGCGAGCATACCACACACTCGCAGGCCAAGCGTACCACGTACTGCCTCAGAACGGCAGCGAGCATCCCACACACTTGCAGGCCAAGCGTACCACGTACAGGCTCGCTGTCGGGGCGCGAGGACTTGCGTGCATTTACGGGACGGGGTGGTGGTGCGCCTCTCGCTCCATTTTATCCGCGGCCTCGTGTACACCGGCTGCTAACTCGATCGTTTAACGCAGGTGCAGTTATAGATTGTACACATGGACCATCGCACGAGTTCGTTGCCGGCATCGCTTTCTAATTGTACAAACGACGCCTTCTGGTTCACATCGCCGGTACGTCGTCGTGGATCAAGTTTGAGTATGACAGGCGATCGCCTGTCCTCATCTGAGCGTTTGGGAGAAGCAGATTTGACGCAATTATCTGATGACTCGTTTCAACTCTGGTCGATGGAGGAATTTTCGTTTGGTGTGGGAGCGCTTTCTGTCACATTTATCACCGACGATCATTTACTTCGGCGGTGAGAGCGTTGAAGAATGAAGACGCTCGGCAGTCGGCATTCACCTCACCTGTCACCTGGTCCATGGACCATGGCACCTGAGAGAAGACCCGGCGGCCCCACGTGCAGAGAGCCAGTGTTGCATGTCTTCTCGTTCAGGATTTTTACGTCGTACCGGTTCTCCCGCTGACTGTTGGGCAAAGTGGCACCGGTTCATCGTGTCAACGGAAGTGCTCCCTTTTATCGATTCGACGGTGAATCGGGAGTGTTCGGCAGTAGTACGTGCAAGGGCAGTCCCCTCATTTTGCAGTGGTACCCAAAGGGTAACGCCAAGAGGAAGACGACAGAAGCTATTAATCCGACGTGTCAATGCCGATTCTGGATTTAACCTGGCGCTTCCTCGTGCTAATTACCGGCAGCAGTATGCCAGTATGGTCCATGTGGCCATCATGACGTGCGCTACCGTAGAACTACGACCAGTAGGTTTGGAACTAGCAGTCGCAATTCAGTTGCCTTTTCTAACGTAGTTTTGAAGATTATAAGTGTCGGACCTTATTTCTGAAATCCTCGTGTTTACCATAGATTCAGACGGCTAACCAATGTGACGCATAAAAATGTGTCATAATAAGCTTAAAACGAAAGCATAAATTCAAGTTGGAGCAGTGGATCGAATTTGGAAGTCAAAAGAAGAAACAAGAAACTAAAAATGCTCATGTCATGTGTTAAGAGCGTATTATAACTTAGCCAGTAGCAACTTAATTACAAGCTAGTTTATATGTTCTGTTGTAGATCTTGTCCTAAATTCGTCACACTCTGTTGCATTTCATCAGCGAACGAGCGGGAAAGATAGCAGGGGACCTGAACACGGATGGATACGTTTCAACACATCTCCAAATAGTTTCTTAATTGCATTTTAGATGCATTAGTATCGTCAGAAGCGTAGGCACCACGCTAGCTTAGGGACCTTAAGTACATGCGTTCCTATGAACTATACATTACATGTGATGGTCCAGAACGACCTTTCAACAGTTTCGACACCAATGGGGGAGCACAATGATTTTCAATGTCTACAAGTATTTGAGGTGTTCTTTGTGAAAATGCAAGTTTTGAAAAAAAAAATACTAGCATAAACTTTGCATTTTAGGAAGGACAACAGGATGCGGAAGTCCTGTTTTGAATTCAGGGTGTGATCGACTAGGCTTTCATCGAAAGCTAATAACGTCTCCAACCTGTGTTGTAAAAATGGTGATATGCTTGAAGAAAATTAAAGAATACTTCTGTATTTGGCCTATGGAGCTTTATATTTACACAATTAAGGTTAGTGTTCTATCCTATGTGGTACACCGAGAAAGGGCTAGGGAGACGGCTCCCGTGCCCACAAACCTACACGCGACCTGAAACAATGCCACCCTCCATCAAGCCCTCTATCGTCGCGATACCGTGGTGCTTGATGTGTGAGAGCCCAAGCCGGGCGTGCTTACCAGATGTGTGCGCCCGTCCAGTCTTGACAGAGTACGGCCACCATGCCCACAAGGTCACCGGCGACCTCCACCATCCCCTACGCCGATGATCGCTCCTCCATGATGGATGAGCTCGAAGTGCTCGATGAAATGCCATAAAGCATCCATGATTCTTAAAGCAAATGTAAAGCACTAGTTTTACAGAAAATGCTGAAGATCAGAGGCTTCGGTGTCCTTAATATGTTAAAACCGGCAAAACATCAGTTTTATAGCACTTGTTGGAGGAGATGGTCTAAGATAAGGCGCCATCCATATTTCCAAGCAGTGGTGGCGAACAATTTTCGGTTTTTGAGCTTTTTAGCAGTACGCTAGGCGTGCCACACGCACATCAACGTTGACACACGTATATTACCCGTCGTGTAGCGGCACGCATCCATTGTTGTCACTCCTCGCGTCCCTACTCTGCTCCTGGTCCCCGGCCGCTACCGAATCCTTTTACCACCATCAGCGGTGGTGACGCCGGAGAGCGCACTGCATTGCGCGGCGCCCGCTTCCGCGCCATCTCCTTTTCCAACCGAAAGACCCGTTCCTCGGAGGCCGCGCCCCTCACCTTCCGCTTAAACCCCGCACCCGCGCTCAGCACCAAACAACCAAGAGCAGAGCACACTAGTTCTACGCCGCCCGCCCATGCAGCCATAACCAGCACCGCCGCGCCACGCCGCTGCAGTCACGTACGCTCACCAACGCAGTCACGTACACCGCGGCAAGATCCTAGCCTAGCCGCACGTAGGAACGCCCCCGCGCTCCGCTGCTGAGGAGTCAACGCCACCGTACGTCAGAGGTCGTTCCACTCCCCGCCATGGTGGCCGGGCGAGTCAAGGCGGCCATGGGCTTCCAGCGCAGCCCCAAGCCGCCGCCGACGCCGCCACCCGAGTCCCCCTCGCGGACGCCAGCCCGAGCACCGTCGACGTGCTCCGCGCCGCCGGCCGGCTCGGCGCCGTCCAAGGCGTCGGCGCTCGCGCGGTCCTTCGGCTCGTACTTCCCGCGCTCGTCGGCGCAGGTGCGGCCGGCGCGCGCGCCGCCGGAGGTCGCCGAGCTGCTGCGCGCCATCGAGCAGCTCCAGGAGCGGGAGTCGCGCCTCCGCGTCGAGCTGCTGGAGCAGAAGATTCTCAAGGAGACCGTCGCCATCGTCCCGTTCCTGGAGGCCGAGCTCGCCGCCAAGAGCAGGGAGCTCGAGCGGTGCAGGGAGACCGCCGACCGGCTGGACTCCGAGAACGCGCGGCTGTGCGCCGAGCTCGACGCCGCCGTGCTCGAGGCCGCGAGCAGGAAGCAGAGGATCCTTGAGATGGAGAAGGAAATGGCGGAGCTGAGGAAGCTGCAGGAAGCCGCGGACGCTGATGACTGCTCGTCATCGGCTTCGGCCACAAACGGGCATATCGAGAGTTCCAGTGCCGCTCCAAATCGTACGAGTTTTGCCCTGCTTGGAGCTGAGCGGCCGTACATTCCGCCGCCGCCGCCAATGCCTCCACCGCCGCCTCTCAAGTCCAAGTCCTATTTCTCCGCCTCACCACACGCGTCGCCGGAAGTTTCTTCGTCAGCGTCGCCGTCGTCCTCTACATCAACTTCGCCAACGCACTCAAGCTCGTCGTCGGATACGGCGACCACACCAAGAGCCCGCGTGCTAGACCTCTCCAAGCTGCCTCCAATACCTCCGCCGCCGCCGCCATGTCCTCCACCGCCACCTCCGCCAGTCCAGAGAAAGAGGCCATCTCCCTCAGGCTCACTCAGCGCCAGCAGAACCGCAGCCGCCGCTCCGCCTCCGCCTCCGCCTCCCCCTCCGGCGAGGAGGCCGTTCGGCGCGTCTCCGGCAGGCGCGTCAGGGCAATGCGTCAGGCGCGTTCCGGAGGTGGTGGAATTCTACCATTCGCTGATGCGGAGGGAGTCGAGGCGGGACGGCGGCTGCGGGGCCGAGGCCGGGAACGGCGGCGGCGTGGCAGCGCCGCGCGACATGATCGACGAGATCGAGAACCGGTCGGCGCACCTCCTCGCGGTACGTGGAACTGAAGCATCATCTCGTTTTCTTTTCGTGATCGAACTACCAGTGCGCAACTACATTAAAACTGCGCATGGCATTAGGTAGTCCCCCTCCACTCTTTGGTAGTAGTAGCTACCAATCGAAGGACTCGGCGACGATGCTTCGTAGGAACGTTTGGTAACACAGTGATAGCGCAGTGAGGGTGTCGTTCTCAGTCGTTATTGCAAGATTACAAGGGGTTTGGTTGGACAGATACGTTAGTTATTGCTGAGAGCTTGTAAATGCATGCTCTGCCAAATCTGGGTTCAGTACCACTAGTTAAACAGAGACTAACCTCCCCCTCCGTTTTCTTCTCTCTTTTTTTTCTAGTACTCCAATTCATTTATACTCAGTGTTCAACTCACAAATTCCAAAAGTTGAAGGGCCGAGGGCCCTAGAGTCCGCAGTCATGAAAATGCAATCCATTCATAGCATGGTGATCTGAAGCCGTGAGCTAGGTGAATGAGTTCCACGGAGCGGTGGGAATAAAGTTGATGCGAGTATGATAATGATGGTGTGGTAGCACAGGAAGTTAAACTTGCGGAAGCAGAAACACCTATACGGACGCCGCAGTACGGTTTCTCTTAGCTATTCGTAGATCCTAGATGATCCTAAGACGTGTGAGTTACGGCCTTGAATTAATGGGAGCAACTAGTCTAGATCTTGTCCTAATATTCGTTAGTGGTAATTGCGGTTGGAGTAGTAAGTGTCAAGCGTGTGTTACCCGTAACAAATGCTGTTGCTACAGTTGACGTCAGCTCTAACGAAGGGAGCGGTAGTGGCAGTACTTGCGATTTGGCACCAGATTGTAGAAACACGCTAATGCTGGAGAACTGTTTGCCTCTGTTGCATGAGCAGATCAAGTCGGACGTGGAGAGGCAGGGCGACTTCATCCGGTTCCTGATCAAGGAGGTGGAAGGCGCGGCGTTCACCGACATCGAGGACGTGGTCACCTTCGTCAAGTGGCTCGACGACGAGCTCTCGCGCTTGGTACGTGCGGCCACAGAATTTATTCAGCGTACAGTTTGATCCGTGGCGCATTGCACGGCATAGTATGGCGAAGTCGTTGGGTGCTCCATGCTGAGCCAGGTGCGTGCGTGTATGCAGGTGGACGAGCGCGCGGTGCTGAAGCACTTCGAGTGGCCGGAGCAGAAGGCGGACGCGCTCCGGGAGGCGGCGTTCGGCTACTGCGACCTCAAGAAGCTTGAGCGCGAGGCGGCATCCTTCCGCGACGACGACACCAGGCAGCCCTGCGCCGCCGCCCTCAAGAAGATGCAGGCCCTCTTCGAGAAGTAAGCACGAGTACTCCGGCCGCGCGATCGCGGTCAATCAATGTCACGCTGTTGCGGTTCGTTAACTGACGGTCCATTGGCGTTAATTGCGTTCGCAGGTTGGAGCACGGCGTGTACAACCTTGCGCGCGTCCGGGACGCCGCCGCGAGCCGATACACCCGGTTCCAGATCCCCTCGGAGTGGATGCAACAGGACACCGGCGTCGTCAGCCAGGTAACTTCCATTCACCTGCCCTGGGGCCGGCCGTGACGGCCTCGTCTCGTAGCAAATTACTACTACTACTGTACTCCAGAGCGAAATCTGCATTTCTAGATGGCAAGACAAAACGATCGCGTCGAACGTGCCAGAGAACCTTTTTTTGGTGCCATGCGCACCTAGCCACTTACCCATCTGTCCGAGGTCACGTACGTACAAATTAGCGAAACATCCCGTGGCCACGCCACGCCCGCCCGCGCGTGATCCGGCGCGCCGCGGTTCGTTCACGTGCAGATCGACAGCCACCGGTGCCGAACCGTACGGGTACGCCACAAAGGGAATTCGACGCGCGGAATGCGTCCGCCGCGTTCCTTCTTCTCGCTCGCTCCACGGCCGGGGACCCGGAAAGAAGCATGCGCGCGGTCTCTTTCAGCGTCTGTTGGGATATGGTGTGGGCGTGCACGTGAGCAGCGGCGCGTCTCGTGAGCGTCCCCGCTGCCGTCCGTGCGCCCGTGCCTTTGTTCTCTGCTGTCTCTACCGCTTCAGCTAGCGAACAAGATCGCTGTCCGGTCCGGCGCGTCGTCGGGGGCACGGCACGGGTGAACGGCCGATCCTCGGCGTGGTCTCGGTAGATGCTTTCATTATCTCGGATATGCAGTACTATCGCGCAAGGAAATTTGGCGGTGGCGATGCTTGCTGCCTGCTGGTTCACTGCTGTTGGCTTTTGCCGTGTTCAGCAGGGCGTGCTGTCACTGGGGTTGTGAGCTGCTCTCGTGCCAGCGCATGATCTGTATTCTTTATTCGTTGTCTTATGTTGGAATTTTTGGCGTCTGTGACACTGGGAAAATTTATATACGCACACTGCATATCAGTCTAACTCATTTTTTTTGGAACGCTCTCATTTTCTTAATCAAGTAAAATAGTAGCCATGCATCTGTATTTACATCTGCATCCAGAGTGATGTGGTCCACTGCATTGGTTGGTTGCGCCGTACTTACGCCAATTGGTTGGGTTCTGTTCTCGCCATCGCCAAACCGTAAACTTAGCAACCGGCCGGTAGGTGAACGTAATGTACAGTAGTAGTACGCCTACCTGCCTTGCTTTTGACTGCAAGTTCTGTACTATGCGTATCTGCAGATATGTGCATGCAGTATTTCTTTCTAGATAACAGTTTACTGCACCTGCAGCTCAATTTTCCGGATGAAGTTATACTTAATACTTTTGTTGCCAACTGATGAGAGGTGTTATGTGCAGATCAAACTCCAGTCTGTGAAGTTGGCAATGAAGTACCTGAAGCGGGTTTCGTCTGAGCTTGAGGCAATAGAGGGAGGCCCTGAAGAGGAGGAACTGATGCTTCAGGGAGTGCGGTTCGCCTTCAGAGTTCACCAGGTATGGTTGTGAACCCGCCTAACAGCATGCCTCATGCTTCCACATCAAGACCGTGCTGAAATGCTCCCATACTCCTCTCTTCATGCAGTTCGCAGGCGGGTTTGACGTGGCCACCATGCGAGCCTTCCAGGAGCTCAAGGAGAAGGCATCAATGTGCCGGATACAGCGGCAGACGCACAACAGACACATGCGGCAGCAGAGGCTCGTCGCCAGGACCTGACCATGCGGTTCTTACACGGTCGATGTATCATAACACACGCCATCCGTCGTTACAATAGTATGATTAGTTGATTGTTTTGTTGTACTGTCACATAGGCGAACAATATTTGTTCTTCTTTGTTGGGAGAAACCTTTGTTCGCTTTTTGCTTATTTCTTGGGTTCCTCCGATGTTCTATCAAGAGAGTTGTAGGGCCACAGACGTATGATTAGTTGGTATCATGTATGTTTTCTTAAAAAATAGTGTGATTATAGCTCAATAAAGTCTGTAGCTATTTGTGTGCCGCAGTCCACAGTATAATGGTGCTACATCATAGTATGCCGTCAGGGATAAGTACTTTCTGAACATTACCTCCACGCGCAAATTTTAATTTTTATCCTCACAGATTTTTTTTCTTTGAACGTATAAGCTAAGTTCAAATGTCAATAGGGACATGGTGGGCTTGTTCGTAAGCACGCTACCTCTCATTTCAAACTGTCAACGCCGTTCACGGCTTACCGGGCGTCTTAAAAAGGACTACTTATTGGTTATTGATTTCTTGTCTTGGTAATTGATATTTCTCTGTCAACAAAGGAAATGCATCCTCGGGTAGTACATCAAGTTGATATATTGAATAATGATTGAACCGCCAATTTAAATTCTCCCCATACATATCGTGGAACAAAAGAACCAAGAAGAAAATTCAAAATGGCTTGTTTGTACCAAATCGAATCAGGTAGCAGTATTCTTTTGTTTTCCTTTCTCTCTATGCAAGGAGGGAGGCGTAGAGGATCTGGTTCCACGTGTCCGGCACGCCGGCGAGGCACCAGTGGCTGCAGTCGTTGCCCGGGTGGCCGCCGCTGTAGGCCGACGGGTGGCCGTCGCGCCGGAGCTGCGACAGCAGCGTGATGTCGAGCAGGAACACCGGCTTGGACATGCCGCTGAGCGCGGCCCTCACCGCGTTCTGCGCCGGCACCGGCCCCGCCGGGTACGACGACCCCGCGACCGGCTGCGTCTGCTGCGCGCAGCTCCTGGACCTCTCGCCCCACTCGGCTCCGCTGCAAGCAAAGATAGATGTCACGTCAGGTTACATTGCTGAATTTCATGGGTTGGGCTTTGGTCATGTTGGTTTTGGGCTTTGATGAGCTGCTTCTTACTTGTAGTGGGTCGGAGAGATGCCTTGGAAGTAGACCTTGGTCCTGGAGGTGTCGACGTTGGAATCGACCCACCTGGCCCATGTTGACATTCCCTTGGAGAAGGCCGTGAGCCGGTCCATGTCCTTCATCACCTGCCCTCCGTCTTGCACGTAGTCCCACCTGGTGGATGAACAACATCAACAAAGCAATCAGCAAGCCATGCAACCACGGATCAAACCATAACGATTACTTAGAGGATGTTGTCTTCGACTTACGGTTGGTCGTTGCCGGTGTGCGTCCACCAGTGCCAAGTGTTGAAGATGAGCACGTCGGCGCTGAGCCAGGCGTCGCCGGTGATGGAGTCGAGCTTGAGCACCCGGCCGACGGACTCCTGCACGATGTCCACCAGGTAGGTGCTCCGGTAGTACGCCACCGACAACCCGTAGTCCTGCACCCACCACGCGACACGCGCACGTTAGTTGGCGACCCCATTTCCGGCGGGCCGACCGTGCCGTGCCCGTGCGCCTCACCCGCGTGCCGCCGAAACAGAGCAAACGCAATTAAGCGCCGATCTCGGTGGCGCATGCATGCTACGTGCAGTTCATGGTCACGCCGGATCGACGTGCGAAAGGCTCCAAACCTGTCGGCGCCGATGCAGTGGACGCGGCCATATACACCCGCAGCGCAGAAATATCTCTGCTTGTCCGCGTCTGCGGCTAACTAGTGCGTCGCGCTGGTGCGAATGCGATGTCACGCCTGCCGTCGTCGCACAGCAGATGCCCTGGATGGAGCCAAACGATAGGCACAGAGGCAGAGAACATTGAGCCCCGTACTTTGTTTTCGTCTATTCTGTTTATTGTACCGCCCGTGACAGACATTGCGTATTTTCGTTCTGCAAAGTGGGAGGGTGGAGCGATTGCTAACAGGCCCCGTGAAATAGCATAACGTATTCCTACCTGCAGAAGCATGTGCGTGGTACACTGGTACCATATCATTCATCGCGCTGTGATCATCGTTGCATGTCAATTGACACCCACAAAGTGGACTATAATCGTTTTGGATATAGGAGTACTACTACCTTCTAGTCTATGCTCTTTCTTGTTGCGTCCAGCCATGCATGATGGCAAAGGCATGAGATAGGGATTATTGCTGACTACGACTATATCCTGCTCTACAGAAACGAGTAGTTGGGCTGTCCGGATCATCTGAAATGCCAAATTGACGTCCAACGCAAGGAACCTATCTCTAGCGCCCAGATAAACAGTCTCATCAATAATATGTTTTACGGCTGTTTCGATGCATCATTGGTAACTCAGCACTTTTAATCGAAGAATCGAAGAGAAAAAATTCAACCTAATCTGAGCATAGTGTCTATTTACACTTGGTTTCTGCCCTTGCAATAAGCTTCCTCCGTTTCTAAAACAAAACGAAAGTTCAATTCTGCCCCGGATTGCATGAATAGTAAGTACGACGTCCTAAAGATGGTTGGCTGCCAGCTTCTGTACAGAGACTAGAGGTTGCAGATTCCCGCGAAAGTCACCTTTGCACATCCCATCCTTGGCCTTACATTTCAGGCATTTCAGCCGATTTGGACTTGCGGTAGTACATTTCGTTGTTTTCCCCTTCAGTCTAGCAGGCTTGTTTTTTTTTTTTTTTTTTAAAAGTCTAGCAGGCTTGGCAAGTAGCTTACAACCGGAGGAGAGGACCCTGCTTCTTGGCCAATAACCATGTTTACTATGATCAGGCGCCCTAAAGCTGTGGTCGGATGGATGTTCTGATTAAATTAACACTTGCAAAGTACCAATCTGGTCGTGCCTAAGAACTACCATGTGCCGACTCAGTACAATCTACTCAGCGGACATACTATATGAAAATGGATCGCATCCGGAGACAGGGGATCCAACAGTTTGACCCGTGTCAACGGATCACGGGGGTAAGACCATTGTTCGCAAAACGTCAAGCGAAAAGCGGAACGGGCATCATGCTTTGTGCTGCCCCGCCATGTCGTTTGGCTCCCCACGAGCGCCCCATGATTTGCCAATCTCCCTCGCACCACCAGAGCAGCCCGCGCGCCTGCTCTGGTGGTGCGAGGGAGATTGGCAAATCATGGGGCGCTCGTGCGCGGCCATGTGACGCGCAAGTGCAAGCAAAGCTGCTTGCTTGGCTGGAGTGGCTCGGCGGCGACTCAGGTGCGCTGCACACTTCGGTCGGCCTCCATCTGCGCGAGACAAACATGCATGTCCACCGGTAGTGCCCGAAAGCCAGCGGCCGGGACGCCAAAAGGCCAGCAGCACGGACCCTTTTTCCGAAAGCGTGTGCCCTGATATCTATCTATTCTACACTTGCGATTAAGGAACCAGATGCCGGAATTAACAAAGGCGTCGAGCCGATCGATCCCTTTCGCCGAAAAGTTTCCACTACCGCAGTTAGCATGTTGGAACTATGCGTCCGTGCTAGCTAGAGTAGTTGGATAATTTGCGTCACTACGGCCGAAAAGATTGTGCTACCTAGGACATTCTCTTGTGCTAAGCTGCTGATGCAATGAGCTGCATGCTGGTTTACGGCGCGGGGGCAGGGAGAGGTACGTGTACGCACCTGGAACGTGATGGTGGAGACGGGGTTGCCCTTTGTGTAGGAGGTCTTGGCGGCCGGCGCGGCCGCGTGCAGCATGCACGCCAGCGACTCCCACTGGTTCAGGCTGAGGGAGTCCCCCACGAACAGTATCTTCTTCCCCTTCCACCTCCGCAGAAAGTCCTGCCCGTTGAACCTGGCATTGCCCACGACAATGGAAAGCGCGCCAATTTATTAGTAGCAGTTAGCACAGCATTGATGCTACGGAGCTCAACAAATCGAGAATTGATTGAGGACCGCCCGTACCTGGGGAGCTCGCAGGAGGCCGGGCGCCACCGGTACTTGAGGTACTGCTTGTCGGGGCGGCCGTACTTCTGGCAGTCGAACTCCGGCTCCACGAAGGGGCACCCCGCCGTGTCGTACATCGGCAGCGTGTCATCGTACACCCAGCTGCCCTGGAACATGTTGCACGACGCCATTCCGGTGCCGGGGCGGACGCCTCCGCCTCCGCCTCGCCGGCGTCCTCCTCCTCCGTCGTGCCTCCTGGGCTTGTGCCGCAGGGACAGTGTGCCCATGCTCGCCGCGGCACCGCACGCGCTCAGAAGCGAGCATGCGACGGCCGCGACGAGGAGGAGGCGCAGATGCCATTGCCGCCGCTGCCGCGGCTTGGGCGGCGCCATTGTTCGGCACTGCGGAGGGGAGTAATGAGTGACGGGTTGGATGGGAGGCACGGACGGATGGATGAGGCCGCCGCGGCGAGCTTTATAATAAGGAGATCGACGAGTTATACGCCTTTCATCCGGTCAGCTTTTTCTGTGGGCTGGATCGATATCTCCGGGCTAGATTCTCGGAGGCTCGCTGGCATGTGGGGGCCTGAGCCGACGAGGGGGAAACCTTTCCCTGCTCAGGCTGCGTACGTCGGACAGAGGCTTACTGTGGACTGTGTATCTGTGATGATAATGGTGATGATGCGATGGTGACCACGTTACTTTGTGCAGAGTAACAGACGATCGTCACCGAAGTCCCCTGCCCACGGTGTCGCAGTGTCGCACTGACTCTGCCGTGCGCGCACATCTCTGTTTTGAGACGGGCAAGGCTGATCAATGTACAATGCGCATGGTTGGTTTTGAGACGGCGCGTCTGCTACATCTATAGGCAGATCATCTGTCTGTGATGCATGCGAAGAAATTTCGCGCCAATATTTGATTTGCATGCACGATTTGCTGCGTCGGCACACACACACACAGCTCGAATGCCATAGAAGCTGCCAAGGTTGCTTGTCTTTGATTTGTTGTGCACAGCATGACCATTAATCTGGCAACTTCTGCACGACAGGCCCCCACAGTATATTCTGGGGGCCCAATTCCTAGTTAGTAGCTTAGTTAACTTAGAGAAATAAAAACAAACGAATGCCTGAATACGTGATAACGTGAGTAAGGCATGCCTAGGCGACGTGAATATTTTTTTTTTTGGAGACCGGCCTAGGTGAGGTGATTGTGCTTGTTTTACCGACCTCTGATCTGGTTTATAAGTTTCTAATAAACCAGAATCCATACATGTCCACCCAGTTTTTATTAGAAGTAATATTTTGAAAAAAAAAACGTATCAAGAAACCAGTTTCTTGATGCAAACAGGCTTAATCGCCCGAATAAAATGAGGATCCTCTGGTGCTCCTCATTACGAACACGGCCCAAACTAAACTGGGCCTTCAGCGCACCGGAAGATTGGACGTTCGAAATCCTGATGGCCTCGATAAACATCACCAAACTTTTCGCTTGTTTTGTTCGCAAGAAACTTTTCTCTTGTTTCTATGAAGAACTGCACAAAGACACGCAGCCAAAACCCCAGCGTTCAGGTTCAAAAGCTGGAAAAATCCACTACCAATATTTGTGCGTGTGGAAACCTTTTCTGCTTAGGCTGCGTAGGGCAGCGGCCAATATGCGACATGCAACGATGATCACATCTCTACTTTCAATCGAATACGAGGTCCCACGGCTCACGATGATGGCCGGGCGGCGTATACGGTACATGGACACGGGATGTCTGCTGCTTCCATGAAGGATCAAACATGTCTTTCCGCTAAAAATAAGCATCAATGTCTAAGATACGATATGAGCAAGATGTGCATTTATTGTGTGTCTGATTCACGTCTAACAGGCTTGTGTTATACAGCAAAACAACTTTTTTCACACCTTAGTTTAAAAAATAATCAGGCTCTAGTTGTGCAAAAGATGCCTCTTAGCCTGGCTTGTTTGAAACGCTCAGATCAACGGTTTCCTCTAAGCCAGCCATGTGCTAGCGGTAGGTTTCTGCAACGACGAATCATCTCACCTATTTCTCATCCGCCATTGCACTTTCTCTCCTTTTCTTTCGCCATAGCCGCTGCCCTCAAGTTCCAGTCCAAGCAACCAAGCTGGCACCACCCTGCAAGCTCGACCCGTACTCAAATCATGCCCACTCCTTCGAAGTTGAGCCCCTAGCAAACCGAATCAAGCTCGTACTCGTACTACCGAAATACTCTGTTTTTAATTATATAACACTGTTGATTTTTTTGTTAAACTTTGACCAATAATGTTTATGGTAATAATTAATTGCTTAACATTAAATGTATATTACTGGATCTATTATCAAAAGCACTTTAAGATTAACTTATACATTTAGCTATTTACATAAATATTTATGAATAAGACGGATGATCAAAGTAACGGAAAAAATCAATGGTGTCATATATTTAAAAACAGAGAGAGTAGAAGTTCATCGTTGTCACAACCGTCGCCTATTCCCGCGCTTGGGTCGCTGCCCGCGTGTCCTCCACGTTGAGCCTGCTTGGGTGGACATGCGATGTCTCTTGTGCACCGCCTGCTTGCGGAGGGCGACCCCGCCTACAAGCAGGATGTGTTCCTCACCACCACGTGCCGCGGCATGCGCGTGCTCAACATGCCCCGCTTTCATCGTCCGCGAGCACGCACGCTCCAACATCTGGGACTTCGTTGCGTTCGTGCGCGCCTACGTCAGGAAATGCAAAGCAAACATAGCTCGAGTTCTTTATTGAGATTGACCTGGATGCAGGGCCGTCTCTAGGAATTTGAGGCCCCAGTGCCAAATGTAGAATGGGGCCCTAAAAGTCTGCGACTTTAGCCAAAATTAAACCGCTGGCAACAATCGAGCAAAATCCAGAACGAGCACCACTGATCATCCATTGGTTACTTCACGTTAGTGACGGAGGACGGAAGAAAATCGAGGTATGGTGAAATTAATAGCATAGACTATGGTACAAAATTAAAATATTTATACATACACAATAATCAGCAAGTGCAATTGAATACTCTGAAGAGTTGTATGTGTATTTTGTACATAATAGCCTACTGATTATCCTTTTGAAGTAAAATAGCCTCCAGATTAAACTAAGAAGATCAAAACGGCCTTGTATGCTTTTTTTTCCTTTTGAGATCAACATCCTTGTATGCTTACAATTGACAGTTTGGTAATTTATTTTGCACCCACGAACAGTCCAAGTACTATGGGCCATAGACTTACAATTGTGTAGCACCTCACCTCAAATTAATGAGGGGATTGGCTAACCAGAATCTTAATCGGGGGATACTTGGCGAAGCAAGTATGCACATGACCACACCCATAAGCATAAGTAAAATAATTTTACAACAAGTTCAGTTATTACATTGGTTCCATAATTAACATAGGATACAAAGTTCGAAGTTCGGTTAATATTACATAAAAGAGTTTGAAATTCGATTACATAAAAGCGAGCGGAAGCGACACACACGACGATGCATATCTACAAGGAAATCATGTCCGGCCCGTAGACACGATCTCACTCACCTTGCTCCTGACTGGGAGAGGAGGGAACCCACTCAATAGACCAGTCCTTGGGCGGTTCACCCTCCCACACCACTTTGCCACAACAACCGCAGAAATTACAATTAGGAATACCTGCAACGAAAATTTAAGCAACAAACACTGAGCAACTAATACTCAGCAAGTCTTACCCGTCAAAAATAGTCTTCTAAGACTGACCTCTAGTATGCAGGGGGTTGACCAGGTTGCTGAAATTTAATTGCAAAAACAGCACTAATAATTGATCCTTATTTTCATATTTTAGCCAAATTAAAAGAGTTCTTGCATTACTATAAATATTAGCAGCCTAACTAAGCAAGACATGGTTGCAATATAATTAATTGAAATACAAAAGCATATAAACATCATCATGTGCACTTCTTACTACGATGTGACACAGTGAACAAGTGGTACTCAATAACCGCGAGGGACAGCGATTCGAATCGATTTACACCTGCAGGCGAAACCCGGAATACACGACGTACGCACACTCGAAGGAGTCACGCACGACAACCTTTTACAAGACATCATAAAGCCGGTCCGAGTGTCACCTCTCCCGGGTACACGTCCTCCACGCGATAACCGCGCTAGCTATCCGTGGTTAGCCCGTGCACCCTCCCTTCAAACACATACCCGCAACCACCATACCATCTTCATCACCAAAAGAGAGGTGGGGCCCCGTCCAACAATACAACATCGAGCTACTCAATTTACTAGTTCCCATTCTCCTAGCATGTATCCGGTACTGTTCAAACTTGCTCAGCGGGGCCACAACGAACGGTCCTCAACCGACACAAACGGGGCTATGGCGAACAAGGCGAGCCTTGTCACCCCAACCTACACATGAACTTCCCCGTTCGGTCTCAAATTCATTATCATCATCATGTGAGAGCATAAAGTAAATCCGACCCCACTTACACCGAGCGGTCTCCATACCACTCGATTTTCTATCGATGACTCGGTATTAAGCATAGCCAACTAACGAGCGGCTGTATCATCTGAACCAACCCATAGGATTAAGGATCTCTAGTGCATCTACGGTTTCATACAACTCCTAAAACTTAAATGCACAATAAATGACTCGAAGTACATGTGAGGAAATGTAAAACTTTGTAAACATAGGAGTGCACCGGGGCTTGACTTGGGGCTGATGGTTAGCACACTCAAGCACGTTCAAATCAGCGCCGGTCTCCTCGGCCTCGATCTCCACGTCCTGGGTTCCGGCGTCTTTCCCTAAATGAATGCAATCAAATGCATGAAGTCAAAGAGGGTTCATGGAACTTCCTTGACAAATATGTCATGATGATGTTATTATGCACAATGCAACATGCTTGCAGGGTGATCGACGTGATTTTGGTACTTAGGTGCTCAAAAATTTACATATAACGTTTCCGATTTAAACATTGTTTAGGCGTGTACAATGAATCTACTTCGAAAATTCATAAAAAGGTTCTCGAAGAGATATAATTAACTTTGTAATTTGGTTTTGCAAGATACTACTATGCACAGTAACATACCCAAAATTGGATGTCAAAATGTGCAGGAATAAAATGATAAAAAGTACTTGTTTAGAAACTTGAAACTGAAACTACTCTTAACATATGGTGAATTTTAAGAAACTGTTTTGTGAGAAGTTCAGTGAACTCACAAGGAGTATGTGTGCCAAAAATCAGAATTTTTTCATGCATAGATCTTTTTATAAAAATGATTTCCTGATTCTCTTATCTAAATTTTATAAAATTAACTAAGACGAATTCAGATGTTTATATTGTACCACTGGATAGGTCTAGTAACAAGGAATCCAACAAATTGTGTTTCAGATTTGTCTGAGTTGTATTTGAATTTCTATCGAATTTACAAGTTCAGCCGATTTATGGGAAAAACAAAAAGAAAGAGAAGGGCCGCGGCACTGTAGCAGGGCCAGGGCAATGGCGTGCGCGCGCGACAGGGACGACGGCGAGGTCGCCGTTCCGGCTAAACGGCGGTGACTTTTGCGTGAACGTTAGCGGCATCGTGTAGAGGACGTCGAGGCGGCTCTAGGGCATGGGGGTGTGCACGTGCGCGTGGCCGGGAGGGAGGTCGGCGGCGATGGTGGCGGCGGCGGCCATGGCGAAGCGGCGTTCCGATGAGAGGAGGCAGCGAGGGGGTGAGTTAGGGGGAGCATGGGATTCACCTCGATGAGAGGAAGCTTCCGGGGGTACGTGTGCACGAGGAGGGGGTCCGGAAGGAGTGGTTCGCGGAGGGGGGCGGCGCGGTCCGGCGAACGGCGTCGGGGAAGAAGATGATTCCGGCGAGCACGCTGCGAGATTGACGAAGATTTCAAGCCATGGAGGTGCGTGGAGAAGTGAGGAAGACTCGTGTGTGATGAATCGAAGAACCGCTCACCGATAAAGAAGAAATCGACGGCGAGGTTGACGGTGGTCACCCGGCGGCCATCATTGGAATTCCACGTCGATCTCACTCTACAGGCGGGGAGGTTTCGATTGGAGTTAGGGAGTAGCTAGAGGGTGTCTCGGCGCTCTGCTTTGCTGTTGGGGTCGAGCGCGGAGGTGGCTGCAGGGGCGGCGCGGCGGTGAGCTCGAGCTCGGCGGCAATGGCGGCTCAGTTTTGGGCGTTGTGCGCGAGGACGGGAAGGAGCGAGAGAGAGCGAGAGCTGGAGATAAGGTCCAGGAAGGGGGCTGAACCGGTCGTCGTTGCTGTGCCGCGATGACGCCGGCCACAGTTCGCCGGAATGGGCAGCGGAGTGGAGGATCGACGAGGAGGACGACACCTGCCGCCACAGTAACATTTTCGAATTTTCAACGATTTTTCCACGTGCTGATTTGCAACAATTTAATTCCAATTCTCCTGTGCTCAGAAAAATCTGAAAAACTCAGGGTTGAAAATTATCACTAAGATGAACAGATTACTTATTGCAATTTTTCCTAATTCGATTTAAATCTTGAGTTAAAATTCAGTTAAGACAGATTTTGAACAAATGATCTTTGATTTATTTGGGTACCTTCCATTTTGCAGAAAACTCTGCAAAATTCTCAAAAAATCTATTTTTGCCCCTGGATGCCAAGGAAATTTGTAAAGGGGCCCACATGTATACAAAATTTGGAAGTTCTAGTTCAAGCTCATATTTGACTATTTTCAAATGATTTGCTTTTAAATTAAATTCTCCAATGTGATCATTAACATTTGTGATCAATGTGCACTAACAGCAGATTTAGACCATGATTAGGGTGGGATGTTACAAATTGGCAGCCCAAAAAGCGACAGCCCAGGTTCCCAATAACTGTTTGTTTCATCTTCTTCCTTCTTCCGCTTCTTGCTCGAGAGTTTTGAGGTCTTTAATGGCGGCGTAAGCGAGGGTCCACTAGATTCAATCAAGGATGGGGGTACTAGCAGCAAAATCAATTGGCCATACTTCGTAATACCTAGAGCTCCGCCATTGGGTCTCGTACTTGACTTCCCTAATGCTCTATTCTTGGATTTACTTGGCCTCTATTCTGAAAGTAATTTTGGAATTTGGGGGCCCCTATTTTTTGGAGGCCCTGGGCGGTCGTCCACCCTGTCCCTGCCACAAGGCGGCCCTGCTGGATGTCATATTCGTGCTCATGGCTTGTGTTGGGGATTTGAGAGGATCAACATAAAAGATTTGGAGGTTCAAAGGCGGCTCATGTTTAGCTAGAATAATTTCAATTTGGTGTTCCATATATTCATGCTCATGACGTGTGTTTATAAGAGGTGAATACTCATATATATTTGTGAATGTCTATGTTAGTATTGTGTTTTTGTTTTAATAAAAAATGTGGTTTGCCAATGTCACGTTGTGTTATGGTACTGTTCATTTCGAGGTGTTTGTACTTTGCATGAGCGCACGGCCGCACAAGCCCCGCAGCAGCGCTAGGCAGCCAAAGCCGCCAACGCATTTGCAGGGTCCAAATTTGTTGGAATAATTAGATATTTGCCATTGCAATTTCTTCGGAGTAGAGATATACCATCGCAAAAACAAAAATTCGAAATATGCCAGTCATGTTACAATTTTTACACTATTTGCCATCGCCGTCAACTACGTTAGATTATTCCGTTAACCTTTTCTCATAATGCCCAAACTACCCTCGTCTTCTACCTCCTGCCGTTCACCGGTCACCACCGTGAGCATGGCTGATAAGTCGTCGTCACCGCCACACCTCCATATCCATTCCAGACCAACGCGGACTGCGACGATAGGCTCAGTCCTACGCAGGGGAGGGAGTAAGAGTACGACACGGGATGAAACCGGAATCTAAATTGTTTGCAGTTTGCTGTTGCTCACTACTTATCTCAACCTCAGATCGAGGACCATCCATGGCACTTGCTTGGCTGTTTCTGACTACAAAATCTTCTTTTTCTATTACAAGTTCCGATTAGTACTACTCCTAACCCGCACAGCAGCCTCCTCCTGCTCCTGTCTCCACTGCCGCATGGACAAGCATGGCAAAAGGAGTTTCTCAGCCTAGCCAGAGCTCCCCACACGAGCATCCACCGTCCATCCGAGCTTTAACATTCGCGTTTCGAGATCTGACGTGGATCTTTGCTACATGCTTCCTCCTTAACCATGGATGACATGGCAACTAGGCGCCCTGAAAGTCAAAGCTCACAGGACACGCGCGTACTGTTCCTGACTGGACTCCTCTCTGAGCCAGACAAATAAAATATTACACCCTGAGAAAAGCATCCGATGCCGTGATGGCGTTGGCCGCCCCGACGAGCACGTGTATCCGGTTAATCCGCGAGGTGGACCCCATTAGTCGTCGTCCTTTATCGTTCTGTCTTGGTTGCTAGGGTTCTTCACCATTGCTCTTTGCTCCCGGCGGCGCCGCCGCCGTCGATCTCGTTACCACTGATCCAGCTATTATTTTTGGGAGATATGGGTGATCTCATCGAGTATCACCCAAGGGTGGTCTCCAATCAGTCGGAATCATTTCGTTTGGCCTCCGCGCATCCTGAAGGTATCACATCTTTTGCTATCCTTTTTGGACATCAAACTGCTGTATCTCCATTTATCTTTTCATGGTTTCAAGTTGTTAATGTTTTTTGCACACGATAATGCTCCGGATTCCGAACCAATATTTTTTCGTTTTAATATCGCAGAATATATTAAGGCAAAGGCAGATGAGTTTCTTTCAGGACTACATTGTTCAGATGAACGGGTAAGTTAGAATCACATCATCAAGGTCTCAGTAATGCTGACTTCAAATCCAGATAATATCGAATTTATATATTCACATATTGTAAATTTCTTGGTGGGAAAAAAATTCTTCGTTCTTGCTCACAGTAGTTAATATCATTGGAATTACTAGGATGTTTATTTTGTTTGTGTTAAAATGTCGTATTAACTTGTAATTCACAGCAACAAAAATGATGCGTTCTTTTCCCCTTTTTGTTGTAATGTTAGCTTGATCATTTTGGTATATCATAAAATTGTGTCACTTGTTCCAAAAGCTTGATTTGTATGTTTTTGTTTCGTGCCAGCATACGTTGAGCATGGGCAGTGGTACTACCAGTCGGGCTAAAAAATCAGACAGTTGGAGGAATTGTGATATTTCTGATTAGCAGCTATCAGATTTTGATTCTGAGGTTGGCAAATTGGATGGCCCTGCCGTATCTTCCCGCTGTGCCGTTAGGTCGTTGCACGAAGTTGTTTCAGCTTTTGATGAGAGGAAGAAGAAATTAGTTAAGTCAATTGGTTTTGGTGGCCTTCTTAACTTCCCATATCTGAAACAGATTAACAGAAGATTTTCTGTATGGCTTATGAGCAAAGTGGATGTATCCTCTATAAGCATAGTAATTGACAGTTCCAGAATAATTAGATTTGGAAAAGAAGACGTTTCTCTTGTGTTTGGAATTCCATGCAGAGGCAGGACAGTTACCAAAAGAGGTTGCTTAAAGAAAGATAGAAAACAAGCAAGTAATGATGGCTTGTGCAACTCTCGTTTGATGGAACTAAGAAGCATCAAGTCATGCCAAGAGGTACTCGAGCGCAGCTACACTGATGTGATGACCAAAGAAGAGGAAGATGTTTTCAAGGCAGCTTTTGTTGTGTTTGCAATGTCCACTTTATTGGCTCCTGGAACGAAGCATGATTATGCAAGTGGTGATTATTGGGACGCCTTAAAGGACCCTTCTGCTATAAAGCTGTATGACTAGTCATCTTATGTGATGATCCGTTTAATAGACGCTGTTGTGAAGTTAAAGGCTGACATGTCACGGAAAATAAAAGTTACAAATATAACTGGCTGCTCGCTTTTCCTTCAGGTATGAGAAAAAAAATCACATTTCAATTGATTATATTCGGAATTGGAAACCGATCATTTATCATTTATATCCCTGGGCTGTTTTGCCTTTTTTTTTTGTCATGTCATATGGATCATATGTGACGGTTACCTTATATGCATAATTAATCCTTGCATTTCAGGTTATCTATTTGGACAGTATTGACCTTGGTAATTTAAACCTGAGGCACTGCAAACTTCCCCGGATATCTTGCTTTACCGCGGAACAGTTCAGGAGAATGATAGCTGCAGACACTCAAGTCGGCAGGGACTGCCAAGTCAATGGTGAATTCGGATGTTCCAAGGTAAAGTAACTATTTTAGTTCGCTATATTGTCAGTTATTCTTTTTATTTGCTTATGTGCGGAGCCCGCATAATTATTTGTATAATTTGTTAGTCTGCTCACAACTGTTTATCTTTGTCAATTTTTTTTAAGATGAGGTTTGGGTCTGGAGTGTGCTATCAGTGGGCTACAGATACGGAATATTCGGTTGGTTGGTATTTTGACACTAGCCCTGGATTGCTTATGGAAGGTTTCATTAAAATGTCACTTAATTTCAACGTCCCAGATGAGGTATGGCTGATTTTATGGGTGTAATGATTCTCACCAAAAAACACATGAAACACTTTTGTTGCTCTCGAAGAAAACATTTTTTTTTAAGATGACATTATATCATAGTTGCTATTAGAATGTTCACATGATCTCATATCATGCAGGTTGCTCGCCAATTTTTTTCTTTGTTGATAGAGCAAAGAAACCACATAAGAAGCAAAAGTCTTGACAAACTCAATGAAATATCTGAGAATGATACACTGAAACTTTTTGGAAGCTTGACGAATCTAGTTTTACTGTACAAGCAAGATGCTAATTATCAGAATGGCATGAACTGCAACATTGGTTAGATGATTATCCTTTATCACAGCTGCATATTTTATCCAATTTGTTTTTTGAATGTTTTTCTTTGGTTCTGAAATGCTTATGTAATTTTTTTTGACAGACGAGCTGTCATATTTCAATGAAGCCAGACAGTATTTATCAGACTCTGCTTCGTCTCCGATTTCAGTAGATTTTGCTAATCAGGAATTTCCAACTGGGAAGAGAAAATTAGATATTTCACACAATGTTCTTCCTCACCGAGATGTTTTTTTTTCCATTGCAAACAAATTTGGACAATGGTATTGCTAACAGCAGCTACATATCTGAAGATCAGTTTTGTCCGAAAAAGAGATCGATGTGTAAATATGGACATGATCGATGTGTTAGAATGAATTCAGTTCGTTCCAATGCAAGCTACTCTAACAGTAGTAGTTCAGAGTGAGTCGAGAGGAGTCATTGTTCACACTGTTTTTCCAGTACTGATGTGCCGGAGAACAACACCGATGGTTTGTTCAGGAAGTATGAATGCAGCATTGACTTAAACATGGAGTCCAGTGAGATACTGAGGTTGGGTGTTATTCATTCTTAGAGAAGTCAATTAATCGACAGAAAGAACATATGTCATCATGGCAATTTGGTATTGTTCATGAATCCAAGCAAAGCAACTGTCATCGTTCGATAAAGGCTCCCTGGGACATTGTGAACACTTTAGCACTGAAGACGTAAGTAATTTTTTTATACTTACATCATGCGTTCTTTTTACCTTTGGGTTGGGGAAACATTATTTTTTCTGACAACATGTACGTTTTTTTGCGTATTTCTTACAGACCATTGTTTTCCCATCACACACCAAAGTACATAGAGGTGCTACCACACGCTGCCCAGATGCAATTCTCAGGCGCAGTAGAATTAGAGATGGACATGTTTGATGTATTGCTAAGGAGGTTCAGACAGAATGATGATGCTATTTACTCAGATGTCGGCTGCACTAGGTTGAGGCATTTCATCGAAACTGATTTCCTGGTATGTTTTGCATTCGTGATGTTCATGTGTAGTATTATTCTCTCATTCATATTGACAAATACATCGCCTATTTGTACCTATGAATAGAAGATCGTTGAAATGTTTTTTTTTCAGCCAATTGTCAAGACAGGATTAACTTACCGTATTGAATCATCCATTCAAGAACAGTTCTACGGGACACATGTTTCTTATGATGTCATGGAATGCAAAAATGTATGTTATTTCTTTTTCATTTCGCCAGCTTCATACTAAGTTTACGATCCACATTGAATTCCGAACACACGAATCAAAGCACCTAACTGCCAACGCCCCTTTTTTTGTAGCTCTTCTTCCCTACATTTATCGACGACCGATGGGTCTGTTATACTTGGAGGATTAGTGACAATGTCATAGTTGTTTTTGACCCCATGTCGATTGGCACTACCAGAAAAGTTGAAGAGATGTATCTCACCAGGAAGCAATTGGAATATTGAAATTCGCCATGAAGATGTGCGCTCGGAAACATAAGTCCGGGTGGCAGCTTGATTTGAATGACGCTTCTGTTGTCCTTTTCTCCCCACATGCTCGCTCAATTCCTAAGTGAGTGTGTACTGTTACCCTGGAATTAGTTTCTACGCATTTTCAGTAGAATTTTCCCATAATATCGTGACCCATTTTTTTTCACATAAACATTGATTGTTTCATTTTTGTTCAGGAATAGGTCTGGCATAATCACCGCTTTTTTCTGCATGAATTTCGATGGTAAAAATGTATAGTCAATCATCGATATGGTAAACTTTTAGTTAAATCGTGCAACAAATATAGCATTATATTGTTCAAATATTTTATTCTTTTCTTATCTGGTTAAAATATTTAGCAATTTTGTATATCAGGAAAATATTGACGACATCGCTGCGTATTTGTGGAATCAAGCAACTGAATTATGTGGAAATAGGGGGAAGATACCAGAGGCACACGTTGTGACTCCATAATTTGTTGTCTTTTGTTTTTGCTAACTATGTTGTGTAGCTGAAGTCGTATATAGGTATTTTAGTACTTTTATTAACCAGTAAAAAGGCATGTGTCATGTTGTGTTAGTTTTAACTCCCAAGTAGTTTTTTAAAATATATCACAACCAATGGAGTCAAGTTGTAAGATTATATACTGTGTTGATACTGATATTATATCAGTTAAACTGATTCACGGTTTACTTTAATAATTCAGTTACAACCATATTTTTTTTTTGTATTTTACTTGATTTTTCGAGCAATTTTGATGATATAGTGCTCGTTAAAACTAGCTTTTGTACGTGTTTTGATCAATGATTTGAATTATATATTTTCCAAGGCGCTCTTTTCGAAGCTGTTTTAAAACCCGGAATAACGACCCTGCTAAAACATGCATTTTTATTATGATGGGAATTACTGATACATGTAGATTGCAAATGAGTGCTTCGCCACGGGAACATTCTGCCTTGTCTTTCTATTCATCAATTGAGTTTGCTGCAATCTTGTAGTGGTACATGTCCACCGTATTGTAGATCCACGCATCTTCAACCAGCAAATCAAGGGTTTCACTGCAGGGCACAGTTTTTATATGTACTATTAAGTTAACATACTATCCTCAAACGTAGTTTCGCCCAAATTAAGGAATGACACATCAAATCCAGTTGTCGAGACATTACCGCAGATCTTTTGCTGACATACTGAGTTGCTGCAGCATTTCTTGCACGGACAGTCCATCATCAGATTTCCTGCAAAAGGAGTGTGAGGAAAGTTAAATAGTCTAATCATAATTTGCCCCCTCGTGTTTGCATCATAGAAAGGCACAATTTCTCACACAAATACTATTACTATTTATTGTTACTATATGCTAACACTCACATTATATCTGGAGTTGACAGCAGGGCAACAATTGCTTCCTTCTGACAATCGATCTTATTTTTATTGCCTCCATTGACATGTTTGCCATCCTTGCTCTTCTCTTTCATATATATTGCGTGATCTCTAATGGCTGTCAGGAAGTGGGTGGTTATTTCGTTGTAGTCTTCAATCTTTCTGCAGTGGGAACACACCTTTTTCTTAGTAAAAAAAAAAGAACAGCTTTCTACTTGGTCGGGAAGCATTAAGTGTGAAACAGAATTACGACACTTACACAACCCTGTATGCATTAACACACATTGGTTCAGTTAGCCTTGATATACCCCCAATAATCCTATAGTAGGACCGCAGCCTGCAACTCAATACATGACATTTTTAACAAGTGAATAGACATATTTAGTTATAGAATACATACTATTATTTTCTAAAAGATACATTTTTATAAAGACAACGAAATAGTTTTATTTGCATCTTTGTTCGGTGTACTTAGCACTTACATGGCACCTGAAAGGTCTGTAACGCCTGTCTCTGCATGTGCCCTTATTTTTTTCACCAGAAGAAAAAAATGTTAGCTATTCTGGTTGATGCTAGTATATATTTCATCTTATACGTACATTACAGTACGGCGTACCACATTTTGCATTGAATAGTCCCTGTGTCGTCGTACACACTAAAATCAGTCCACCCGTCGTTATGATCTATTGTCTGTATCATGCCACAAAGGATGACCTACGAAATGAAAAACGAAAAAGACCACGCCATTGAACAAAATGTTTTTTTGCACATGAACATGCACACGCACATGATTTAGGTAGAAATAAAAGCGGTACACACATAATGGAATAACCAATAAAATCGATCAATACTAAAGAAACTTAGTCGCTTACATTGTAGACGTTGGCATTGTTTATCACTAGCCTGCTATTAGGCTTAGCAACCAGAGCCGCATCGTAGAGCTACTTAATTGTTACTCGGACAGAGCCGTTGTCATCTCGAGGCTCATCATTTCTACTGATGCGGTCTGAACCAGAAATTGCTCCATGGATTGATGCCCAGTGTTTTGTACCCGAGCCTTGGTTCATGTGGTAAGCCATGGTATGTATGATTGTTTCGAACTTATGTTTTGGTGAAGCTTCCCTTTTTATAGGTAGATCGGTCCCTTTTGTTTTATTTGATTGCAGCAGTAACGCCCCCCCCCCCCCCCCACTATAGCCTGGTCCAGTTGCACAGTTGACTCGTTGGTATACGTTCTGCAGCAGTCAATGCAGAACACCTAAGAAACCTTGTTTCGCACAATGCTATACACACTGTAAACCAAATGCATGCATGCAACGTCTGTTTCCGCTTCAATGAACAAGTAGATTTTTTTATTCTTTTTTTTTCAACACTGATTGGGACTTTATCAATTTTTTTCCGCTCCATATTTTGTGGGCATGTCTTGGGAAGGTATCATCTTGTTCTTTGACTTTGTCCCTCCTCCATCCTTCCAAGCTGGCCAGCCACTCGCGAAGTAGA
The DNA here is from genome assembly GCA_007726485.1 of Eragrostis curvula. Taxonomy (NCBI): domain Eukaryota; kingdom Viridiplantae; phylum Streptophyta; class Magnoliopsida; order Poales; family Poaceae; genus Eragrostis; species Eragrostis curvula. Next base: position 18,589,784 of record RWGY01000009.1, on the reverse strand, counting down.
TTTTCATTTGTATGTTTTTTTGTTCTAATCAACACAATGCACCAGTTTGATTAAGATTTTGTTAATCATGCATTCCATTTTTTTCTAGGTTAGTCAAGTTGATGTTAAATTAATTAACATTACTTTTTTTTGTGTTGATCTAGCTTATCGTTGGTCAATGTTTAAGTGGTGAAGATGGCAGGCACCCCCTTAATATAGAATTAGTCTTTGCATGTGTGTGTAGTCACATCAACTGCTAGCCGTGGCACATAGTAGGCCGGAACAAGATGGACATGTCCTCTCCAAGAAACATTATATTAATGAGCCGAGTGCATGGTCAGGCTACATTGCCTTGCTAGAGCCGTGTCCATATATTCATTTCCTATTCCGGTAACCATTCAAGGATCAGTTACCTTCCGTCTCCCCCCATACTTCTTTGCAAAGGAGGTGCCAGTCCACACAGCACTCTAGTTCGTTCTTGCTGTAGCCTCAGTAGTTCACACCAGTCCTTGTTCACACAAGCTACATTCACTTTTTGGTGACCGTGATCGGCGATGCGCCGGCACCCAGTCGGCGGCGCTGTTGGTCCCGGCAATGGTGATGGTGACCGTGGTCATGTTGGTGGTGGCCGTGTGGAGGGTGATGGCTACCGTGATGCTGGTGATGGTGCCTGCGCTGAGAGTCATGGTCGCGGTGTGGGTGCTGATGGTGCCCACCTGGAGGGCGGCAGTGCCCGTGGTGTTGGTGGTCGTGGCCGCGTGGAGGTTCACGATGGTAGTTCTTTCACTGACAGTTCGCGCGGTGAGGTTGATGGTGGCCGTGGTGCATGCGGTCGGGCTTTTGTGGGGGATGTTGTTGCCCCTGTTGTTGGGGGTGGTAGTGCTGTGGGTCATGGAGACCGTGTTCATGCCAATGCAGTGGTAGGCAACCTAGGCGCTATTGTGGTCAGTTCGGAAGCAGTAGCCATACCTGCCGTCACCGACTTGCCAGTGATGGGGAAAAGGGTTGATGCAGTAAGGACATCCCTTCATGATTTTCAGAATTTGGTGCCCTTTTTTGGTACGGAACAGCGTGACCTAGCAAAGGAAGTTGGTTTTGGTTTTATGCTTGAAATCGATCTCTGCCTTCGTCCAACACCTGATCTTGTTGCCATGTTGATGACCAAAGTAGTCCCCGCTGAGTCCATGTTATTGTTCAGTCCGAATAGGAAGGCCATTATCACCAAAGATAGCATCACTGAGCTGATAGGTGTGAAGGGTGGAGAAAAGGATGTTGAGGATGTTGTACCTGGTTCCGAGAATGCCGGATTTGTAACTTTGGATGAGGTTTTTAATCAAGTACCAGCAGTGCGCAACGTGTACAAGAAACAGGTGTCTGTTACCACTGCTAAAAAAATCATTGATGTACTCCATAACAAACCTTCCCTGGACGACAAAGAGAAGGATGCATTCAGAGCTGCTCTTGTGTTTTATTCCATCCACAAATTTCTTGTTCCTCGGAGATTACAGAGGGCTGTACCATGGAATTTGTACAAAGCTATATGCATTCCTAGTGAGATCAAGGATTATGACTGGCCACTGTACATCCTTCGGCGGTTCATGGAAGATGTGGTTGCATACCAAGCTGTGTACAATATCAATGGATATCAGAAGAATGTGAAGCCGGAAGGTTTTGTTCTATTCCTTTAGGTGATATGTGATTCTTTTCCTTTATATTGCTTAGTCCTTATTTTTATTTTTCAGCCGTAATGTCCTTTATTGTAGATTCTTTAATGCAATGCAAAATTTAGGAGATCCATGCAAATCTGAAAATGCTGTGTATACATCACAAATTTTATCTCTCATTTTAATTAAACATTCTGAAGTTTAGAACAATACTCTGTTTCTGTTCTTTTTAGTTCTCAGATGTAATGTTTAGTCCTTATTTCCCCGATTTGATTATTTACTCTATAATGCTTAATTTAGTGCTTATTTTTAGCTCTCAGCTGTAATGTCTTTTTAATGTAGCTCCTTTTTTTTTATTTTTAATACGTACTTTGTTAATATAATGCTTTGTACTCTAGCACCACTGATAATGCAGTTCATGCATCATAATTTTTGTATGTTTATTTAATTTGTACTCATGTTGAGAACCACGTTCTCCCTTATAAATTTGCACACATGTTGATCACTCGGTGCCTGCATCATCTTTAGTTTTAATTCTGATGTTTTTTTGTTGCAGATTTTCTACCTGAATTCGATATCAAATGTAGCAACAACTAATGAATTCAGCAATACACCTGGGATCAAGGGAGTCGATCAGACGACTCTAAACATTCTTGTTTCAAGTGACAGACGTAACCACCAGCGTCCGCTGAAGGATTTCAAAGCTTTTAAGCCGGTAATACTCTAGTCATTGAACATTTTTGAAACAGCTATCTACTGTTAAATTCAATATATGCACTGAGTATTCTAAATACGAATAACTAATACTCTTTGTGTTGTTGATTGCATCAACATATGATTCACTTAATATTTATGATGCTTTTTTCATAATTGTATATGATTCTATATGTCAGTCATCAATCTTATATCTGATTAGGGACATGCGCCATTTTGTCGTAATATGTATTTAAGAATTGCATTTTTTCAATGAAATATGCATAGCCTCATAATTTTTGTTGAATGTCATACGGAACAGGATTTTTTGCTAATTCAGTTATGCAACTCTGTTTTTTTGTTGGTTTTTTACTATCACCATGGGAACACATACATCATTATTAGATGAAGACAGCTGATCTCGTGTCTGAAAATGCTGTTGCTGAACTGTCGGGTATTCATCGGAGCAATCAAGTAAAGTGCCGTGTATCCCCGCATTTTTTTTTCTGTGGTAGCTTTTCTTGTGAAATGACCACATGTCAATTACTCAAAGTTTGTTTTTCAAAAACAGTAGTTCGTTTCCATTACCATATATTGATGTTGTGATTGTCAGTCAATTACTCAAATTTGATACTGTACTGAATCTATTAACATGGAACTACTTTCATTTAAAACATTTTTATGATAGATTGGTCGTTTGATTCGTTCTATAAAAAAAAAGCGCTCCCACTGTGTTGTTCTGTTTTTTTCATGTTAATTGTTGAATTTATAGGACCAATGACTTTTTACTCCATCATTTTTTTATTTGTTCTGTATAGTATAAGATGTCAGTAATATCTCTTTTTAGTTGTCACATAGATTTTAAGAACGAAACAAAGCAGTCTTTTCTAGATATTTGGTTTTTTGTGCACATATGATGCAGAATAAAACGATGATTTCATTATGAAGTCGATATTATAAAGCTTTTTCACTGTTTACTAATTCTTAATACAGGATGCATTGGATGTGGTGGGGAACCCTGTTATCGAACATCAGGCTGTAGCTAGCACCGATCAAATTGATTACGATGCTCTCCAAGTTGTTGTCGGCAGCTGCTTGAATGATTACCTCCAGAGCCAAGAAGGGATTCTGTCAGTGGCAGAATTGTTCAAGACCGAAGTAGGAAAGTCTGTGTTAATTGATTTTTTCAAGACCTCAGAGGGGAAATCAGTTTTGAGTGATGCTATTGCTCTGTCGACTTCATCTCGCAAGGGGAAAAGGGGACCGAAAAATTATGGCAAGAAATGCAATCAGCTCACTATTGCAGGTTGTTTTGACAGAGCCAAACCAATAGCGTCGTCGTCTCGCGACACACGTTCAGGTACAACCTACGCTCCCTTTCAATGTTTTTTATATCCATTTTTGTTTTCTGAATCATTTCCTTGTTACCATATTTGATTACTGAGTTTCCCTTTTGCAAAGACACCATTTAAGTAATTTATTGTTATTGATACAGATGTAGGACTTTACAGTGGAATTTCACTGCCTAAAGATGCAAACAATATGATGAAAATTCAGCAGAATACAGAGACTCGTGGTGTTTGTGTGTTGAACAAGGCGGATTCTGATGTACCTATCCAGGACTATGATTTTCCTATGCAAGTAGAGTCATCTATTTTGAAGCAAAATGCCCAGGGTGCTAATGATGCAACCGGCAAACAATCAGGTGTTTCTAGCGGTATGTATGGAACGTCCTAAATATGTCATGATTAACCTGGATAATAACAGATCATATTATGTTTTGTACAATTTGATTGCACTAAGTTCGATGCAGTAGACAATTATACTTGTTTTTTTCTCAATCCAGATCTTAATTTTGCTGTGTCATGATAGTTTTTGATTTTTTTGCATATAATAATTCTAGCTTATTTTTTATGCACAGGCATGTTGAAGGAAGGCAGCTGCTACCACAATCATGAAAATATTAACACTGATATAACGTTGAACACAAGATTTGATGAGACACCCCAAGCAGAGAAACCTGCAGGTACAAAGCAGTTACTTATATTTTTCATTCATCAGTATTAATCAGTGAGATGTTCATTTGAATTTTTCTGTTGGAAAAAAGATAATAAAACTCCCACCATATTTTTTTTAGGAATACATGTGATTGGAATATTAAAATGAAAGTCAAGGTTTTTTACGGGAAACTTCCTTCCCATTTTGTGTGTGTTTTATGTGTTGTATTTATTGTTTTTTTACTTTTTTTTTCTTTTTCTAGTTGAGAAAGTGTTTCTTATGACCCCATGTCGCTTTATATTGACATTAGTAGCAGATATCAAGTTTATATTTGTCCCCAAATTTATTTTGTAGTAACTTCTGTTTACACGATTGTAATGAACAGGCTTTGTTAACCCTTTGAGTAAGGATGTCAACGACAAAGTTCCTGAACATGAGGTCACGCCGGACATAAGTTTTGATAAGACACCCGATGGAGCTAAATCTGGGGGTAAGTACCAGTATTGAGTAAATAAAACCGTTCTTCAAGCTAAATTTTCCAGAACAAACATTTTATTATATATTTTATTTCATGGACCTTTGTATATTTACAGGAAACATGATTAACTTGTGTTTTTTTCAGGACATAACCTGATGCTATTTTATAATGAGGTTACCCCGCCAGTTGGCCCACCTTTATTTGACACATCTCCTAATGATGTTCGCATTGTCTATAAGAAGCGAAAGGCTATTGATCGCTTTTCTCGTTCGTCTTCTGCAAACAAAAAGAGGCTTTTCCCTGCAGGATTTGTTCAGCCAGGTATCATCCCAAAGCGACCAAGTGAGTATGAAACCTTTTTGTATGTTGTTAAATGATTTTATTACCATGAGCAAAATATGCCATATACATTAACTTTTTTTTCTTGTTAATTTCCATTTTATTATATCTGTTCCCCATAATTAATTTGTATATTGGATTTTAACGGCCTGTTGCTCGTGGAAAAGACTATTTTTTCGAAAGTAGTGCATTAAAATAAATTATTTTACAAAATATGTTTGTAAGATAGATTATTTGTTTCGTAAATAAAAATACCAAAAAGCACATATATCGGTAGTATTTTTTTAATCTTTTCACACTGGTATGAAATTAATTCTGTGCGTAGGGTCGAAAGTGCCGAAGAGGCCAATGCATGGTGTTATGTCTTGGAACAGTTTGGTTACTCCATTTCGTTTAGGTATGAGCAGTGTTTACTACAATGATGATGGTATTGATGTTATCCCGGAGAACCTGCTTCGCAGCTACGATCCCCAGGCAGCTGTTGACATAGATAGGTTAGTATGATTTATATTCAATTTTGTTTACAGCGTTCAAAATATACAGAACTAGTCAAGTTTACAAAACAAAGCTCCAAATTGGTCTTGTAACTTACTTGCAGCATTTTTTTATGGAATTGCAGTGTCTGGACCACATTTGCCCATCCAGTCGATGTAGAGCTAACTGGTTGTGAAATTCGTCAACAATTCTTACTCGAGGCCTGCATCTCCGAGAAAATGATGTCAGCTATAATGGCAGTGTTCAAGGAGACTGACGATCTTTTATATGTAGAAATACCTCTGCTCCGTTGGAGACATTTCTTACCACCAGAATTTGCGGTCAGTATTGTCTCTCATTTCCCAATACAATAAAAAACGTCATATATTCATACCCAACAGTAGCTAATTCAGGAGAATAGGTAGCATCTATGATGTTCTCACACACCTCATTTTTATAATTTTCAGAACGACTGTATTGAGCATGGTGTGGAATGCATCCCAGAAAAGTGGATTGATTACTTCAATGCAACATATTTATGCTTCAACCCAGAACATTGTCAAATGGTACGACCTTGTTATCATATATAATAGGAAGTGGTATTATTTACAGTTGTTTTTGTTAATTTATTTTAATGGTTATTGTAGTCCTCATTATTTATGACACTTCTTTTGGTTGTTTCAGATTTTCATTCCTTACTTACATTGTGGTACGTGGGTCTGCTTTGCGTTCCATCTTGGGGATGCAATTGTGAAAATCATCCACCCTGGTCAGCAGGATGACCCAGATAAAAAATCAAGTGAGTGTGTATTGATCGAAGCATCTAATTTTATCCGAGAGGGTTTAATCAGCATATTGAAGAAGTGCTATCAAGGTCCCAGACCACTTCAATTATGGGAAACCTCTTTCTATTATTGCGGTGGCACAAAGCATTCCAGGTGCTCATTTCGATTCCGTTCGGTCTACATTATTATTTTTTACACTCACACTTTTGTTGTATTGCCCACTGGCATTCTTTTTCATTTTTTTTGAAGCCCCTCATGATGTTTTTCAGTGCCATCAAGAATGGTTGGTACATTGCTCAAGCCGCCCTTCATTTTGATGGGGAAAATATTACAGAAACAACTATAGATGAGGCAAGTATCCATGCTCGTATTCTTTTTTTTGGTTGCAATGAAACAATTACAATTTACTGCACCGTTTTTATCCATGGTTTCCGTACACTATAAGCTCCCAGCTGATAGTTAGCTCAAGGTATATTTGTTTTTTTTTTTGGGTACATATTGGATCCTCCACTTTCAGGAAGTTTGTTTTTCGCCAGCTGCTAAGCAGGCAGGGAAATCCTGTCTCCCTGAAGCAGCTGATTAACGGGAAGTAATGGAAGTTTGAAGCAAGGTCCAGGAATACTGGAGATCAGTGCGATCTCTCATTTTGTTGTCACACAGGACCCCTTTTGTTGCATATTGTCAGTTATTAATCTATGTGTGCGCAGACAGAACATTCAGTGGCACTTATCCACTTCTAATTATGCATATTTATTATGATCCAAAAAAGCATGTATGTTAGAACTCGGTTGTAATGACCTTTATTATTATCATGGAATCCTAAATGCACCATATGTGTTTTTTATAAATGCACCTATATTTTTTATGTAAAGTATCACAGCCTTATATACTGATCCTTTGTGAGTTGATTTTTTTTTTGTTTGGTCACACCTTCTGTATAGTTTTTGGTCAAATTTGTAGTAGGTATAGTTGAAAAACGTTATCGTACCCCCCCCCCCCCCCCCCAACCCCCACCCCAAAATGCACTGCTTTACGTTATAAGCTAAGAAACAAGTAACCAATAAAAAAAATAGTATTGTAATCAACAAAACATACCAAGTGGAATTGGTTCATACTGACGAGCATCAACATAAATCATTACAGTACACAATATTAGAATTATGGAATAACTAGTAATAAGACATGCAAATTTCTATTCTTTTGTCTAGTGAAATGAAATAAAAGCCTTATTTTATCAGAATGCGGTAAACTATTCCCTAAGCAGCTCATTAATGTTCTTGGTTTGACCCGCTTTAGGATTCTCTTCGTCCTCGCTCTCTTTATCCGCCACTTCATTTGCAACATTCTCCAACCTTGATCTTTTTGTCGACCGAGCCCAAGAATTGAGGCTTGTACTGCAGGGTCTTCCCTTCTTGGTTGGACGAGGAGGACATTGTGTTGGCCGTACGATCCCTGAAGCACCCGCAACCGCAGATTCACATGTTGCAGTTGGCACAGCATTGCCTGAAGATAACGCTACCTGTGCAGCATCTAAAGCTTGCAATGCATTGATCACTTTCTCTTCATTCAGCCTGTTCTTATCTCTGGACAGCTCCATTGCTTTCATCACAAGAAGTGACCTCAGTAGGTAGTCAGATCCGCAAGCAGAATCACCATCAACTAATTTACTCGCAGCACAAACGTTGGATGATGGTGTGTCCTTTTCCCATCGCTTCATTATGTTCCCACAAGGCAACTCGCGCTTGTCTAGATGAACTAGCACCTGCATAATTTTTAAAAATGTTAGAATCATTAACAAATTAGTTGGCCGTGACATATTTTTTTTCTCATGCCGTAAATACAAAATATACCTTAAGTGCATGGCGACATAACATGCCGACGTGGTTGTATAACCCACACTCGCAATACACCTTATCTTCTTCATCGTTTATGGTCACTCTTATCTTTTCTTGATCTGGTTCTTCATCACGTCTTGTGTCAACCAACATGAAATCCCTGTCACCCTCTCTTTGACAGATTGCATAACTCCCTGACTGGAACAGCTCCCTATAGAACCTATCATACATTGCACGAGTGTATATCGCCCTTGCGTGCTTCTCGATAGGCACCCCAACCCGTAGCTGACGATTCTTCTGCATAGCATGTTTCCAAACATGTTTTTTGGTTTAGCAATTGCCTATTTATGAAACAGAATCATAAAAATAGCATAGAAAACTGAATTTAGAACAGATAAACAGTATTACCATCTTTGTGAAATGCCTCTCCTTCCCCTCTTGATCACGCCTATCATATTGGAGCTCATTGAATTTTCTGACAAACAAATGCATGGGTGCTGATCTTTGGATAAAACTATTTAGCATGTGATTTGCGCTCTCACTACGCTGTGTACTTGTCATCCCAGCACAAAATACATCCATGAAGTAAGGCTTAGCCCACTTTGCACGCTTCCGGTAGAGCCTCCTAATATATTCATTTTTCTGAATCTTATACCTCTTCATGATTCTTTTCCATTCCCTCTCAAATACTTTGCTGCAAGTAATGTCGGTCACAAGTCGATTGAATTCAGCCTTGAACCCACTAAACTTGTTGTAAATGTTCCCCAATTTTCCTTTGATTTACGTAGCACATGCCACCTGCACCAACGGTGCTTGGTTTCGGGCAGAGTTGTCCTAATAGCTGCATCCATAGCTTGACACTGATCTGTAATCCATAAGTTCAGTCGTCAGTTTCAATTTTCAAAAGTTTTATTTTTAAAAAAACGTAAATCAACATGTGTAAGGTATTTACTAGTATCTTACCAGTTAAAATGGTAACTGGCGGTTTCCCCCCCATGATTGCCACAAACTCAGAGAATGCCCACTCGAAATCAGATATCTTCTCATTTGTCAGTAGAACACCACCGAATATTACTGACTGAAAATGATTGTTCACCCCCACAAACAGACCAAATGGAAGGTTGTACAAGTTTGTACGGTAAGTTGTGTCGAAGGTAATCACATCGCCAAACCTGGCGTAGTCAAGCCTGTTCTTCCCTGTGCACCATAACATTGATCTTATGCGCCCTTCTTTGGTTACCTGGTAACGAACCTCCATCCCTGGATCATTCTTCTTCATTTCATCCAGAAGACGAAGTGTCTTCCCTATGTCATCCTTTATGCTCTCTCTTGCCAAACTAGCACAAACTGATCTCACAGCTTCCTTTCTAATTGTCTGCCCCGATGATCCATCAGACACCCCTAAAATGTTGCAGACCCTCCCTATACTGACATTGTTCTCACGCAGCCTGCGAATAAAATCCCTTGTTATTGGGTCTATATCACCATGCGAAGGCCACTGCTTGTTCTCTGCATATGTCTCTGAGAATGGATGGTTGTGTTCTTCAATGAATCGACTCACATACCAACCGTGATCTTCAGTTCTCAACAATCTTATCATTGCCTTGCAACCAACTCTGCATGACTTCGCGTTTGGGTCACTATCGAAACCCTGCAAATGCATTGTGAACTAGTCATTTTCTGTTTTCTGATGAATTCAACTTGTAAAATCTGCTATTGAGATTTTTACGCCTAAAAGCGGTATAGAATCTAAACAAAATGTCAAACTTAGGAATCTCACCTCGCATGAGCATGCATACTCCACTTTTGTTCTGTACTTCTTTGTGTTTTTCCTGCTACGCCCATTCCTGATGCCAAACCCAATCTCCCAAGAATAGAGATTGTAGTATTCTCTGGCCTCTTCTGCGGATCTAAACGTTGTCCCTTGCGACGGCAAGAAAATTGCCCTGCTATTATCTTCCCTACTTGCTGCCAACCTTAACGCTCGTTTTACTGCACTCTCTTCTCCTGGAGCAAGCCTATAATCTGGCCCATCCAAACAGCGTGTCCTATAAACAGTGTTAGCAATACAGTTCAAATCTCATACCAAAGTTATAAAGGTTGTAATGTGGTCGTTTAAAAACTATCAAAAACAGTTGGCAATGTCTTTTGTTTTTTTATGCACAGCAGTAAGTTGCAATTTATATTTAGACACCTTGAGAATTAATCTTTTTTTCTGGCATGATTGATAGATTATAAAGTCATTGTACCAATTCAGAATTTTCTTTCGCAGACTCACAACAAATTCAATTCAAAAAAATGAAAAGCTGCATTACTGATGTCCAGGGTAGGAAAAAAATAATTACTACATTGTTGCTACATATTCAGACTGTCAGGCATGGTTCTAGTTGATATCGAAGGCAATATCTTTGTTCTCAAGGAATCTAGGTATAGATTTCTTCAGAAAAGCAACCACAAATATTCTTTTTGTAGACGGATAAATAATACAAGTTAAGACAATGAAGATTCAATCAATTGATTTTGCTAATTTTTTCGAACTGACAGGCCAGGTTCTAGTCAGATTTTGCCAAATTTTCCTTAACGAACCTAAGTAAATATTTTCTAGCCAAAATATTGGGATGGCACAGAAACGGATCAGTCATAGGATACAGTAACCTAATAGGAAAGGTAAATCAATACCTCTTCTTCCAGGTAAGCGCCGTGACAACTCTCTGTTCCACATGTTATTCGCTTTCATCATCTTCATCCTCAGACAGTTCAGACCTTGTGCGAAGGAAAACAAATCAAGAACAAATACAGCACAGCAAAATCGTCTCCTATCTCTTTCCAGTACTGGAAAACTTCTTTTTAGTTGATTACTCACCTTGGTTCCAGACCGGCACCCGCACTCCCGCCATCTCCCTGGCCCCGGCCGATAAGAATCTCCCTCGCTGCCATCAGTGAAGAGGGGAGGCTTGATGCGGCCGCCATGGATGGAGCTCAAGAGCTTCTTAGAGGATGGTTCCCCTCCCCACGGCTCCCCCAGATTGTTGCCTGCAAGTATTGATAATGCAGAGCCCCTATTTCCTTCCTCCTGAAGTCTGGCGAGGCACGCGTCATCTTTGTTCAGAGGCGTCACAGAGCCCGCACTGTTCACGGTTTGAACTGCCTTCCTTCCCGCGCTCACTGTAGCAGCAACCGTGGAATGATTTGCCCGTAATCTTGACAGCTCAGATGTCCACCTCAGTAAACACGTCGGGATCTCGATGCAGCCTCCCATCCTGCCAGATGCTCCCACCCGTTGGATAAGGGTGGGGAGCTCCGGCTAGACTGATAAAATCCGCGTTGGACAAGCATGGCACAAATCCGCCGCACGCTGATTGCCCAAGCCAAGAAAATTTAAAGGCTCTCGTCAGGGCAGCGGAGCCCAAGCAACGCGGGCGCTGCGGAAAGGAGGAACCCAACGCGTACGTCACAGAGAGGCTTCTTCCCTGGGAATCACATCACAGAGAGGCAGCTTGGAAAACAGATAAGCATGTGGCGGCGCTGGACGGACAGCGGCGGCAGAGGGGGCAGCCGGTGTTCTTGGATGGGGAGAACTGAAGCACTTCCGCTTGGCTGCCTTGTCGTGGAGGATCTTGGAGCTCTTGAGGAGGCCGACGAACTGCTGCGGTTGCTTCTTGTTTGGCTAGAGTGGCTAGTGCTCCATGGCCGTCAGCCATGGTCTGGGCCAGGACGACGTCCTGCGGCTCAGCGACGTGCCGGAGGAGCGCGCGGCCATGGCTAGTTGGCGGCTCAGTGGGGAGTTGAGCGCAGCGGACAGAGTGCTGGCCCTTAGGCTCAACAGAGGAGCTCGAGGCATGAGGGAGAAAGAAAAAGAAAAAAAAATGAAATTCTGGCTGAAGGAAGAAGACATAGGTATTTTTGTTTTTTCATAGCTTTGTTACCATTGACAATTTAACAATAGCAAATATGTGTAAGAATTACAACTTTGATGGCATATTTCTCATTATTGTTTTGGTAATGGCAGATCTCTAGTTGAGAACAATTACAATGGTAAATATCTAATTGACCCAAATTTGTTCTAGGGAGTTGCTATAATTTTCAAGACCATGGGAGGTGGGAGCGAAAGTTTTCTTATCCCGACTGCCGATGGGACCGAAGCAAGGGCCATCAGCGCAGGAGGCACGCACTCAATGGTTTGGTAGTAGTGGCAGATTTTGGCCCAAAGGTATAGCGAAAGGCCACTTGGGACCGGTGCAAGTGACAGCAGCAGCCAGCACGTCGTATATTTTGTTGGAAGAAAAGGAAAACGCAAATTCTTCATTGTCATTAAAAAAGGTTACAGCTACATGCACTAGAAGTCCATGTCACGATGTCATGTACTCCTATAAAAGGAATGACGACGGAGTGAATAATGCAGTCCAATTATCGCGATTGTCCTGTACTAAAACGAAAATAACAATCATGTTAAAATATGATAGCACAATGGCTATGCCACTTATTTTCTTCTGTAGGCCTGAAGTGCACTCCACACCCACCTGGATTAGTAACGGATTTCTTAATGGATGGTCCTTCATCGCATTGATTACACGTGACTCCTAACTTTCAATCGTCTACAAATTGCTTCGTCTAGTGTTTATGATCTTTGATTTTTGCGGTGCTATGAGGTCTTTTATATGCTTCGATTTGAGTTCAATGTCCTGACCGACCGAGTTTTGCGCACAGTCACATATCAAATACTATTTATATATAATTTCTATTCCTCAGTCACATTGGGCTGGCGATGGGACGAGGCGGCAACCACATAGGAGGAGTGTGGCATTGAGCCACAAGGTGGTGGTGGTGGTGGTTGGGAGAAAAAGAGAGGAAAAGACAGTTACAAGAATAGAGTCGGAGACGACCGGAAGAGGGAGTGGTGGTAGGACGAGGTTGCATGAACATAGTCGGAGACGACTAGAGCACTGGCGGAGCTACCTTATGGCTAGGGATGGCAATGGGGCGGGTTCGGAGCGGGTAGAGCAAAACCATACCCGCCCCGATAGGTGCAGCGGGTAAAAATCCCCACCCGCCCCCGTCCCCGTGGGTGAAAATTCTTACCCGCCCCCATACCCGTCGGGTATCGGGTACCCACGGGTGGAATAGTATATACACATGCTAGCCAAAGAATTCAACAAATTTTCACAATTTTGTAGCCTCTCATACAACAAACAACAACAAACATATAAAAAATTGACTAAAACTGGTGTGGGACAGCCTATAGATAACTCAAATTAACATAAACATCTCACATATCATACTAAACAAGTCAAATTTAGAACTCAATTCGAATTTCGGTTACCCGTCGGGTCACCCATGAGTGGAGATAAATCCTCGCTCCGTACCCGACTCATGTCGGGGCGGGTACGGGCGCCACCATGGGTAAAAAACGAGCCCCATGCCTGGCCCCATCAGGTCGGATACCCGTCCCCGAATTGCCATCCCTACTTATGACTAAGGGTGGCCATGGCCTCCCTGCTTCAGCTTAATCTCCACTAAATAAACAGTAATTAGCTCCGCCACTGGACCAGAGGAGGGAGGCTTAGCAAGAGCTGGAATGATAACTTGTTTGTTTGATTGCATCCATTGAAAGGTGCAAGACAATAACATCACTCTACGATTCCAATTGATCCGAGTACATAAAGAAAGACATCTTGTTTTCAATCTGCTGTCAAATACGGAGTAAATGTTATTTTAACTACTAGCAATTGGTAAAATGGTACTAATCAAATTAGTGTTCTATTTCCAATAAAAAGTTGTGGGTGCCATTGCTGACTTGTATATCCTGTATCGTAGTCATAGCAATGTGCCAATACGACGGTCCTGCTGTCGCAACCTTTGCAGCCCTACGATTCCACACATAAAAGCTCCCGGCCGCAGCTTCACTGAACCCCCCTTTCCGGCCGCACCCACCTTCCCCACCCTCTAGCCGCTGCATCGCATCGAATCCCAAAATGGCGGCCGCCACCTCCTCCACCACCTACCTCGCCATCGGCTGCAAAACCCTAAACCCCTCCAAAGCCTCCGCCGCCGCCAGCTCCGTCTCGTTCCCCGCCGCGCAGGCCCCATGCCTCCACGCCGCCTCAGCCGGCCGCCGCCGCGCCGTGGCCGCGAAGGTCTCCTCGCCGTCGGTCATCGGCACCTCCATGCCGTCGCTCGACTTCGAGACCTCCGTCTTCAAGAAGGAGAAGGTGTCCCTGGCTGGCCATGAGGAGGTCTGATTCGTAGCCCTTGCTGTTCTCTCTGTGGCCGTTTCGTGATTAATCTGTGTGGGAACCTTTGTGATTTATGGGAGGTTTATGTTTCAGTATATTGTGAGGGGTGGGAGGGATCTGTTCCCTCTGCTGCCGGAGGCGTTCAAGGGGATCAAGCAGATCGGCGTCCTCGGATGGGGCTCTCAGGTTAAAACAGCTGCCAACTTTCTTTCCTTGCTGAATTATTTTCTGTTGCTACCTGTGTGTTCTGACGTATTGCATCATCCAACTCGCAGATGTAATTTGATATAAATCATTATGATAAGAAATATGATTTTGAACTATCTTGTTGATGATATATTGATGGCCTATGGCAGTTTTTTGTAAGGATGCAGATAATGATTAACAACTTTGAGGGCCTTGAGGCCGTCTTTCTTTGCTGATAGATCTGATTTTCAACATCCCTGCAAAAATTTGCTACGAGTCTAGGGCCCTTGGGACTGCTAACCAGAGGCCTACACATGCATGGCGCCCCACTTATGTGTTCATTCTTCCTTAGATAATAGGGTTTACCTGAAAATGCTCCATCTTCACAAACAAGCTAATAGCTAGTATTATAACTCACTTCAAACCTGTAATTTGGGGCTAATTTGGAACACACGTGGGCCGCTTGGGTCCCCTACTGATGGGCAGGTTTGCTACAGAGATTTTAGTTTTACTAGTATACTCATCGTCAGTTTTTTTTTTTTTTTTTGAAAATATTTTAGTTAGTTGATATGGATGTTGATTGGTGTGGGATGCAGTGTCCCCTTTAGATGAAACTTTCCATCATGGATGGAATTATCTGTTTGAGTGGATTCTAATATTTTTTTGCTGAATATTTCCTTGTTTTAAGTTTACTTCCTGATCAAGATTTTTTCCATTTACTTTCTGCACATGGTCATCCTGTTGCTGTAACGTTGATACAAGAGACGATAGATTCAGGTTACTCCATGTTCAGATGGTAACATACTCAATTTTGATTTTGCAGGGTCCCGCACAAGCTCAGAACTTGAGAGACTCGCTTGCTGAGGCCGAGTCAGACATTGTTGTCAAGGTTAAGTCTCTTTTTAACTGTGCTGTCCCGCATATGTGTAAGCAGCCAGTAAGGAATACCTGTCTGATTCTGTGTTCTGATTTCAGATTGGTCTCCGAAAAGGTTCGAAATCTTTTGAAGAAGCACGCGCAGCTGGATTCACTGAAGAGAGTGGGACGTTAGGTGACATATGGGAGACTGTATCTAGCAGTGATCTTTTGTTGCTGTTGATATCAGATGCTGCTCAGGTTTGCTTCTCGGGTGATTGATATGCTCATTAATTGCGTACTTTATGATCATTCCTTCGTGCACTGCTTTACCTTGTTATGTACTGGTTTAAGTTGTCAAGATCTTTTTTGACATTCTAGTTTGCCTCACTAATGTCTGTTTGATGTTCTCATTTTGGACATGACATTATTAGTATTTCTTTTAATAAGTTAACAGTGTTATAAATTCTTATACAATTCAATGTATCCAGTTTGGTCATTTGTGATAAAGTTATGCTTCACACTTGTAATTTATTATATAGTGCTTCGTTAATGTTATTTTACGTTTGGTTCTCGTTCCACTAAGTTTTCTATGTTCCTATTTTGATTTTTTTGTGCACAATTTCTCTGAGGTAACTGATGTATTGTGTTTTAATACTATGTACAGGCTGACAACTATGAGAAAATTTTCTCGCACATGAAACCGAACAGTATTCTTGGTTTGTCGCATGGATTTCTGCTTGGACATTTGCAATCTCTTGGCCTTGATTTCCCTAAAAACATAAGTGTGATTGCTGTGTGCCCCAAGGGAATGGGCCCTTCAGTTAGAAGGCTTTATGTTCAGGGCAAAGAGATAAATGGTGCTGGTATCAATGCTAGCTTTGCTGTTCACCAGGTACGTTAAAATTGAGTATTGCATGAACAGTGTACAATCTAACTCGTTTACTGATGTTGAGGAGCACATGTTCTTTTAGCTCACTCATTCTTCAAGTTGATAGTTAATAATATCTGTTGACTGTCCTTGAATTGTTCTTTTGTTTAGGATGTTGATGGAAGGGCTACAGATGTAGCTCTGGGGTGGTCAGTTGCTCTAGGTTCTCCTTTCACATTCGCTACTACTCTAGAGATGGAGTACCGGAGCGATATTTTTGGCGAGCGAGGTGATGCACTTTCCTGATCACCTCAATAAATGATGCACTGAATGTGTGAACTAATAATTTATTGTGCAGGTATTTTGCTTGGTGCTGTTCATGGAATGGTGGAGGCTCTTTTCAGGAGATATACTGAACATGGAATGGATGAGGAGTCAGCATATAAGAATACCGTAGAGTCCATCACTGGAATCATCTCGAAAACTATTTCGAAGAAGGTATACAGAATTTCCCTTACCCTTTGAATGTATTTTCCGAAAGACCTTATCTTTTGAATGTCACTATTTTTACTTCATATCTGTCCATGATACCAGGGAATGCTTGAAGTGTACAACTCCTTGACTGAAGAAGGAAAGAAGCAGTTCATTGAGGCTTACAGTGCAGCATATTACCCATGCATGGAGATTCTGTATGAGTGTTATGAAGATGTTTCTTCTGGAAGTGAAATTAGAAGTGTAGTGTTGGCTGGGAGGAGATTTTATGTATGTTTTCCCATCTATGACAAATTTAATTATATTTTAGTTTTTGGATATTCAATGTACCAAAAGTAATTGATCATATTGTCTTTTACTTACAGGAAAAGGAAGGGCTTCCTGCCTTCCCTATGGGCAACATTGACCAAACACGTATGTGGAAGGTGGGTGAAAGGGTGCGTTCAACCAGGCCACAAGGCGATCTTGGCCCGCTGCACCCCTTCACAGCTGGAGTGTATGTTGCTCTAATGATGGCTCAGGTTGGACTTTGCGCCACAAAGTGTGGAATAGGATTTAATTTTATATTTGTTGCTGAAATGCTTAATGTTTTCTTCTATTTGTGCTATTACAGATTGAGGTCCTTAGGAAGAAGGGCCACTCTTATTCAGAGATCATCAATGAGAGCCTGATTGAGTCTGTGGATTCCCTGAACCCATTCATGCATGCTCGTGGGGTAGCCTTCATGGTTGATAACTGCTCCACGACAGCTCGCTTGGGATCTAGGAAGTGGGCGCCGCGCTTCGATTACATCTTGACCCAACAAGCTTTCGTGACTGTTGACAAGAAAGCACCGATCAACCAAGACCTCGTTAGCAACTTCATGTCTGACCCTGTTCATGGTGCCATTGAAGTCTGCGCCCAGTTGAGGCCTACCGTTGACATATCAGTGACCGCAGATGCAGATTTTGTGCGCCCAGAACTCCGACAATCTTCCTAAAGCTGGTGCTAAACCGTGGGGCGTCTCAACTATTTAGGTTAAGGAACTACTATGTCTGTTGGCATATGAACTCTATAAAACCATGTACTATGTGTTTCTGCTGTTCGAGAACAGCGAAATAAGCTGAGTGTAGGATTGTTGGTTTGTTGTCACCGAACTAGTATTCGGCAAGAATAAAATCAGTCTTCTCCATGCGCTTGCTGCAGCTTCCTTTTTGGTTATTAGTCGTTCTCAAATTGATGTCGTTAGGACTACAAAATTTAGTTCAAAATTGAACTTAGATTGTTGTCTTAACGACAATAATTAAAGAAAGGAGCTAGTAGGTGATAGCAGCTCGTTGTCTTTGGTGTCTTTGTGAAGATCATCGTGAGTCATGTTTCATGTCCTAAATAAATGAGTAATGCCAAGGCTGTATGAAAGCATTAAGCCATGGTGTGTTCCCTTTATTTTTTTATATGACGTTGGTAAGTTTAAATTTAAAGTAACCACCGTTGATTTTTAAAATCAGAGTATTGGTCTAAAACAGTGTTTCACAAGTGTCAAGAGTGGCAGTTTTTTTCTTAACTGTGGCCACATTTTGATAAACGTTCACCGTCTGAAAGAGGCGGAGACCTAGTAGCATGTGTCAACGATCTTTTGTAAAGTTCCTTAGACATAGCACCGGCGACACGGCCGGCCGTTCGGAACGCCCGATGCAGCACTGCGGCTCGGTCGTCACGTCGTCGAACATTCGCATGCTAAACGACTATAAACCCAACGATTAATTCGAAGTTCCGGCCCGAGTCACCTCTTGTTCATTTGGCGTTTCCTGCCTCGTGCCCCCGTATAAACACCCCACACATCAGTGCTAATCGCAACATTAACCCCTGTAAACAGCTGAAGTAATTAACTAAGCAAGCGGCCATGGCGGAGAGGGAGGGCGCGGTGGTGAAGAAGGGCCACGAGGAGGGCCTGAAGATGGCCGTGTCGCTGCTGGAGGAGTTCGGGCTGCCGCTGGGCCTGCTCCCGCTGGCGGACGTGATCGAGGTCGGGTTCGTGCGCGCCACGGGCTACATGTGGATCGCGCAGCGCAAGAAGGTGGAGCACCACTTCAAGATGGTGAACAAGCAGGTGAGCTACGACGTGGAGATCACCGGGTACGTGCAGGCCAAGCGCATCAAGAAGCTCAAGGGCGTCAAGGCCAAGGAGCTCATGCTCTGGCCGCCCGTCAACGAGATCAGCGTCGACGACCCGCCCACTGGCAAGATCCAATTCAAGAGCCTCGCAGGCGTCACCAAGACGTTCCCAGTCGAGGCATTCGCCGCCGGCCAGTAGCCGCGCACGTATCTTTTCACGTAATATTGCTGCAGCTTTCATGAAGAAATCAGCTGGTGTGCTTAACTTGTGATGGCTGATGGATGGTACGGCACAAATCAGCGCGATAAACGTGATATAGCAGTATGAAAAAGATGGCTTGATTTCTACAGTATTCACGAGCTGGTTATGCAGATTGTTGCCAAAAATGAGTGTTTAAGCCGCTAGCTTCCTCGCCTAGGACAACCCCGTCCAAGGCTTCATTCTTGGCCCAACAACAAGAAGCTCAATCTTTTTCGCACGGCTGATGAAAATAACGTGACTTGCATCGTGCTATAGTTGTCGAGCATCCCTCTATCCACCATACACGTCCACCAGTAACAGGACACTATCCGCCGACGGAACGAGCTATAGTAAGGAAAGCCCCGACCGAAAGCGTGGACGCGCCCCAAACCGCACATCGAGTGGGCGTGATTACGTACGTACTCTTGAGGGGTCCATGCTCCCGCTCCATCCGGTCGGTTGACCCCCAAAATTACGGAACCGGCACAATCCTTTCCAATCCTTTTATGGTGCGATGGGTACTTTGCCATGGCACCGCTGCTACGAGTTTGACGAACATTGCCAAATATAGTTAGTCAAAGTTATCGTGTTGAAGACCTTGTCAATGTTCTAATAAAGCTTTATATTACGTGAAATGTCGCTTACATTGCGCCATTTGTTCATGTAAGGGGTTCCAGTAATTAATTATTTGTGTTTCCTGCATTCTTAATCACTACTAGCTGTTTGTGTCGTACTGTTTTAATTCCAGACGTGTCCAACTGGCAATCATTCATTGTGGTCCACTGGCCAAACATTATCAGCATTGATCGCACCGTGTAGTACGACCCTCAACGTGCGTACGCTTGAGCTCTTTTTGTACTGAAAATAATTTTAGCTTCGACATACAGCGACCACTCGTTGAAATTTTGGATGAACAGTAACATGGTACATGGCTCAGCTTTCTCGTTCCCGCTCTGCCATGAGGAGGACCGAGCCAGGCAACCGCGTCCCCCTCCCTCGCCTATGCCCCTGGCACCCGTCTTACCACCGCGTTGACAGACAGGTTCTAGAACGCCTGGCAAAAGCAAAAGGAGCAGGCGGAAACCGACCCTGAGCAGCGGGCGTCGCTCGTCACGCACAACGGCACAAGGCACACGGCACGCCAACCAACCCGCGCATATTCACTCCACTCATCAGTGTCATCACCCGGCCCGCGGTGGTCGCCACTCACAGTCACAGGCCAGCCAGCCTCGCGCTACGGACGCTGCTAGGCCCCGCCGCACCGGCACCTCCCGTCTTGCGCGCCGCGCATCGCTTTTCCATTGTCCAGCCCGGGCGCCATCAGTGCCATTCACCGCTCCCAGACGCGGGCGCCGTACACGGCCACCGCGACCCCGGAACGCGAGTGCTTTTACTCCGCGCTCTCGTACGCGGCCCAGATTTGGAACTTCAACAGGAAGCAAGCAAGCAGCAAGAATCGAATCCGATCCCACGAGATGAGATGTGAGGCTGGAGTAACTTTCGTTTCAATTCGAAAAGGCCGTAGCTTTTTCGGTACACGCGCAACACTGCGCGAGCCGGCCATACAGAAAGCCACAAAGGGGCTTGCTTGCTCCCCTTTGTTTTTGTTGCTTTTTACGGCGCGGTGCCGACCGACCGATCAAATAAAATTCGCGTCGATCGGCAAAACCGTGAACCAAAACCACGAGACGACCACAAGGAGACGGGGAGAAGGAAACGAAAAGCGGATCTAGGCTTTCGGGAACGAGTGTCCCGGTCAAAATTGATTGTATCATCATCTTCTTAATAACAAATCTGTGCACGGTTACCGCTGATCGGTGACGATGGCTGCATCAGGCGAGGATCATCTGGAAGAGCATGTCGTTCCAGATGTCGATGGGCCCGGGCAGGCACCAGTGGATGCAGTCGTTGTAGAGCTGCACCTTCTCGTTGGGCCAGTGCCCGTACCGGCTGGGGTGTCCGTCGGGCCGCATCAGCATCGCCGCCGTGGCGTCCATGAGCATCAGCCGCCGCCCCTTCTCCTGCGCGGCCTTGGCCGCCGCGCGGTACTCCTCCATCTGCGCGTTGTAGAAGTGCAGGTCGCGGCCCTCCATGGCGGTCTGGTTCGCCCGCAGCGGCTGCGTGCGCTTGCAGTCGCCGCCCTGGTCCCACGTCCCGTTCTCGAAGTGCGACATGGGCGAGAGCATGCGCACGATGACGCGCCCGCGGAGCTGCTCCTGCTCGTTGATCGCGCGCAGCGCCACCCGCCACGCGCGGCGCTGCGAGTAGTAGAGCGTCAGGTCCGGGACGCCGTACTGCCGGCTGCAGAAGCTGCACCCGATCAGCCGCCGCTTCTCGTAGAAGAGGGAAGGGCGGGAGAACCAGTTGGCCGCGGAGACCAGCACGTAGTCGAAGCGGGAGATCTGGGACACCCACGTCTCGTCGGGCTCGTCCAGGTACAGGCTCCAGTGGCCCGTGTGCGCCGGGCCGTCCTCCGCGGGCTCCCGCGCGCGCACCAGGAACGGCGACCAGAACATGCTGATCGTGAAGTTGTAGGCGCGGTAGTGGTAAACCTTGTTCTGGGTCGTCGGGTTCGCCGAGATGTCCTTGGGATACGCCACCTGCGTGCAAATCACCCCCATTCGCCGTCATGTCCCAAACATCTTTCAAAATCACGACCCGTGCGTGAGCAAAGAAAGACTCACGGTGCGTGTCAGAGACTCAGAGCAGCAAAACAACACCGCAGATCTTTTTGCTTGGGTTGAAAAACTACTAGTACAGAGCAAACAGAGATGGATGGATATGCTCCTAGTACCTGCGAGAGGAGGCAGAGCAACGACTGCATGTGGTTGCGCGCCAGCGAGTCCCCGACGAACGCCAGCGACTTGTCGCGGCCGAACTGCAGGAACTGCACCGGGTCGAAGCGCGGCAGCTCGCACCCCGACGGCTGCCACCGCCACTTGAGGAACCCGAGGTCCGGCCGCCCGTACTTGAGGCAGTTCTGGTGCTCCTGGATGAACTGGCACGTCTTGTGGTTGTAGTAGGGCGCCTCCCTGTCCGGCACCCACTCCCCGCGGAAGATGTCGCAGTACTTCATCACGCTCACCACCGGCGTCGACGACGCCAGCTTCGCCGTGCGCGGCGCCACGCCCACGCCAACCAGCCCGAAGTACTGCGCGTTGGTCAGCACGATGAGGATGGCCAGCGCCGAGAAGTACACCGGCACGGGACCGAACAGGAACCGCACCAGCCAGTGGAGCTTCATCTCTCCGCCGCCCTAGTATCTACCAATCCTTTCTTCTTCCTCCTGACTACTCCTTCCTACCTATAATCTCTCATCCGCTCTCTTGTTTTCCCTCCCTCCCTGCTACCTAGAAATGGCAAGAATTCTCAGCTAAGACGAAGAGCAGAACCATCACGCGGCCGAGCAAGCCTCCGCCGGCCGCCGCTAATGGGTAAGCCGCGCTTTCTTGCTTTGCCTTCTGTATCCCTCCTCCCCCTTCCTCCTTTGAAGCCTGTGGTCACGAGAGACTAGTAGGTGCGCGGCCGATTTCAATATACTGCCAGGTGGGCTCGCAAAGGAACATGTCTGTCGCTGTCAATATTTATCAACATATGCTATATCTAAGCACATCATTATATACTGCCCCCGCATGACCTCTGTTGAGTCATTGCGCGCCATTTGCCAAGCTGTAAATCGAGCTGTCTTTGACGAGTGATCCGGTCGTGCGGACCGCACCGCACCACTGCTGCTACGCCGCACCAGGCCTGCAGATCTCCGAACCCGATCGGTTTTGTACCCGTTCGATTATACTACTCTACTCCGGCGCGTTTTGGCTGTACTGTGCAGTGCAGAGGAATCGGCGAATGGGAATCAAACAGTTGAGGGGGAATAAAGAAACGAAACCAAGAACAAACAGGATTAGGTATCGGCACCCGATGGATGGTCGGGGCTCTGCACGTCGACCGATAAAACATCGGTTTAGTTTGCGGTACGGGAGTGCGCGCCATCAGCACATTCAGAGGCAGCGGCATGTCTGTCCGGGTTTGTGAAATCGAGTTTGTGAGAGAGATGCTTCTGGTCGGGGGCGGGGCTGGCCTACCCCAGCCAGCCATCCATGAGCGGCAAGGAAACGGCGACCGGCCGGGCGCCCTTACACCAGATTAGCTCAAAGTAGCCATCACGGAGATGCACATCGCGATCTGTCCTCTTGTTCGCTCGGTCTGAATCGGCCGTTTCAGTTCAGTTCGGCAAGGAGATGGACGTTACCTCCGAGGCTAGCACGGTTTGTGCCACCATATTCAGAGCAGGCAAGCAGCCGAACTGTTTGAAACGCGCCGAAGCAGTGAACCACCCAAATATGCAACCGCAGAGCGTGTGAGCAGGCTGTGCTACTCAATGAGAGTAGAGCGCGAGAGAGGAAAGAAAGCTTGCGTCAGAGAAGGAATGGCTGTCCTCGTGCGGTACTAATTACCCGCCTCAGAGATGGTTACAGCTGTGCATCATGGAGACAGCGTTACGTGGCGTGAACAGCCGAAACAGCTGGCCTGGCCCAATGCATTGGACCACATGCGTTACCTTGCCTGCCCGCGTGCGTGACTGTGTCCCGGCCCGGGACGTGAAAACGCCGACGACATGATCTCCGGGGAAGGTCAGGGTCACCGCGGCAGTAATTTCGTTTCGGCTCCGTGGCTAGGACAGGCGGGGGTGCGTGGGGCACATGGCCGCGCTCCTCGCGTGTAAGCGCATGATGAAACACACGAAGCCTGGTTAGACGCAGCATTATGCTTGCTCAATTTTGAATTTGGGTGCCGACAAAGCGGCAGGGGGCAGGTATAAGCTGTGTTCGGCACTAGCGCTGCACATGGCAGAAAAGCCGGGGATGGGGATTGCGGGTTCGGCGAGGGAGATCCGGCGGTCTGTAGGCATTTCCATGATTCAGTCGAGCACCATCTCGGCGTGGAAGATTAGGTGCAGCCGGGAACGACATGGATAGCTCGTACAGTACTCAGGACAGCACCATTTCAGCAGGCAGCACGTCGGCTCATGAGGAAAGGAAATGAGAAACGGCTTCACGATGGGCGCGTTTCAAGTTGGAACCCGACGGAAAACTGCAGAGTTGTGCTTGAATGATCTCAAGAGCATGGTCATGGACTCGTGGGGATGTTTGTACACAGCACATGGGGTATTCAGTACTAGCTGCTAGTCGAATCCACAACATGCATGGTCACAATTGCTAAACAATGTTCAGCGGCAGAGTAAACAATTGAACAAACTTGTCCAGAGTTTTCAGTTTCACCTCCTGCACGAGGCGATCCAGTTCCATGTAAGAAGCGAATTTACAGTGAATTAGGAGTAAACATGTTCTCTGGGCCATCAGGTTCAAGTACGCCCCGACATGCAAGATGCTATATTGAAACTATTACATTGCAGTAAAAATGTTTCAGAATAGATCCTGAGAGTAGGGATGGCAATGGGGCGGGTTCGGGGCGGGCAAAGTAAATCCATACCCGCTCCGACATGTGCATCGGGTAAAAATCCTTACCCGGCCCTGTACCCATGGGTGCAAATCTCCACCCGTCCCCGTGCCCGTCGGGTATCGGGGCGGGTTTCGGGTCCCCGTCGGGGCCAGTGCCGTCGACCGCTGCGCCGTCGACCGCTGCGCCGCCATGTCCGTAGGGAGACGTCGGCTGATGCGCCGCCCTGCACCTGTCGGAGCTCCGCGCGCCTTTGGAAGCACTGCCCCGCACCTGCCGGAGCTCGCGCACCGTCGCGATCTGCCGGTAGAAGCGCCGCGTCAGCAAGCTTCGGAACTGCCCGCTGAGCTGTCGCGCCCGGCTCGGCCCCAGCCACCTTGCCTGCGAGGGCGAGCGCTAGCGCCAGGACACTGACCATGGCTACCGACGAGCAGTCAAGGACCTTCGCAGCGACGCAATTCCGGCTGTCGCTCAATCCGATGGGGAAATAGCACGAACTAGCACAGAGCCTCAGAGTTGCTGGCTTGCTGCTGTGAGGGAGATGGATTGGAGTACGAAGAGAGCTAATAAGCTGCAGACGGGCACCTGTACTATAGCTGGAAAATAATCCAAGCGGAAGAGGCTTCTAGCATCATTGAGTAAGTATCGATTTGGATCTTGGGAGCAAGAAGAATCTTGCCTGTTCGGTGGAATCGGGGAAAGTTGGAGAGAGAATGAAGGGATAAGGAGAGGAAGAAGACGATGGATAAGAGCTAGATGGGCTGAAAATTGAGACAGAGTGGTTTGGGATAGCTAGATGGGCTAGGCTCTAAGAGCTGGACTAGGCCGAAAGTGGTTACAGGCCTAATTCGGGCCCCCGATGGGTCGCCCACGGGTGGGAAACAATACCCGCCCCGGCCCCGACTCGGTTCGGGGCGGGCACGGGTGGCACCCGTGGGTGAGAAACCAGCCCCATCCCCGTCCCTATCGGGTCGGGTACCCGGCGGGTACCCGGCCCCGAATTGCCATCCCTACCTGAGAGGAGGCAAATTTCAGGCTGGAATCCAGTACTGCTCGTAAAGATCACAAAGTGAAAAGGCGTCGGAATAAAGTTCAGCTCTGGGCCATCGGCTGTTTGAATCTCGATGGTCCGGCTGTGGGACGGTTGCAGTTGTAGCTACCCCGGCAGCGGCGTAA
Source organism: Eragrostis curvula (assembly GCA_007726485.1). Taxonomy (NCBI): domain Eukaryota; kingdom Viridiplantae; phylum Streptophyta; class Magnoliopsida; order Poales; family Poaceae; genus Eragrostis; species Eragrostis curvula. The sequence continues at coordinate 18,563,934 of RWGY01000009.1, read as the reverse complement.
ATTTCCGAGCTGGTACCTTCGTCATTGTTCAACACATGGCTGCCGAGGTTAACTGTTCGTGCAGTGCACGTGAGAGGATGGTGACAAGATCTGACCACTCCTAAATCAAACAAGGGGTAAATTAATTAAGTACGTAATTTAGGACTCTACATAGCATCAAGGTTAACGTTGGTTGCTCTGACTGTTGTCGGGACGCCGTAAGAGTGAGATTCACCCTGATGGCCCATCCGTGGAGGGCGACTGGCTCTGGTTGGAACCACTCGCGCTCCCGGCCGGTCCCGGGGTGGAGCAGACATGGCCCAGAAACGTGATCCTCTGCACCTGTCCCCAACGAAAATTGTCCAAAGTCGACTAACCATGATTAATGAAGCACCGCTTACTGTTGCTAAAGAAAAATAACATATCCAGGCGGGCTACTGGGATCATGTCAGATACAAATCGCGGTGTCGCCACGTCTGGCGCACCGACACCGGGGTAGATTTGGATGAGTGGCGCCTGGCACGCCGGCAAGGCGCGGATGGACAGAGTACTTGCGGTAGAGTAGTAGCAAGGACTTACCAGTAGCAAACAAAGGCTCGACCGGTAGGAGACAAGGACTGTAACTGCACTTCGCAATCGCGGAGCATGACGGGACGTGGTAGAAAACGATCGGGTAAATCCGCCGGCGCCGCCTCCACACAGCAACAAAAGAGGCCTGCAGCAACGGTTCAAAATCGGCTGTAGCGACGGATCAGGCCAACCATCGCTACGCCACTAGCAACGGTTCAAAATCGGCTGTAACGACGGATCAGGCCAACCATCGCTACGCCACTGTCGCTACGCCACTGTCGCTAGAAATCACGAGTCTATAGCGGCGGTTCAAAATAACCGCCGCTATAAATCGATTTGTAGCGGCGGTTGCTGCCGTCAACCGTCGCTACAAATCGATTTGTAGCGGCGGTTTCTGCCGTCACCCGTCGCTACTGCTGATTTTCAAAAAAAAAAAAGCTAGATCAGGTCTCCAGCTCTGATTTCAACGACGAATCAATAGAACGGTAGCATCATCATCGCAGCAGAATAGAACGCACAAATGAATCAAGTGCAAAAATGCAGAGATGAACTTAGTCAAAGTTTCAGCACGAACTAAAATTATGAGATCAAACTCTTGTACAGATTGGGAACAGGAACTAAAATCAACATACATGACTTGTACAAATCAACCGCTACAAAGAGATCAGATCAAGCTGGCTGAGGCATGGTGCTTGCCCATGACTGAGATCAATCCGAGGTGGAGTCCTTGATGCCCACCACCTGGTCCACTATGTTCTTGTTCTGAAGAGATCAACAAATCAGCGAGGCGAGTGCCGAGGATCACAGCCAAAAAATCCCCAACAAATCCTCTACGAGCAGCGGCCAGTGCAAGCTAAATTTATGGGATAAAAAACAAACCTGACGCGATTTCTGGAGAGGTCGAGCGTATAAAGCTGGTGCAGTTGCCGGAGAGGTCGAGCACCTGCAGCGTCTTGAGCTTCCCGAGCTGCAGCGGGATCCCGCCCGTGAAGCCGTTCTTGTCGAGCTGCAGCGCCGTGAGGAACGTCAAGCCCTCCCCGGCCGCGCGCGTCGCGCCACCGAGACGCCCGTGCGCCGTGACAAGCCCTTCCGCGCAGCTCCTGCGCCGCACCGAGATGTGCTTCCCTGCCGCGCCTGCGCTCGCCGAGATGCGCCGCCAACCTGCAAGATGCGGCCGCGCGGGTAGCCGTTGAGAGACCACGTGGGAGCAGAAGAGAAGCTCGGATAGGCTCTTGCCGGAGAGGAGGAAGAGGCGACGTGCTAGTGGGGATTAGAAAGCGTGAAGGAGGCGAAGTGCTAGTGGATTTTACTGTAGCGATGGTTGGTTTTCAAAACCGCCGCTACAGGATTTTAGACACTGTCTCTATAGGAAGTTTTTGTTGTAGTGCCAGTGGCAGCGCGAGGCGGTGGCAATTGGCAGTCGGCTGGCTCATGGCCGTGAATGATCGATGGGCGCGGCGAGGCAACCGTCGGTCGCTGGCGTCCACGGCTTCAGGTGGGTTGTGCGCACGACGTGTGGCTGCCGTTGGCGGTCAACAGTCAACGGGAATGTTTAGCAGATTTTAGCTGGTGACCGCCGTCCGTGCCGTGTTGAATATGGCTAGCGATAGAGTATATATATGTATATTCGAGTCATTCAGAATGAAGATTAGCTGGGACGCTCCACTCGTCAAGGCATGTTTCCAGCTGCTTTTCCGGATTCTAATTGCATGTCCCAACAGAGGGATAAGCACAAAAAATCAACTTTCCTATTATTGGAGCGGATGATTCAGATTGCAATCATTGGCACCTGCAAGCACATGATTTATATATATCATGCATCGTATCGTTCGTATTACGTGCGTAGTGCGGCGAGACAAGTGATCAACCTTGACCGTAGACCCGACTCGTCGGTTTCAGGTGGAAGCTTAAGCGAAGTATCCGTGTTTCGGAGGTTGCACGCATACAGCCTTCAGCAGTTTGGACTCGTGGTGTATAATTTGATTGAGCTTCACGAGGGCAACTTGCATGGTTTGATGGTTCCTGTTGGCTTACCCTTGATGGTGAGCTCACAACAGCCAAGTCATATGCATTTGACGTAGCACCCTGTTGAAACATCCGTGAGTCAGTTTTTCCCTTTTTTAGATAATGATCTGTGAGTCAGTTTCCATCACCAAATGGCTGATCCCAAGATCAGTAGCCGCCGGAACACTGTGAACACAGACTACCACCTCAGTTTTAAATGCACCTTTAGACTGACTCCAACAACGTGATCCAAATTCATTTTTGCATCTACTTTTATACTGTGCATCACCTAAAAGGCCTCCAACAGATGATGCATACGAAGAGCCACTCTGCCTTTCCAGGAGAGAGACGATGTAAAAATACATCGTCTCTCTCCTCCGATGCATTCTCCGGAGGCGAGAGAGCGGCGAGAGGGCGGGGACGGAGGGGCGGCGGCGCACGGGGCGAGCTCCGGAGGCGCGCGGGACGAGCTGCGGCGGCGTGCGGGCGAGCGGGGGCGGCATGCAGGGTGAGCTGCGGCGGCGTGCGGGCGAGCAGGACTCGGCGGCGCGGGTGAGCTCGGTGGCGCACTGGGTCCCCCTCAGCGTCGCGGAGGGGCGACGACGCGCGGAGGAGGGCAACGGCATCGCCCAGGCGCGCGGAGGAGGGCGACGGCGCACGGAGGGGCGACGGCATCGCCCAGGAGCGCGGCTCGTCGTGGAGGCGGCTCGACACGACCGACGGCGGCGGGGAAACGCGGCGTTCCGGCGAGTTGGACTGACGAACAGGAAAAAGAGGCGGTCAGGGAGGTGCGCAGGGTAGTAGAGAAGCTTCGTGTGCGGGGAATCGAAGTGCGTCTCACCGTAGACGGAGAATTTGGCGGCGGCGCTGGGTTCCCTCAAGTGCCGGCCATGGGGAAACCCGATCCAGCACTGCACGAGCTCGTCCTTGGAGATGTTGTGGTCTTCAGGCCAGAGCGCACTGGTCAGGAAGCATTCCCTCGCACTTCCCTCTCCAGATTCTCGTAGCAGAACTTCACAAGAGCATGTGTGCCCTTGTTCGAGAAGGGGGTGCTCGAGAGCTGCGATGCTTCAGGAAAACAATGTAGAGGAAGAGGAAGACGACGCGCACAGACATGGCTGCGGCGCGGGACGAGCCGCGGCGACGCGCGGGCGAGCACGGACACGGCGTCGCGCGGGCGGGGCGAGCTGCGGCGAGTTGCGGCGGCGACGCGCATGGCGACCTGCGGAGGAGGCGGCGCGTCGTGTGGAGGAGCCAGCGGCGCGGGGCGCGCGGGAGCGGAGCGGAGGAGGCGGGGCCGAGGCGGGGTGGCGTTGCTCGACCTCGGAGAGGAGCGGGGCAGAGTGCGGCGGCGCGCATCGTGTTAGATAATCAGCCGCGGAAGCGATTTGCCCAAGAACACATACGCCAAATCACAAGATCACAGAAAAGAGAACGACACGAGACACGATGTTTTTTAACGAGGTTCAGCGATATGCCTACATCCTCGGGGCATGACTACGGGCGCTCCTCCCCATCAATATCGTAGCAATACCAGCATCCAGGAGTACATGGCTTGGCTGCCCCTAAGGCACGCCTCCCAAGCCGCCGCTACCCCTTGCCTACTACATCTGTTGTCGTTGCGGTTGCACAGGTGCTGCCCTCATATTTATGGGCCCGGGAATACAAGTCCAACACAAACTCTATTCCTACACCTAATACAACTCAAGTCCTAATTGCAACCGACTTGTGTACACATATTCGACACAAATACAACAAACTCCACCTTGACGAATATGTACGCCATCTTGAAGTTGTCCATGTGCGAACCTCCGTGTACTCGGACTTGAGTCGTCTCCTCCACTGCTCATCTCGAACAGCCCGACGAGGCCGTCTCGCCGCCAGGACTAAACACCGCAATATCTGCAGCTCCATCCTCCATGACTCCACCTTTTAGCCTATAGTGATTAATATCTGACCTCTCGCCTATCATCACCGTCTTGCCATCCTGCATCACCCTCAAGGTCTTCTTATCTGGCGCCGCCTGATATAACCAACCTTTCTCATGCAGAACCCCAAGCGAGATAAGATTCTTCCTCAATTCCGGCACATGCCGCACACCATCGAGTAGCACCTCTTGTCCATCATACATTGAAAACTTGATGTTGCCAACTCCCATGATACGGTGTCTTGTATCATCTCCAAAGTGAGCAAAACCAAAGTCACCCTCAACATATGAAGAGAACCACTCCTTCCGAGATGTAGCATGATAGGAACTTGCAGAATCCAGCAACCACGCTTCTCCACAAGACTTCTCACTCGATAGAACAAGAACATCACCATCGCTATCCGAGTCATCCTTTCTGGGAACCACAACACTTGCCACGCCCTTCCTCTTCAGTTCTGGACAATCCCTTCTCACATGTCCCCACTCCTTGCACTTATAGCACTGCGGCCCCTTGTTCTTCTTCTTCTCAGCCTCCCTTCCTTGACCACTCCTGACCACAAAAGCTTCTCCAGCAGAACTAGCATCACTAGAATTGTTCTTCCTCCTTTGATCCTAAGCAAGTAACGCCGTAGTGACATCATCCACCTTAATCTCGCTCTTGCCATACGTCAGTGTAGTGACCAAATGCTCATAGGAACTCGGCAACGAACAAAGAAGAATCATAGCCTTGTCTTCATCATCAAGCTTCACATCCACCTTCACAAGGTCTGCCACAACTTGATTAAAGACATTGATGTGCTCAGCAAGATCTGACCCCTCCTGCATCTTCAGCCCATATAACCTTTGCTTCAAATACAGCTTCTGAGTCAGTGTCTTGGACATGAACTGATTGCCCAACTTATCCCAAATCTTCTTCGGTGACGTCTCCTCCATGACATGGTACATGATCTGATCAGAAAGACATAGCCTAATTGTCGCCGCTGCTTGCTCCTGCATGTCCTCCCACTTCTCATCATCTACCTTGGCCGGCTTTGCATCCTTGAGTGCCTTCAGGATCCCTTGTTGCGCCAACAAGTCCTTCACTCTTGTTTGCCAAAGCCCGAAGTTGCCAGTCCCGTCAAACTTTGTCACCTCAAATTTGGACGACATCGACGCCATCCGCCTGTTGCCACGGACCGCCGAAAGAACCTCCCGCACTTGCAATCCACTCGCCGAAGCCGCGTACCTCCTGCACGCACGCGAGCACAAGCACGTACCCGAATACGCCCGTCGCGTACTCCCGCGTCCCGCCTAACGCGCTGCCCCCGCCGTACACTGCCGTGCACAGCCCGCCGCTCTCGAGCCCCGTCAACCGTCACGCCGCTTGCACACGACGAAGTTGACCCGCTTCGATCGCCGCCCGCCGTTCGCCGTCAACTGCAGCAAGCCTCGCAGTTCACGAACAGCAACGATTGCCTTCTGTGCAATCTCCGTGGACTCCCTCCCGTGTATTTATGTGGAGCCAAACCGACAGCATACCCAGTCCATATCGAAACGGACTCCAACCTGCCGCCGATGTTTTTCCTTGTCGGACACGAGGTAGCTGAGTGGCCCTTGATTTCCATACGAGACGGAGTTCCCCAGGATACTTATCCGGTCACAAAAGAAATACTCCCTCTGTCCCAGTTTACTTGTCATTTTAGGAGTGTTTTCTGATGTCCAGATTCATAGAATGTTCAATGAACCCAGACAGACAGGTTGTCCAGGTTCAGAGAATGTTCAATGAACCTGTTACAGAGTCAGAATGCCAAGTATTCTGGGACAGAGGGAGTAAGAGAATCCAGCCTGCATGCAAACCGATTAGTTCTTCTTTAAACAAATACACATGCGGGCCCTACCTTGTCTCCCACGCAACCAACACCCGTGCATGAACTCAGTTTCCAAAACAAAACATGCACGCACAGCCTCCAATCCAACTCCGGTTCGTATACGAGTCCACTCCTGTGCCGCCTCACGGTCCACGCGACTCAACCACGTCACGGCATGTATGCTCCACGGACTCCTCGCTAGCTCTCGCACGGCATCGCACCCAGTATCCTAGGCACTCCGTGCAGCCTGCCGCCAACAACTCGCCGAGTCCGGCACACGCACCTATACCGTCATCGCGCAATACCAGAAACTAAACTGCTCCAGCAACACGCTGAGTTCACCATGGCTTACGCCATCGCTATTGCGGCTCCACCTTGAGCACACAACAGCCGCTCCGATCATGATCAACCATCCGTCAATATGATCGCGAGTCGAAGCCGTCGCTAATGTCCGCGACGTCTTCCGGCCGCACCGTCGAACTTGGCCATCACGTCTGATCAGCCCCTATCGAACAGCAGCCCATCGGACGGTTCGAGCCGACATGCTCGAAGTGTCCAACTCCACCGATCGAGTCGTCGATCGCCGCCATGCTCCACCTTGCGCCATGTCCCTTCCCGGACATCTCGTGCAAGCCTTGCGCGGTGTGAAACATCCCATCATGCCTCCCGTGATCTTCTCCCGTGAATCTGGCTCTTGATACCACTTGTTAGATAATCAGTCGCGGAAGCGATTTGCCCAAGATCACAAACGCCAAATCACAAGATCACAGAAAAGAGAACGACACGAGACACGATGTTTTTTAACGAGGTTCAGCGATATGCCTACATCCTCGGGGCATGACTACGGGCGCTCCTCCCCATCAATATCGTAGCAATACCAGCATCCAGGAGTACATAGCTTGGCTGCCCCTAAGGCACGCCGCCCAAGCCGCCGCTACCCCTTGCCTACTACATCTGTTGTCGTTGCGGTTGCACAGGTGCTGCCCTCATATTTATGGGCCCGGGAATACAAGTCCAACACAAACTCTATTCCTACACCTAATACAACTCAAGTCCTAATTGCAACCGACTTGTGTACACATATTCGACACAAATACAACACATCGCGGGCCGGGTCGGAGCTCGACCTCCTCCTCCTGGACGCGAATCAGCGTGGGACGGCCTGGTTGTCGTCCTGCGCCGCGGCAGGGGCGCGCCTGTGTGCAGGGCTCCCGGCGGCGGGCGCGGGCTCGCGGGGCTCGCGGCGGCAGGCGCGCGGCGAGCTGCGGCGGCCTGCGGCGTTTCTGGCGAGCAGAGGCGCGCGGGGCCAGCTGCAGCGGCCTGCGGCGTTTCTGGCGAGCAGAGGCGCGCAGGGCCAGCCGCGTCTTCTCTCTCATCGCGACGGACCAGCGAGGCTGTGATGCGCACGTCCCCGTGGCTGGACGTCGTCCTCGCCGTGCCGGCGACGCAGCGCCTGGAGGAGCTTCGCCTTGTCCGCGCGGCGCTGTCGTACGAGCTCCAGAGGGAGGTCAACGCGCTTGAGGTCGTCCGGTTCGTGCTTCTCTCCCCCTGGCCATTGTTGCGGAGTCGTGGCTGCTCCCTGCCGGCGCGTCGTGGGCGACGAGTGCGCGACGCGGGCGGAGCTAGTGCGATGCCAAGAAATGCAGTTGCTGCTGTTGGAGATGGTGCGCAGTGAAAGACTTGCAAACAACTATTCACGCCAGGCAAAGGTCCATTTGCATCTAGGAAATTGATGGCCTTGTTGGAGTCAGTCTTACATCAAAGCGCCATGCAAACACATTTTCTATCCCTCATACACCGGCAAAGAGAGAATCAGTCTCACATCCTCTGCCCAGAATGCGCTTGAGCAGCTCAATCCCCGGGTCAATCAGGGATCGATCTTTGTAGTAGGGCCCAGCAGGAGCCCACTTTTTTTCTGGACAAGTAATGGGCTCATGCAATTCGTCCATTTCAACCAAAAATTGGCAGGCCGTAAGCTCGCAAAATTGGCAGCACATGGTTTTTTGGGTCGTCTCAATTTTTTTTAGAGCAGGCTAATGCAAAATTGGCAGGCCGTAAGCACGACCCATGGGCTGGATTGGCGTCAGAAGGCTTATGGTGGGCTCGATGAATCAATTTGAAAAAAAAAGAAGGTAATCTCGAAGTCTCGTTTGGAGCTACAGGGAGAAAAAATTATGGACCTCTTCCTTGAAACATGTCTTGAATCCATGCATCCCAAGATCTAATAAGTTTCTTACTTTTGCATAACATTGATTATTAACCTTGAAATTTTACTAGATTGGAGACCCCTTTTTTTTTTTTTTTGGTGAGGGTACTAGATTGGAGACTGACTGTACACATAGGACAACTTCATTCTTGAGTATATGTATATAGGCTTATAAAGTGGCCATAAGAAAATGTCATGCGTCGCAGCTGATTCGAACATATAAAGTGGCCATACTTTCGTAACTAGGTGGAAACAAACAACAACGTTAATATTTACTCTGTTTCGAGATAAGGAGGACAGACCATTCAAGGATGATGATGCATGATAGCATTGACCATTGTTAATGACATTTTCTTTTCCTTATGCCTATCTATCAACTACTAGGCCAGATTTGATTTAGCAAAGGTACATCAGGTAACTTCCTAACATTTCTCAAAAAAAAAAAAAAAAAAAACTTCCTAACACTGTAAAATGCCTCATTTGTTTACCAAAAACTTTTCTTTTAGAAAATGGAAATAGTTCCGGCGTCTATGTTGGCACACAAAGCCTTCATTTACCAAAAACTAAGGATGTACATGCGTATGCAGTAGTTGTTGTTTTATTTCTTCTGCCGAGCCACAAGTGTCAACTGTCAAGTGCTAACTAACACGAAGCAGGAGTGCTTTTCTTTTTCAGTAAATTAATTAATCTCATTGTTTATGAATAATATTTTAGCAGTTAGGGCCTTACAAATCGAGCATTATATCCAATGCTCACGAAGGACAAAAATACACACTAATTAACCTGTGCTTAATCCAGCATGCCTGAACCACGCTGTAGAGGCAAAACTATGTTAAAACCAAACAAAAATCAATCCATTAAGCCCAAACAAAACTAATTTGTGCGTTCATCAGTAATTCGCGAGAATGTGAAGCAGCATATCATTCCAGGCGTCGATGGGTCCGGGCAGGCACCAATGGATGCAGTCATTGTACATCGTCCGCTTCTCGTCCGGCCAGTGCCCGTACCGGCTGGGGTGACCGTCCGGCCGCTTCAGCATGGCGATTGTAGGGTCCATGAGCACCATGTCCACGCCCTTCGCCGCCGCCTCCTTCTCCGCCTCCCGGAACTCCTCCACCTGCTCCTGGTGGAAATCTCGCTCCAGCTCGCTCATCGGAGCCGTCTCGTTGGCCCAGTACGGCCGCTTGCGAAGGCAGTCGCCACCGGCGTTGTACGCGCCGCCCTCGAAGTGCGACATCGGCGACACCGTGCGCACGATCACCTTCCCCCGGAAACCGACGCCGTTGAGCGCCCGGAGAGACGTCCGGAACGCCATCCGGTGAGAGTACCGGTTCGTGGTCAGGTTGGTGGGGAAGTCGAGCTCGACGTACCTGCCGCCGACGAGCTGCCGGCGCTCGTAGAAGTAGGTCTGCCGCGTGAACCAGTTCGATGCGGAGAGGATCAGGTAGTCGAACCTGGGCACGGCCGAGAGCCAGTCGTCGGCCTCGTCAAGGTAGAGATTGAACATGCCGGAGCTGCCGTTGATCTCCTCCATCCGCACCAGGAACGGTGACCACATGATGTGGATGGTGAAGTTGTAGCCTTCGTAGAACATGATCTTGTTCCCGTCGTGCGGCTTCTCCGGATCCGACAGGTCCTTGGGCAACGCCACCTGCCGCACCCATGTACGCGTGAGCCTTCCAACTCGATCCCATGCGCAAACAAACAACGTTAGTAAGTGGCGTATCGGACGTACCCTTGACAGGAGGCAGAGGAGGGACTGGTAATGGTTCCTTGCGAGCGAGTCGCCGACGAACGCGAGCGTCTTGTTGGCGACGACCTCGAGGAACTTGTACGGGTCGAACCGCGTGAGGTCGCACTCGTACGGCTTCCATCGCCACCTGAGGAAATCCAGGTCCGGCCGGCCGTAGTGCAGGCAGTTCTGATGGTCCTGGATGTAGGGGCACGTCTCGTTGGTGTACTGCGGCAAGCTCGGGTCGGGCACCCACTCTCCCCGGAAGATGTCGCACTTGGGGACCGGCTCCGGCTCCGGCGAGGCGTTGTGGGGCGCCGTGGGGAAGGTGTAGTAGTTCAGGTATGGTATCTGGTTGGTGAAGCAGGAAAGAATGATGATGGCCGAGAGGAAGATGGCGGCCGCCGGGCCGAAGATGAGCTTGGTGCAGACAACCATGTCTGTTCACCTTGCGCTAAAGCTCCCGCACACGGACGAGTCAGAGAGGGTAGTCAGTGTTACTCTTTGGGTAGGTGGTCCGCTCTGGATGATTGCGTGTCTCAACGTTCAACACCACAGCTTACGAAGAATTGAAAATTCAGTATTACTTCTTCAGATGTTTCGATCACATGCATGCCAAAAATAACATATCGAAATTACTCTAGAATCAATTACTAAACTCGCCTCGATCGTCTATACCGCCGACTACCGACACTAATCCTAAACTATATCTTAACTTAATGAAATCGGTACGTTTCCATTAATGCCAAAATAGAAGCTGTGATCTATGATTTGAACGACGTGTCTGTTGAATGTTCAAGCAGATAATATTTTAATTTTAAAACTCTAACAAAGTTTTTAATCTCATAAACATCTTGTAGATAGTGGGTCAGATTCGACATCAGAATTCAGAACCTCCGCAAAGGAGAAGGCTGCAAGGGATTTTGCTTTCTGGCAGGCAACCGAACAATAAACCTAAATGGATGCACACCGTCTATTTCTTCCATTATGATGATAAATGTTTTATCCACGGGTATCATGGTAAGCTATCATGGGTATCATACAAGTATTATTGAAAAAGGTTACCTAAACTATAGACATATTATGATATTACTTGTTTAAATAGATGGTCATATTTCGTCCATGATACCTTTTACCTAGCGGTATCATGGTATACTGTAAAAATGCCTCCTCAATGGATCTAAGCTCATTTCACTTGAACGCACAAAGCAATCGGTATCGAGATTGTAAGGAAAATGAAGATCAATTCATGAAGTCGATAACAAATTAATGACATCGACGACCAACATGAAGAAATAAATTGTTCTTGTTTGTACCGAGGAGTTGAACTTCACAGTGAAAGGGGCAGCGGAGAGTTTAGATCATGCTGAGATCCTTAATTTTATCACTTCGAGGAATCTAAGTTCAGCTATCAAGGTAGTACGGCATAGCCAGCTGCCAAGCCTGCCAACATTTTCCCATTCCTAGCCAGGGAAGAAATTTTCAGCAAAACCATCGGCTAAACTTGATACGAGTTCAACATACCGTCTGTTATAAAATATAGTTCAGAGTTAAGATTCGTTAGATGATTAACAATCATAATGCATGGCGCTTTGTTAAGCAATGGATTATGTGATTTTGAAGTGCCCACACACTCGGTTATTGCTAAGTAATTCTTCTTCCCTTGCTTTTCTTCTTTGTGGCATGAACCCAAGACCGAGGCAACAAAATGCGTGTGTTTCTCAAGCCTCCAGCACATGGTTTTCGTTCCCAGCTACACTTGGAGTCAGCTTTTACACAAGTTACATCAAGTGCCTGTTAGAGTTACAGTAATCTTTTTTTGTCTATGCATGGTCTCTCTGTGTATATGTTCCTGAAACACACTTAACAATTGAAATCAAACACAACCTCTCAAGAATAATCAAAGCTTGAAGCTACATAGAGAGGAGAGGTGCTGAAGTTGGCTTTGTATACGTTTTTCATCTCTTCAAGTGGACACCTGACTCAAGGCTCTGAAGTCAATTAATCCGAAAGAATGTGAAGCAGCATGTCGTTCCAGGCGTCAATGGGCCCAGGCAGGCACCAGTGGATGCAGTCGTTATACATGGTCCTCTTCTCGTCCGGCCAGTGCCCGTACCGGCTGGGGTGGCCGTCCGGCCGCTTCGCCATTGCGGTCGTAGGGTCCACGAGCACCATATCCACGCCCCTCGCCGCCGCCTCCTTCTTCGCCTCCCTGAACTCCTCAACCTGCTCCCTGTAGAATTCCTGCTCCAGTTCGTTCAACGGCGCCGTCTCGTTGGCGAAGTACGGCCGCTTGCGCGGGCAGTCTCCGCCGGCGTCGTACGTCCCTCCCTCGAAGTGCGACATCGGCGACAGCGTCCGCACGATCACCTTCCCCCGGAAACCGATGCCGGTGAGCGCCCGGAGAGACGTCCGGAACGCCATCCGGTGAGAGTACCGGTTCGTGGTGAGGTTGGTGGTGATGTTGAGCGGGACGTACATGCCGCCGACGAGCTGCCGGCGCTCGTAGAAGTAGGTCTGCCGCGTGAACCAGTTGGCCGCGGAGAGGAGCACGTAGTCGAACCGTGGCACGAGCGAGAACCAGTCGTCGACCTCGTCAAGGTAGAGATTGAACACGCCGGAGCTGCCGTTGATCTCCTCCGACCTCACCAGGAACGGCGACCACAAGATGTAGATGGTGACGTTGTAGCCCGCGTAGTACATGATCTTCTCCCTGGCGTGTGGCCCCTTCTGCTCCGTCAGGTCCTTGGGCAACGCTACCTGCCATCCATCCATGCACGCGTCGCCGAACGTGAGCCTTCCAACTTCGATGCGCCAAGAAATGAGCATGTTAAAGTGTAACAGTGGTATACGTACCTTGGACATGAGGCAGAGGAGGGACTGGTAGTGGTTCCTTGCGAGCGAGTCGCCGACGAAGGCGAACGTCTTGTTGGCGACGGCCTGGAGGAACCTGTACGTGTTGAACCGTGGCAGATCGCACCCGTCAGGCTTCCATCGCCACTTGAGGAAATCCAGGTCCGGCCGGCCGTAGTGCAGGCAGTTCTGATGGTCCTGGATGTAGGGGCACGTCTCGTTGGTGTACTGCGGCAAGCTCGGGTCGGGCACCCACTCTCCCCGGAAGATGTCGCACTTGGGGACCGGCTCCGGCTCCGGCTCCGGCGAGATGTAGAGGGGCGCGGCTGGGAAGGTGTAGCAGTTAAGGTATGGTATCAGATTGGTGAAGCAGGCGAGAATGATGACGGCCGAGAGGAAGATGGCGGACGCGGGGCCGAAGAGGAGCTTGACGCAGAAAACCATGGCTGCTCACCTCGTGCTGGCTCCGCTCAGTGAGAGTTAGTGAGTGTGCAGTCTCTGGCATTCGGCCTTTGCTTCATACTGAATCAGGTGTACAGTTGCTTTGTTGCTGATTGCGTACTTCAACGTTCAACACAACAGCTCACGACGAATTCAAAATTCAGTTAGCCACAACGTGATTGGAAATGGACCTTTAGATCGTTTGGTTTGTCACACTAGCCCATCAACCCGTGCAATACTTGCACGGGCTAGCAATTTAAACATATTTTTATAAACTTATGAAACATAAGTGCCATCCAGATTTGTAATTTGTAACGGATATTAATTTGGTTTTTCTCTTCTACCATCTTTAAAGGAGGACACCATTATGAGTGGTACAAAATGTCAAAAATATTGTATCTCTGGCAACAAAGTCATGTTATAATTTTGGTACCACTGAAGTGTAGTAAAATAACTCATAAGACGTAGTTTAACTTTCTGTTGTAATCATATTGATAACTTTATATACCATTCATTTTCTTACAAATTTGCAATAAATTATCTGGTATAGGTCTTGTTCTTTTACTATGTAAAGTAGACATTGTCCATGCATGTACTGCATTGGTTCATGGGTTTGTACACTATAAAACAATTGTCTACAAACACATGCATCTAGAACAACATTATTTGAATAGTAAAACTTACAATATATAATACTACTTGACCTGAAAATGCAACGTACTCTTTGATTATTCAATCAATTTCAATCTTTTTCAAAAAAATTAACAAAACTTTTTCAAGGAGCATGCCCTTGTTTATTGTTTTAGAAATTATAATTCCCCAAAAATAATCTTTACAAATTAATGACATTTAGTTAGACATCTATTTTTTTTTTCAAATAGAAAAGGTGCAATTTGAAGCTTGACACCCAATATCTCCCAGTTTGGTCAAAAAGATTCGTAGTAGGTTTTTATGAAATAGCAAGTATTTGACTCTTCACATTATGAAAACCCCATGTAATTCGATAATCTAGTCAAATTCCTGATTCCAACGTAGTAATCAGAAAGAGAAAAAGAAAAAAGATACATCTCATTGTTTGTGAAAACAAAAACGTGAAGACAAAAGTAATTCACACGCATGCACAAGTGCACAACACACGTGTAGAGAGGAACCATATATTCATTAAATCATTTGATTTACAAAATACATAATACATAGAGCAAAGGCGGTAACTAGCCTATAAATACTCATGTAACCCCTACGGGAAATCTATCTGGCACCTTGCGAAACCCTAACGCAAAGGCTGCCACATTATACAAGATCGCACTGGACGTAAGGTTTTTATCCTTCGGGAGGCTTGAACCAGTATAAACTCTCTGCGTGTTCTTAGATCGATCTTGCTAACCACGTTGCTCCCACGATCCAAATATCTGCCGAACAACCCCGTTCAATCGGGTGACGACAGTAACAAAAAGAAGAAGAAGAAAAAACTCAAGAAAGGAAAAGAATGGATGTCAGACTTGAACTGGAGGGAGATAAAAAATGGGGATAGCGTAAATCCATGCCATCCTAAAAAAAATGCATGTGACGAAAGACCGTGCCACAGGTAAGTGTAATTCATTCCGATGACAGTTTCTTTTTTTGTGTGTGGTGAAGGCCCATACCACACGAAAATAGCTGCAAGGCGAAAGTACATGCCAAACTCAAATATCGAGTGCAATGAAAGTCCATATTACACTTATAAAAAAAAAGGTGCATAGCGAAAGTCCATGCTATGTGTAAATTAAGGTTTGGTTTCTGTGGCGGATGTCCATGCCATAGTTACAACCAAATGGTTTTGATATTCGAATTAACCACGGTGAAACTCCATACACAGCTCAAAGAATCTAAGATGAGCCGCTACGACAGCTTTGCTGCCACACGGTGCCGGCCAACAAAATCATATATATTTGATCTTCGTCGATTCACAGCGGAAGTCCATGCCGTTCATCATAGGTATTTTATCAAATCTGTTGCGACCGCCTAGCTGCCACGGTAAAAAAAAAATGAAATATTTCACAGTTTCACCTGAACCGCAGTGTCACGCTTCACTGGTCCTCTGAATAAGATCTGCATACAAGTATATAGGACAGTAGTTGTGTACAAATGTTGTGACTTGTGAGCCGTATTGCTGAGTAGGCCCACCACTTTGATTCAATATACGTAGATTCATAGTCAGGCAGTGTCCATGCCCCCTGCCGTTGATGAATAATATCATAGCAGGGATTTCCTTCTGCATGTGTAAAACCGTGGCGTGCTATTTTCTTTAGCTAACACATTTTTTTAAAAAGGCAAACTGGCCATAGTCAAGCCAGCGTAATGGAGAGACACAATGTGATAGAGACATTTTGTGTGTCAATTTGAACTCATATCAGAGTCTGTTGTTAAATTCATTCCAGCAGGGGCATTGCCCTGTCAGAAGAATGATGCATGTCGAGCTATTCTTCATAGCAACACAGCATGCAGGTTGGATGATCCTTATCTAGCTCCGATTGTATCTTCTGCCGTGATTAGTTTATCTTGGCCAGAAATCACATTAGCTAGCAAGCATCGTCCAATGTAAAGAGCAATTCAATGACCCGTATAGTCAGTGAATATTTTTTTTTGTATTGACGACCATTGAAGCGCAGCAAATATGGGAGGAGAATCGGGTCCCACCGGGCGTGCCATTTTGTTTGTGAAAACAAAAACGTGAAGACAAAAATAATTCACACGCATGCACAAGTGCACAACACACGTGTAGAGAGGAACCATATATTCATTAAATCATTTGATTTACAAAATACATAATATATAGAGCTTTGTCTTCTCTTGTCTTCCGCGTCGATGCTTAAGGAAGATCTAATTTGAGAGATTGCGTAGTTCGCCGATTCCCGGGGATTAACATGCTTGCCCGGTTAATTACATCTATAGAGCGAGTCTATAGAACACCTCCGATTAAGCTGCGCACAATGGTCGTATCTTCATGTAGAGTGTTACTCGTCCATGCATGATGTGATGTGGATGGAATGTGTATGATGACGGTGGCTTTTGTATTGCCGAAACCCAGTCATAACAGCACCATCGCCACGTCGGATGTAAACGGAAGATGTCGATGAAGAGGATGACTTTCGCCTCGTCGGTACCCAGTCATGTATACGCCGGTCTTCATCAACTCGAACGGAAGTGTTGCCTTTGCCTCGTCGGTACCCAGCAACGGTGTGTGTTCGATCCCGTCGTATGGGACGTGTCGGTGAAGTATTTGACTTTAGCTTCGCCATTACTCGGCCAAGGTTTCGTCTAGCCTCGTCGGTATCTAGACGTATCGATGATAATGATGCGACCTTTATCTCATTGAGACTTGGCCCTTGGTGTTGATGTGGATCATGGATGCGCCACTAACAATGGCGTTCAAATTATGCACTGAACGATGCTTACTGAATGAATGTATATACATGACGGCAGTTGAGCAGCTTGTCAACAGCTTGCTGGTAACATAGTGAAGCTCACGTCATGGCGTGCTACAACCTCTCATTGACCTTATCACGTTAGTTCAGAATGTAAATATGAGTAATATTGGCACCAGCAAAACACAAGCTCTTGCATTGGACGCTCTTCAATATTTCAATCACGCTTGTATACAAGCATGAACGAATTGATGCACTGCACATGCCGGCAATCATCAAAGCATCTCATATATGAAGCTTTGCTTCACGCAGCAGCTAGCTTGCAATTTAACTCTGTAATGTATTGGAGCGTCAGGTCGTAGTGATCTTGGTGTGCCTTGATATTAATTATTTCAATGGACATATGAACTGCACATGACGGCAGTCTCTAGTCGTGACGATTTGCTTGAATACTGCTTGGAGCAAAAGCAGCGCAGCTTGATGGTAGCTAGCTGGTGATGAATCGCAGCTCACGTCACAGTGACCATGACGTGGCCTAGTATTATTTCAACGTGTATTCTTGTATGTAAGCAGCACTTTGCTTCCCCGTTAGGATCAGAGAGTAAATTGTCGAGCCTTTCGGCGTCTTATCAAATCTATCAGTAATCTCTCATTGATCATAGTACGGCATGTCTCATATCAAACACTCAGCCAGAGCGTCGGTGATAATATTTGCGATGCTAACACACACCATGCATGCATTTTGCATTGGATGATATTTGTCTTCAATATTTTGATTCTCCTTGCACAAGCATTATAATCCGAAGATTATTT
The DNA here is from genome assembly GCA_007726485.1 of Eragrostis curvula. Lineage (NCBI taxonomy): Eukaryota > Viridiplantae > Streptophyta > Magnoliopsida > Poales > Poaceae > Eragrostis > Eragrostis curvula. The sequence continues at coordinate 18,546,158 of RWGY01000009.1, read as the reverse complement.
ACATGCTCCATAATATCATTGTGACAGGAAGACAATGGCTCTCCTGGATAAGAGATTACCCGTCTTACTCCGTCATATGAGATGAGAAAGTAGACTGATCGGCCTTCCCCAATAGGATGGTTCCCACCTTACTTCTCTGATAGTAAATTAACAGGCAGACCGTCGGCCCTCCCCAATAGGAGGATGCCCGTCTAACGCTGTTGTGTGAATGTGAGAAGTAGACTCTTCGGCCCTTTGCCAATGAGAGGATTATATGCCCGCCTTACTTCTTTGGTGTAAGAAGTAGACTGTTCGCCCCTCTTCAATGGGAGGTGCTTGTCTTACTTCTCTGGTTTAGAATGGACGCTTCGCCTAGATGAGCGAGCAGAGACCGTGTATCGTGGCCGGAAGATATTTGACGCCAAGTTTGGCGGAGCTCGTTGTCGTGGTAGAAACGTGGTGTAGACTTGACGGCGAGTTGCAGCGCATGGCCGCGACTCCCGTGTTGAGGCGTGGATACTTCTGCCGGTTCCGGCGAGGGTGTCCTCTGGCCGCGTCGTCGCCTCCGCGTGGATGGCGTGGAATTGCCGCGCAAAGGCGTCTCCTGGCGGCGGCGCGTACGCGCGTTGTGTTGTTGCGATGAGGGCATGGCGACGCCTCTGGCGGCGCGCGTGCGTATTCTGGAGGCGGCCTCTGTCCCCAACTGGTAGGGTTCGGTTTGTTTATATAGGCAGGCATACGTCGGTTGAGGGAAATTCCTTCAAAACGATCAGAATCCTATCTCTGATCAACATGCATGATCTTTATCTCTAACAAACCGGACAGCACGAGCAGAAATATCCCATCGCCAGCTGCCTGTTTCACGTATTATGCGAGCTAGGCAAGCCAATGTCTCAGGTGGGCCAGCTAGCTAGTACGTATCCATCATGTAACTCAAACAACCATCCTGAGGATTCCCTCGTATACCCGCAGCCGCAAATCCTGCGTTTGAAGAGAAACGCGTAGATGGGCAAGTACGTTTAGATCACGTTCAGAATTCTATCTCCTGCAAACGTGCGCGTTAAGTTGATCCTTTAGCAGGAGTACAAACAAACCGGCCGGCGTACATACGTATACGTATTCGGCCGCAAGAATTATTAACGTCGTACAGGTCGACTCCTGAGCAAACTGGGCCTGAATCTGCTTAGGAGGCTCACGCATTTCATTTTGAATATTTGAAAATATTCCGTGAATACTCAAATGAGTTTTTTTTTTTAGAAAGTACTGTGGGGGAGATCCCCACAGGAAATTTTTCATTAATAAAACGAGAGTCAAAAAGAGTTCTACAAAGCTTACTTACCTAAAGCAGGAAAAGAGAAAAGAAAAACGAAACAGCAACAACAACTAGGGAAAAGGACAGAAAAACAAATTACAAAGAGTCCAGCCAATCAAGCACTTCTTGTCGATCTTGCGGTTTGAATCTGATGGTATGCAGAGTGATGTCTTCCCTAAATAGCTGCCACCATGCTCCAAAAGTCGGGTTGACATTGTCAAATATTTTTGCATTCCTGACTTTCCAAATTGCCCATTCTGCAATAAGCAAGATTTCCATGAACATAGGTCCCTGAAATTGGTGCTTAACCACCATGATCATGTCAAACATTGAGAGGGATGGTGGCCATTGAATTTTCAGCTTGCTCCAGCAATTGTTACTGAATGGACATCCGAAGAAAAGGTGACCTCTGGTCTCTTCAGTGTTTCGGTTGCAGAGAACACAATTGTGATTGGGGTCAACATGGAAGTTTTTTCTTCTGAGCAGATTTCTGGTGTTTAGCCTGTCGACCCCTAACAGCCAGCCAAAAACTTTGATTTTGGGGGTACATTTGGTTTTCCATATCCATTTCAGTGGCCTGGGACAATCCACATTTCTAAAAGTGTAGGCATAATATTTCTGTGAAGAGTAGGAGGGAGATCCCCATTGCAACAGCCATACATCATTGGCCAGTGGGTTGTACTCAAAGCTTGTGAGCTCATTCTGCAATGCTAAAAATTCCTGATAGGCATCATTGTTCAGAGGCAGTTGGAATAAAGTAGATAGGTCTTCAGTCTCCATAACTTCCTTTAGAGATAATTTTTGATTCCTAGCAAAGTGGAAGAGTTGTGAATATGTGGCTTCTCTTCTTTGTCCTTGCCAAAGGTCAGTCCAGAAGAGAATTGTGTCTCCCATTCCCACTTGACAGGTAGCTATTTCCATGTATTTGTCTTTCAGCCTTGAGATGTCTTTCCACCAGAATGAGCCCATTTCCCTAGCTGCATGTGGCACTCTGCTATGGTAATATCTGGTCCAGATGAGCTTTACCCATGGAACATCCTTCTTGTTGTAAAAATTGTGAAGATGTTTGAGCAGAAGTGCATCATTTTGGATTCTTAAGTTTTTGATGCCTAGACCTCCTTTTTCTTTTGGTTGACAGACTGTTGGCCAAGCTGCTAAGTTGCCTCCTTTCTTGTTGATATCATTGCCCCTCCATAGGCATTGTTTCATTACTCTATAAATTTCCTCAATGGTGCCTCTTGGGAGCTTGATGATGCACATGAAGTAGATGGGTATGGCAGTCAGTACCGATTTGATATATTGAACTCTTCCCCCATAGTTTAGGAACCTTGTTGTAGCTGTGAGTCCTCTTTCAATTCTCTCCACTAGTGGAACACAGTCTGCTATATTTGGTTTTAACGTACCAACAGGAAGCCCTAGGTATGTGAATGGTAGTTTACCAATCTGACAGCCAAAGGTGCCTGCTAGTTGCCCCATCTTCTCAGGTGTGACATTTATAGGCAAGAGGCAGGATTTGTTGTAGTTGACCTTGAGGCCAGTGGACTGTTCCAAGGAGTGCAGAATACTTTTGAGGCAAAAAAGCTGTCTTGCATCTGCTTGCATAATTAACAGAGTATCATCAGCGTATTGGACTATTGGGAAGTCCACTGAGTTATCTTGGGGAATGGGAGTGTGGAGCAGCTCTTGCCTATAGGCCTTGTTTACAATGCACTGTAGTAAGTCTGCAGCTATCACAAACAGAAGAGGTGAGAGAGGATCCCCCTGTCTAACACCTCTTTTGCATTTGAATTTCTTGCCAGGGATGCCATTTAGCAGAACAGCAGATGTGCCTGTTGATAATATTTGTCTCACCCAGTTATTCCATTTTTCTGGTAGCCCCATTGCCTCCATCATTTGAATTATGGCTTCATGTTCAATGACATCAAATGCTTTTTCAAAGTCAAGCTTGAGTATGACTATTTCTCTCTTGGACTGATGACACTGGTGAATGTATTCTAAAGTCCAGGCCAGTCCATCTTGTATGGTTCTTGTCTTTATGCAGCCATATTGGTTGATGTGTATCAGCTTGAGGATGATCCTTTGTAACCTGTTGGCTAGAATCTTGGTAATGATTTTGAGGCTTGTGTTTAGGAGGGATATTGGCCTGAAATCATTGATGGTTTCTGGAGAGAGACATTTTGGAATAAGAGTGATGAAGCACTCATTTATGCTTTGTATGTCTATCTCGTGATTGAAGAAATCCATGCACATTTTGTATATATCCTCTTTGACAGTACTCCAGCATTTCTTGAAGAAGAAGGCATTGAAACCATCCGACCCTGGTGATTTTTCATTTGGCATGTCTTTGATCACTGCATCAATTTCATTTTCTGTGAAGGGAGCAATGAGACTCGCAGCTAGCTGTTCTCTATCCTGGTCTCTCCTAACCAGTTGATTTAGGTTGAAGAGCATCTGAGGACTGGCTGTGACACCCATTCTTTGCTTAAATGAGTTCCAGATGATGGCTGCCTTTTCTTCATGATTGGTTACTGTTCTCCCATCCTCAGCTATTAGACTGGCGATTGTGTTGCGTCTGAAAGATTCTGTGGCCATGGCGTGGAAGAACTTAGTATTCTCATCTCCATACAACATGCAACTTTTTTTGTACCGCTTCCTCCAGTACAATTGTTTGAAGTGTAATAGCTGGCCTTGCTGGTGTTGTATGATCCTTCTAAAATTTCTTTCTGTGGTGCGCAAGGCTCTGGCTTCTTCTAACTGATCCAGGAAAAAAATCACTTTGTTGCAATTTTCAATGAGAGTGTCCAGGTTTGAAAATCTCTTGCTCCATGCTTTCAGTTCTTTTCTAGCCACTTTGAGCTTGGCATTAACAGCAGCAGCGCTATCTGGCTTGGCACAAGGCTGTGACCAGATTTCCAACACCTTCTCTGCAAAACCTGGTATTTTGGCCCAGTAATTCTCAAACCGAAAAATTCTTGCTTTGGGTATGCTAGTACCAATCTCAATTTTGCATGGGACGTGGTCTGATGTAGTTCTGGCCAGTGGTTGGACTAATGTGTTTGGATATTTTGTAGTCCAATTGGTAGATGTGAAAAACCAGTCCAGTTGTTCAAGCAGTGGTTGCTCCTGCATGTTGCTCCACGTAAAAGCTCTCCCTTTAATTGGTAATTCAATAAGACCAATCTGACCAATGATATTGTTGAAAAGGCTCATGTCTGCAATGTTGGCCCCTGGTCTGTTCCTGTTTTCGATTGATCTGTAAAAGTTAAAATCTCCCATGAACAACCAGTCTTCAAATTCAGGGATGTCAATATTTTGAAGCCATGAGACAAAAGCTGCTTTTTCTGGCCCATTGCATGGCCCATAAACTGTGATTAGGGTCCATGGAGAGTTGTTGTGTGCTGAGACAAAATTCATTTTCAGGGCATAACTGTGTTTTTCAGATGTTACTGCAGTAAAAAATGAGCTATTCCAAGCCACTAGAATTCCACCTGAAGCTCCCAGTGAGGGGACGAAATCGAACTTATCAAATCTTCTCGGCACGAATTTTCTGATAAAGAGACCATCCCAGTGTTCTCTCTTTGTTTCCTGGAGGCAGATTATTGAACAATTGCTTTCTTCTATCTTTTCTCTGATTTTATTCCACTTTTCTGGCGCATTGACTCCTCTAACATTCCAGCAGAGCACATTCCAGTTTCTGTTGTTGTTATCCATTAAATAACTATTTTTGTGAGTTTTGGATGCCATGTGAAACTAAGCACAGTGCAGAGCAGATGATACAGCCATAATCTCATCAAGAGGCAAGCGAGTAAGCCATATGCATTCATCACATAGCAGTGTAAACAAAATGAGAACATCCATACCATTGAGCAAATGTTCAGTAGATAGATGAAATAGAAACTCATAAGCAATACCAAGGTTGATAGTAAATATCCAGAGCGACTGCATAGAGGGCACACATCCCATTTGTTTTCTGACAGGAAGCAATAAAGCAAAATAACAAAGAAAAAACAGAAAAGGATAGAACTAGAAAGAACTAGCTCTAAACACTTCTGCATTTCCTTGCTTGGCAGCTTACAGCGCTGCCTACTGTTCATGGCTTGGGGCTTCATCTTCATTGGGAACCTCATCTTGGAGTAGTTCAGCAGTGAGCACCGAAGGTGACACTCCACAAAGGTTGCTTCCCCAAGCCTGCATGACAGGGATAGGAATAGTATTGTGTATGAAGAAATTAGCTATTTCATCGACATTGGTGACCAGCTCACTGGTCATTTTTTCTTCCAGGTTGCTTCCTTGTTCCTGAGTTACCATCCTGCCTAAAGATTGGGGAACTGCCTTTTCCTTCTGATGTGGTTGATCAGATAGCTGCACTAATTCAGTCTTGCTTTTGCTTAACCTTGTGCTCCTTCTCAGGCCACTGTCGACTATGGGAGTTTCCATCTTTCTCTTCCTACCCTTTGTATTTGAAGGTTGAGGGGGAAGGTTGCTTCTCTTAGCCATTTTGCTCTGAGGAACCTCAGTGACAGATACAGTCTCTTTTATAGCGGGAGCTGCTTTAGGAACATCGTTGCCTTCCTGGGTGTCTACACACATCATCATCAGGTTGTTGTCTACCACATAACCAGTCACATCCTGAGCTTCTGATTCCAATTCATCCAGCTCCTTTTCCCAAGATAGGGTGTATGCATTGCTGTCAGGAGTAGCAGTCCCAAAGAAAACATCATGAGTTGTGTCCCCATTGTCTCTGTGGATGAGGAACTTTAGTACTTCAATGTATATCAGGGGCTGATAGGGTATGATGGCCAAGGTGTTGTCCACTGGGTACTGGAGTGTGATAGGTAGCTTACTGCTCAACCTAGGAAGGAGTTGCTGTTCTGGTGGCATGTTGGTGCTTCTGGAAGTAAGTATCTTGGAGCATAACTGCAAAAGCCAATCTCCATTGTTGGTTGATGCTCTGACACTTGGAGCCCATGGTCCTTCCATCAGGTGGAATGAACTTACATCAGTTGGATTGTTATCCCCAATTTCATGGTTGAAGTACCTTTTTGCAGCGAAGAAGCTCTTGCTTTCAACTGCATTAGGCACCTTGATTACCACATTTGTACCTGCAGCTCTGAGAAACCCATTAGCTGCTGAAGCATCATAAAAGTTTTGGCCCTGACTAGCAGCTTGTCCTAGCTGTTCAACGGTCATATCAGATTGTTGAGGTGCATCCTCTTGCATGTGGTCTTCCTCTTCACCCATACCAGCATTTCCATGGCCACCATTGCCACCATGACCATGATCATCGTCATCGTTGTTTCCACCATGTCCACCACCATGGTGTCCATGGCCTCCTCCAAAACCTGGACCGCCATCATCGTCTCCTTCATCATGCCCAAAATCAAGACCATTGCCAAGTTCATTGAGCCAGTCAATTGGGATGTTCTGATTTCCAGGAATGATGGGGCCATTCACTGGATGCGGGTTGCCGTCAAGGGGTAGAGGTTCTTCATCACCCAGCATATTATCTGTGAACCTACTGCTTAGAATATAAACTGGAACAGTCCAAGACCTGCCCTGTCCTCCTATGTTAGCCACTTCCGAGACAATCAAGCTTCTTGGTATACGGCTAAGTTCAATGACTTTGGCTCTAAGAATCACCTTAGACTTATTCCCTGTGGGATTCCATAAAGTGACCTTGCCATAGGGAGCTACTGCAGCTTTGATGAACTCTCTAGTCTGGTAATCTAGAGGAAAAGCTAAAAACATGAGCCAGACTTCCCTAGTGTATGTGCAATCCTTAGCATTTCTACCCTCGTCATGCCTCGTAAAAACAATCCCTCTGCCATCCTCCAAGAAGATGTTGTGGTCACTAACCAAGGTATCTCTAGTGAAAGGATTGACTACATCGATCAAGCCAAGACCTAGTGGAGAGAGGGAAGCAGTTTCGACAGTTACCCCCATATTGTTCTCCAGATGTTGTACGACTGCTTCCAAAGACTGAACTCGATCCTCCGGTCCCGGCGGCGGGATGAGGGACACAATTGCATACTCCTCATGCCTCCTCTGTACATCTCCAGCGATCGCCAATCTTCCACGAGCAGGGCGCAGCCAGCCAACTTGAGGACCAACGCCAATGGGCAGGTATGGCGCTGGGTCGACGGGGAAGTTCGCCATTTGCTCATCGGTAGAAAGCTCGGGGGTCATATTTGGGTTTAGTGGAGATTTCGCTCGCTCATCTTGCTGAGGTATTGGAGGAGGCTCGCTCTGTTCTTTGATTGCAGAGGAATGAACAGTCGAGGCGGGTTGTGTTGCTGGTTTATTTGCGCGAGCGTTCACTCCTGACCCTTCCGCTTCTGCCTGTTTGCATTCCGGGCCGTCAAACTGAGCAGTTGGCAGACTCTGCTGGGCTTCATCATGGGCTGGGCTGCTGCTTTCTTCAATTACTTTGGGTTTCCAGAAGATTTTCCTGGCGATTCTCTTGTTGAGACAAAAATTAGAGACGTGACCATAGCAGTAGCAAGTGGTGCAACGTACTTCATTGGTACATTCATTGCCGACGTGACTCGGACTTAAGCAACGGCTGCAAACCAAATTCAAACAATTTCCAGGAATGAGCTCTCTCGATTCTGCCAAAAGACCAGTGATCCCTTCATTAACCCTTGGCTGGCTGGTAATTCCCGAGGTCTTGAGAATTGATTTTCTGAGAAAGCCTTTGGGCCCTTTATTGGGAGGGCATTGAATAGTCTTTGACATAGCAGCGCTAGGAGATGTGGTAAGACCGCAATCCAAGAAAGAGAGATTTGAAATTTGGTTCTGAACTTCTGAATCTGTGGCATTCTGAAACCAGTTGCTATGACGATCAAAACTCTTGAGAGAACCAATACGAAAGCCATTGTTGCCCTCTTTGCGTAGAGCAAGAGTAGGATCCAGAGAAGTGACAAGAGAACCAAATTTGATGACTTTACACTCTGACGGAGAAGATTTAATCTTTGGAGAATCCAAGATCAGGTTGGGAGCAAAACGAACAGAGCGTTGATTTTTGCTCCTTTTGGCCTGTCTAGACTGAGCTCTGGCCAGAGCTTTCTTATCTCTACGGGAGAGAACTTTGGTCCATTCTGCTTCGCATTCGCGATGCCAGATGCGACGATCTCTAATCCAGTTGGATCCTCCATCCCGCCAGAGAAAGAAATAGACATCGAAAGCTTTGCCAATGAATCTTTTGAGATCATAAACAGCAAACCCCACCCTTTTGGAAGAAACAGCAAAACGAAAATGACGGTCTTGCAGGACCGTAACCTGTAAATCCGCAGCAGAACCTCCCAAACACGATTGCAGAGCAACGCTAACTGAATCTTCCGTGAGACGGAAGGTGAATCTCCTGAAGACCGCTAGAAGGAAGAAAGGGCGAGAGCGAGAGGGAGGATTGTGGTGTACCGTTGTGCCAAAGATGTTCTTGATTTTCCTCTCAAAGTCCCTCCCATGAGAGAAATCCCATCCATCTTGGAGGTTTGATGAGGAACCCATGTCCTCTGATCGCCGAGGGACGGACTGCAGCTGCTCTCTCTCTCTCTCTCTCTCTCTCTCTCTCTCTCTCAAATTGGACCAAAATACCAGCATGTTGTTGCGGTAGCTTTGTTTTCTGACCATCTAATACTCAAATGAGTTTTGTGCATGCATCGTGCAATCTTAGCAACTTTGCACCATTTTATCATTTCCGTTTACAAATTGTGTATAAAAATCCATCAAACACTCATTGAGTAGTTCAAACCCATAAAGAAAAATAGAGTGGTTAATCATATTTGAAAAATTAAAATGCATAGTGGTGCTTCTAGACACAATGTCCAGCTTGATGCACCAAAAAGGGACAAATAATTAAAAGCAATTGACAATCGACTCAGATCTATTTTGAGACAATAGTGATGAGATGAAAACTTTTGTAGTTATGTCAGTGATAAAATAATTGCAAATGGGTCAATAATGTGCTATTGCCGCAGAATATAGTGGATATATAAAACAGAAAATAGTTCTGCAGAACTAAAACAGTGGAACTTTTAACATGCGAGGGACCCTATAGAATTGATTGGTCACAAAAACCGTAAAAAAGTATTTTTCAAAAAAAAGGGGAAAAACAACTTCAGATATCATGTAATGATTTGCATTTACAATTTTTCAGTCTGTATATCTAAACTTCCAAGGTCCTCATGGAATTAAAATTAAAGTCAATTTACTTTTTTCAAAAAAAAAAAACTAAAGAAGTGTGAGAGAAGGAGGATCAAGTTTTGCATATCTAGAACATGCTGAATCCATAACCTGTAAGTTAACTCAAATAACTCATCGACAACTTAAAACATTAAAGGAAATGAGCATTCAACTGGCCTCTCTTATTCATCGTTTGACTATATCCTCATAACAACACACACATAATTCTACTATTATTTTAAAATAATGAATGTAGCCCTCAGATATAATTTTATCATAGAACATTTCTTCATCTTAAAAAAATATATGGCCAACTGGATAAACTTTTGGAACAACTTGAAAGTAATATATTCATATTGAGGAAAAAGAAAATAATGTTTCTGCTGTTGTAGATCATAGACACATTGAATGTTATATCGATGACTGCAATAGTTTCATGTGCTAGCGTTGAACCTGAGAGTGGCTTGATCCATTTGAATCGAATACCCTGTAGTACACATGAGTTTTTCAAATTTCTTTTTGCTCATCCCGGCTAGATCAGAAAAATGAAACCAAAGTCAGGTCATCAAAATCTCGCAAACTGAAAGTGTAGGGGCAGAATACCTTGTTGCACATATTACTCCATCTGTGGTTGCATCTGAGGTAGTTAGCAACGACCTGTAGTTACATGATGTCAGGAAAAGCAAGGGATTGGAGGTCCAAATCCTTGTTTCAGTGCCGTATACCTCGCAACTCCATGATCTGATGGAGCATCGTGAGGGTGGAAACTGTACAGGTGCCATCCGTACCTACCTGCAGTTAGTATATGGAATGCACTGAAGCAATTTTCTTCTTCCGCTACCTTCGTCCTCCTGAGCAAGAACAGATACGATGTCAGTTGCAGACTTACATTGAACGCAATGACAACGAAGGTTTCACATCACATAAACAACGGCGCCGCCGACATGGCTTTTCCATGCTGGTAGATCGGATTGGCGGCGGCCACAACAGCGGGTTTCGTGAAGGCGGGCTCTAGTTACGACAGTTTTTCTCCTCCCTTTATGCATCCTAGTGCTGGTAGATCGATTTGGCGGCGGCCATGATTGCGGATGTCGTGAAGGCCTGCTGTACTTACGGCAGTTCTTCTCCTCCCTCCATGCAGCCTGGTTACTATCTTCCGCTTCTTCAAGGCGTGGCTGCTAGAATGGTTATCTGCTGGGGAATTCTTGAGGAACAACGAAGCAGAAAAGGAGATGGGGAGGGAGGTGGACAGTAAGTTGCAAGGGGATCGCATGAAAACATGAAGCCGCACAAATAAAAGATTTGCATAACCGCTCAAAGCTATAGAAACGAATAGAAATGAATTCTGGAATTGGTTGCGCCTGATCTCCTGCCTGATTACGTCTTGCGTGCAACTGTAGCCTGTGCGGCAAGCATGGACCTGGAGTCCTAGGCCAGTACGTCTTCATGCTGCTCAGATCTAACGGCTTCAGTTTGCTAACTATCCAAACTAATGGCTGGATGTTTTGCTTTTTTTCTCAGAATTTCTTGAATTTTCCTTCGATTAATGTGAGGGCTCCAAAAGAAGCCTCCTATTAGTAAATATAAGATGCATGGAAACAATAATATATCGAGATAACTGTAGAAACTATTACAAAACTCGACTCGATAATTCATATACCATATATAGGCCCATAGTACTACCGAAGCTAATCCCAGTCGATCGATGCATTTGGAGCCATTGCTACTAATGTCAAGATGGAAACTAGCATGCGAACGAGATCGAAGTACCAGTGTTCAAGTGTTACCTCTCCAGCTCGTCGTACCACATCTCCCAAGAAGTTCATCCAGATAACATTTTAACTTTACATAACTCAACAATGGTTTTACCCCTCCCGAGCATCATGAAAAAATAGTGGATCAGACCCTATGTCAGAAATCAGAACTTTCGCGGAAGAGACAACTGCAAGGGCTTTTGCTGTCACGCGGGCCAGAGTGGATTTTAGGACAAAGGGTGGCTAGCAGTTCATACGAACCCACGAAGCACTCGGGATCGCTGTCAAGTCCACAAGAAATTAAAGTCATCAACGAAGACGATTCCGTAATAGTGTTTCTTTAACCTTACCGAGGAGTTGAACTTGAAACGGTGTATGTGGTGGAGAGGTGAAACTCAGGTTGAGGAGCGTTAATTTTATTGCTTTGAGGAATCTGAGTTCTGCTATCAAGGCAGTACGGCATAGCCAGCTGCCATTTATATTTCACGTTCCTAGGGAAGGTGGGGGTTGTGGCGATTTCAGCAATCATCAGCTAACTTGGTGCGAATTCAACATAAGACCCGCGAGATGCATTCTCGATTCAGAAAGTGTTCCCTTCGAAGTCAAAAGTTTAGATGATTAACAATAGTAAGGCGCGGCTTTTTACCAGATTCAGCGTAAGGAATCGGTAAGTGAACTTTGCATCCAACTAGTTGCACGCGTAGTCAAAGTTATATCTGCTGATCTGATCTCAACGCAGAGTGAATGCAACTGTTCCGTCAAACAAACCTTCTGATTTTTGTAGCATGTGGAGTTAGCAGCATAGCTTCATTGGTCGTAAGATATGTGCAAGAAATAGCCAAGTAGATACGAATAAATGGTCAAGCGGACACGGAAGGAGTACCTTTTATGTCAACTCTCTGGCGCCGTCCTGAAGAACAGTGAACGTAATCAGACATTTTTTTTTTCGAACACTTTAATCAGACAGTGTTAGATGTCAGTGAAACGTATAGTAGTTTTCCTTTAGTGATTTTGACAGGCCAAGGTTAGCTTACACTCTAGGGCATGTTGACCCTCATTTTATAGTGCCATTCTAGGGTTGAAAAAAAAACACACTAGGTGTCATTCTCACCTTCCAATGCAATATTATCTCCTCCTTCACTCTTCAAGTTTTCAACACTCTCTCTACTTTTTCATATATCCTTAATTTTTGTGCCCAGGTGACCAGATAAGTTTAGGCGCCCTCCGCCGCCCTGCAAAAAAAAAGAAAGAAAAAGAAAAAAATAAATTCATAAACAGTTGACTTGCTAACATACTGCCTTTTAAGTTTTTCTTGAATCAAATTTTTTGAACTTTGACCAACAATAATATAAATATATATTATTTCAAATTAAAATATTTATATTATGAATCCATTCTACTCCCAAGTGTACCTACTCCCATTTTGAAAATACTACCTTAGGTATGTGTACATACCATTTATCATCCTGAGTATGTAAACATACCTATTCTAAGACACCCTAAAGTGACTCACCTAAAAAAATTCAATGGCAACCCATATTTTTTAATACATAGGGATATACCATATTACTAGCATATGAAAATGGGTATGTCCATATACTATAAGTATGTGGACATACCCAACTATAATATCACCTTAGATACTCATATATGAACACATATTCCATGTTGATACTATCTGTTGGGTGAGATGCCCTATAAATTGTGAGGTACTAATGTGAGAGTAGCTACACTTGGGAGTAGAAAAAAACTTTCTAGTAGCTACACTTGGGAGTAGAAAAAAACTTTCTAGTAGCTACCCTTGGGAGTAGAAAAAAAACTTTCTTATTTCAAATTAAAAGATTTATATATTATGAAAGTCTATTTCACGATGAATCTAGTGAAATCATTTCATGTTGTCATTATTTATGGTTTTGTTGTTATAGAGAGTTAAGTTTGTAAAAAGTTTAACTTAAGACAACTAGAAAGAAATTATATTTGTGGATTTTTTTAGAATCGATTATATTTGTGGATGGAGTATTGTGTTTTCGTTCTTATACATCTTCTTTTGCAAACCGTGGTCCAGTTTTGAAGCCCAAGAACACGTATGTACAAGAAATGTGCAGTACCGACCACAAACCCGGTTTGCAGCAAAAAGAATCGGCCCAGGCAAAAGCATCATCTATAAAAAAATCTGGCAGCCCAATTTTCATATGTAGGCCAACAATCGAACAGGCTGAACTGAGCCAGCCACATGTCCTTTACCGCTCGAATACACGTGGTCACTCACTCACTTGGACGTGTCTCAAAAAAAAAAAAAAAAATCGCTCACTTGGACGGGCCGTAGGGGGGAGCGTTACTGCACGACAGGTGGCGCGGACGTCGAGCGCGCAGCCCCTCTCCTCAGCCTGCCACACGCCCCTTGCTTCCAACATGCTGTCTTCGTCCTTGTCTACATCCGTCGCCCCGCCGCTATTGCCAAGTTGCCCGCGACTCCTTCGTGATCCTTATCGTCACCCACCGCACACCCTCCTCCCCGGCCCCGCAAAATACTTCGACCACGCTCCTCCACCCCATGAAACAAAAGGCGTTGCCTAGGCGTCGCCTAGGCGCTAAGCGGTGGCCTTCCGCCTCGCTTAGGGGGTAGGCGCTCCCTAGGCAGTTAGCGGCGCCTAGGCGGTCAACAGCGAGATCCGAGAGAAGAAGAAGGATGAAAGACCGCCAAGAGAGGAGGAAAATGAGGTCTTTAACCTTATTAGCCTCCACAAAAAGGCTGAATGGGCCATTACATGACAGCCATCTCATGATTCATTCTCTATTTTTCGTTTTTAACCTTATTAGTTGTATGAAATTTATAAATTTGTAACTCCTAGGAAAACGCCTAGACGCGCCTAGACACGTTTAAGCGCTAGGCGGTGGGTCAACGCTCGCCTAGCGCCTAACGCCTCCCTGAACATGGCCTCCACCGCCTACCCCGCCCACCACGCTCCATCAGATAGTGTACTGGGCTGAGCCGCAGCGCGTTCAAGTGATAACTCGCGAGCGCGGTCGGTAGCGGAATAGAGTTTTCGATACCGTAGCCACTAGGAAGGACTGGATGTCGTGCGAAACTTTATACACCGAGCACGTATTTTGGGCCAATTTCAGCATCACTTATGGCCCCAATTTCAGCATCACTTATGGCCCATTAATCACCACACATAGTCTTCCTCCTTTAGCATTGGCAGCATCACACGCAACGCACTAGATTCATCACCGTGCCCTCAGCTCCCTCGCCGCCTGCTCCTCCCCTTATCATCAGTCTGACCCCGCTGCTCCTCCCTCCTTGCTCCCCCTATCGTCACCCTTTTGTCCAAACACCCTGCGAAAGTGTCGAGCTCCGCCTCCGCCCCGCCCTAGAACAATTGGATTTCATGCCAAGAACTGTGTTCAGCAGCTGAGAACAATTTGTTTGTATTCTCGAAACAATGTAGTTTAGTGACTTGGAAGAATTGATTTGAATAGAACAATTCATTTCGCGGTTGAAACAATTTTGTTTTGGCCCTCTACGTCGGCGGCGCGGGCGCGGCAGGGTCGGAGCTGCGCGGGCGCCACATGTGTAGAGACCCCCACAAAATTACCGACTTATATTTTGATGAGAAAGCACACGTGTGGCTGGCGGGTTTAGGCCAAGACGTTACTTCAAGTGGTCACACCAGAAAAGAAACACGTGTGGAAATGCAGCTTATGTTTTGTACAAATAAGAACTTAAGCATTCTATAACATATTTTGAATTATGACAATACACAAAATGACAAAAATATAATTAAATACACACGATTTATATATGACGGGGTGGTGGCATTCCTGTGATGCGTGTGGAGTCGCTAATACCAATCATGATTGTCACAAAACAATGACAGCATTTCGATGCCGATCGAGTGAACATCGAGTTGTGAAGAAGTAATCAGTAATAAGGTACATCCTAACTTCGCAGGACTTAGTAATTACAATATTGTAAAGATATTGTATTCATATAAACATCAAGAGTATACGAAAAAACAATCAAAAAAGAGTATACGAATATAAAAAACACACTAATATCAACCATAACAATAATATCTTATTTCTTGTAGTGCCTAGTTGTATATATCTATCATTTGTGTATCATAGATTAGAGAAAGTTCTGTATAATTTTTTTTGTGTTGAATCATAACATGACACTAATAATGGGTGATGTATAACTTTCACCTAGTTTTCATCTGATATGATACTAGGGTCATGTAGCTAGTATAGGTTGTTATAATTAAAAAGAAACAATGTGTACATTTAATTGACCTAGTTGGAGGGATTTTTAACTAGACAGTAGTTCATATGTAAGTTAAAAATGTAGGAAAACAAATCAGTAGCAATGAACGTCGTAAGAGTACACAAAAATGTGGTGAACACATGCATCCAAGGGAACGTAGCGTACAAAGAAAAATATTTAAGCCAGACTAGCATCGCTATTAATTTCTACCGGCCACCCAGCTAATTAAGCACAACATCATCTAGAAAAATCTAATTAAGCACAAACAAAAGTGTTGATCAATTGGAGAGCATGTAAAGCAGCATGTCGTTCCAGGCGTCGATGGGTCCTGGCAGGCACCAGTGGACGCAGTCGTTGCCCCGCTTCGTCTCGTGTGGCCAATGCCCATACCGGCTGGGGTGACCGTCCGGCCGCATCTGCATCGCGGCCGTGGGATCCATGAGCAGCATCTCGGCGCCCCTCGCCGCGGCCACCTCCTGCGCCTCCCTGAACTCCTCCACCTGCCCCTTGTAGAACTCGCGCTCCAGGTCCATGATCGGCACCGTCTCGTTGGCCCAGTAGGGCCGCGTGCGCTTGCAGTCCCCGCCTGTGTTCCACTGCCCGCCCTCGAAGTGCGAGAACGGGGACACAGTCCTCAAGATCACCTTGCCCCGGAAGTCGACGTCGTTGAGCGCCTTGAGGGACGTCCGGAACGCCATGCGGTGATGGTAATAGAGCGTGATGTTGCTGGTGAAATTGAGCGGGACGAACAGTCCGCCGATGAGCTGCCTACGCTCGTATAGGTAGACTGGCACCGAGAACCAGTTGGCCGCCGAGATGAGCACGTAGTCGAACTTGTGCACCATGGAGAGCCACTTGTCGTCGGCCTCGTCGAGGTAGAGATTGGTAGCATCTATGTCGGGGAGCTTCTCCGCCCTCACCAGGAACGGCGTCGAGAAGATGTAGATGGTGAAGTTGTAGTCCTCGTAGTACAGGACCTTGTTCATGGCGTACTGATCTCCCACCACGTCCTTGGGCCGCGCAACCTGGAATCGATCCATGCACGCACGCATCACCGAACGTGAAAATGAAAGAGAACAATCGAGACTAAAGCCGACTAGGGAAATGGTGAAACCGTACGTACCCTTGACAGGAGGCAGAGGAGGGACTGGTAGTGGTTCCTGGACAGGGAGTCGCCGACGAACGCGAGCGTCTTGTTGGCGACGACCTCGAGGAACTTGTACGGGTCGAACCGCGTGAGGTCGCACCCGTCCGGCTTCCAGCGCCACTTGAGGAAATCCAGGTCCGGCCGGCCGTAGAGCAGGCAATTCTGGTTGCCATAGATGTAGGTGCACGTCTCGTTGGTGTACTGCGGCAAGCTCGGGTCCGGCACCCACTGGCCCCGGAAGATGTCGCACTTGGGGGCGACCACCGGTTCCGGCAAGAGGTCGAAGGGCGAGAAGCTGAATGCCGAGGTGAAATTCGGCGAGAGGTTGATTGCCGAGGTGAAATTGACGTAATAATTCATGTACGGTACCAGCTGGTTGTGGTTGGTGAAGCAGGAGAGGACGATGACAGCCGAGAGGAAGATGGCGGCTGCCGGGCCGACGGGGAGCTTGATGCACGGAACCATAGCCGCTCACCTCGAGCTGGCTCCAGCGCAGTGAGTGTGTGCAGTCAGTGTCATTCGGGGCCTTGCTTAATACTGAATCAGATATCCAACCTTGGTAACTGCATCGTTGAACTTTCAACAACGCGCAGGTCAAAAACAACTCAGTATTACCACTTGCATATAGACTGGCGCAAGAGAACCTTCAGATACGATCTGTCACATTTATGCCAACAATAATATACTACAAGTGCTTGGAACTCTCGAGAGTGGATAGTGGACGCTACTACAGATTACGAACGCTGATCCTATATGATTTCCTAATGCAACGTACCTTCTGGTGTCAGTGCAGTTAATGTCGAATTGGATACTGTAATCCACGATCTGACATGGAGTGCGAGCTTTCAACGGTGTTGCGTACCCGTTACTTATATCTCAATCACATCTCTAAAACAGTTGATGTTGATGAGATTTCAATCTTAAAACTCATAAGGGATAGGGGCGATTTGCCTCACCTGGACATCATCTAGCATATCAGGTACACTCGTGTCAAAATTCAGAAGTTCGCAAAAGCCAATGCTACATGGGCTTGCTTTCCCGCCGGCGCCCATGGAGATAAGGGTACCTTGCAATTCACAAGATTCTTTCAAAAAGCACTTGATAAATCCCAAGAAAAAAGAAGGAAATCAATGCTTCAAGTCAATAAGAAATTAAGGAGCTGAATGACGACGATTTCGTAAATAGGGCTTGTTTAATCTTACCGAGGAGTTGAATTCACGTGGAGGAGCAGAATCTGCGGTGGAGAGGCCAAACTCACCGTGAGGAATCCACAAGTTCAGCCGCACGGCATATTCCAGGGAAATAAAAAATGGATAGCCATCGGCTGACTTGATTCGAATTCGTCATTAGCTTTTTATAGGAAACGCAGCATTCCCATCCGACTAAAAAAATCAATTATCAATGGTAACACAACCAGACTCAATGTATGCAATTGGCCATGTGAATTTTAAAAGAGCTCTGTTACGGTACCCATTTTACCTCTTGAGAGGTAAAAGTTAAAAGAAAATCTAGACCGTTGATTTAGAGAATAGAAAAAAGAAAATAAAAAAGATTAGAGGAAAGGAAAAAGCGCATATTCAGGAAGCAGCATCTCCGCTTCCCCGGGCCGCGATCCTCCTCCGATCCTTCCGCTGTTCCGCAGCCCGCAGGTCCTTGCCGCCCGCGCGTAGCAGACGCGTCGCGTGCCCCTGGCATGACTAGATTTCTCATCCATGTCCTTTCCTTTTCTGATCCCTTTCCTCACAAAATTTTTGTTTAACCTTACAAATTCATCACTGGATCATGCTTCTTCAAATACTTGTTTTGCCAATTTGTTTCCCGTCAAGAAATATCTGTAAAGATATATCCGGAACGTCTCTGAACATTTTGTACGTGAAGAGATAAAACAAAAATGAAACATGCATGAGGTGTCACGCTAATCTGTTTCATGTCAAATGATCTGACACGTCTCTCAACGTTGAAAGCTAAAAATGGGAAAGGCCGTCACGGCTGAATTTATTTCACGTCAAATGAGAAGAAAAAACTCCAGCCAACTAACATGGATATTCTCTCCTTAAAATATCCTAACAACTTTGAACAATTTTTCTAGCTATTATCATGGAGACCTATTACCTCCTAAGAGGTAAAAGCTCTCCGATCTAGTTAAAATCGACGGTCCATAGTTATTTTGAGGTACCGTAAAACTGGCCTTTTAAAACGCCAATATGTTCTGAACTAGGGAGCTATGGAGACTTAGTCCAAGTAGTATCTCTTTTATGTGATCTGGCAATGTTAATGCAACTGTTTAGCCTGACAACCGGCTGCATCTCTGCATTATTAATTCTTTTTATGGAACCGTTTGCACGATGTGGCACTTCGAAATTCCCAGTGCTCTCTGTCGTTATAGGAAGAATACTCGCAATTGTCTGACTCTGATTGCGTTACCAACGTGCAAAAACTGAAGGGCACATACAGGTTAACCTGATTCAACTCAACGAGATGAACTAGGCGAAGATTCGGGAAGCTTGCAGCTTTGAATTTTCCGAGATCCATCAGCTATCAACTTCGAACAGAGTTTGTCTGGTTTCGTGGTGTCTTTCTGAATATACCCAGTCACCTATTCATTCCCACTTTTGGATGACCATTAGTGGCAAGCAACTTTTATCTGAACAAGAACACAGAAGTTTATGAAAATTAGTAATGACTACGTAGTGACCCTGCAGCTGGCGCGGGGGTGGCACAGGCAACGATGGAAAGAATGGTAATGGTTTGTGTCTACGACTGCCACAACTAATGTTAGGGACACTGAGAGATGGGTTTGGGTCAACGACTGCCACAACTAATGGTTTGTGTCTACGACTGCCACAACTAATGGTTTCTGTCTATGACTGCCACAAACACCTTCTTCTTCTCCAACGTTTCCCTGATGCTTTTGTCGCAGCTTCCCTTCACAACAACCTTACTGCTGCTGTTCAAATACAAGAAGATGGTTTTTGCCCAATAGTTCTACTTCCTCTCTGACCTGCGATCTCCGAGTCTTTACGCTGCATGGAGGTGCCGTGCTGCTGCTCCCGTTTGACTGCATTGATGCGCACAACCAAGGGGTCAAACAAACAGAGGAAGAGACAAAAAAATAAAAGAATAAAAAGGATGAAGCAAAAGAACAGAAAAGGGGAAAAATCAACCTCAGTTTCTCTTGGTAACAAAAAGGCCCCATCTTTGTCAGGCTTAAGGGTGGATGACCTCTGAGTTTATTCATATCAAAATAGCAAGCTCACCGAGATAAAGATTATGCCTGATTGCACATTCATGTTGGTTCCAATTCTATTTGCCTTTCGTAGATTTTTTTTTTTTTTTTGAAAAAGTGCAATAGGTTTCACTCTTCTCACTCTTTCGCCTGCCTTTTTTTGTCAAGTCATGAATGCTCATATGGATAATGAATCCAGCACAATGACGAATGATGACAAATAACATTACCAAGTATTCCTGGAGAGATAGATCTGAATTTAGAAACCAGTATGATGGTGTTAACATCAGTGAACTGATATTATAAAAAGAAAAAACAAAGCAGTGCAGGTTTTAACTCTGACAAGATTTAGTACATCGACTTATAATGCTCGCATGCATAGACCAATTATGGTTAACAAAAGTAGCAGGCGTCTATCAAGTCTAGGAGTTTGGTCAACATTTATATTTTAGTATTATTCACCCTTCTGGACAATCAGTGTGTAATGCTGGCTAATGATAATTTGCCAAATTGGAAATGAAGTTTTTCTGAATTATTTCCTGCATAGTGTCAATTACAGAGAGAGGTTGCCATTCTTCACCTTTAAGATCATATTCCCTTGCAGATAGAAAATATAAAATAACGATATCCACGATGAGGAAACAAAATATAATTACATTCCAACTGTTTTCATGCTATACTGTCCCAGTTTACAGAAAATCAGATGAATGTGTATGAGTTGTTTCAGAAGTCTAACATAAGAAGAGTATGGCACTATGGTTACTGCAACAAGTGCACCAGTCAAGTAGATTCGGATTGAAATCAGCCCTTCCCATTGCTCTATGTTATGTTCAGTTTTTCAATCTACAATTGCAGCCTCTGCTGAGCTCACTTTGCATGTGTCAACTGTTTCAGAAATTTGAGTAGCATCAGTCGATACCGAAGTAAATGGTGTACTACTTTCTCCCAACTTAGTATTTATGTCTCCCAGGGTTCCTTTTTTGTGTGTAAATAATCTGATACACAAATTGTGCTATATGGACTCTATTGACTTAACATTTCATTATTAATTTAGCAATTTCAAAATTTGGTTAATCAAGAGGATTTGCTTTATTGCAGTCACAATGCAGCAGATGTGCTTGTATTTGGATTTGCGAGCATGCTTCATTATGATGGTGCCCACACGGAGGGGCAAGCAAGAGATTGCAGCACACCAATATACTTACTCTGAGAACTCAAAAGCTGCTGCCCAGCTCAATGTATTAGAGAATGAAATCAGAGGTACAATGTCCGGTGTTTCACTTTATTCAATTTCAAATTCATCCTTTGCTAATTCACGGCTATTCCATCTATAGAAACTTTTTATATGAGCAGGAGGTAGGGTTGCTTAATTATTAGTGAACAAAATAGCAAATGAAGTTCTATGCTTCAGAATGTTTCTGGAAATGGTTTCCCCTTTGAACTGACAGAAGATAGACTTCAGTTAATGAAAATTACCGCAGCCGTATTTTAAATCTAATGCAGCCTATGCACTATGGTGATACGACTTCAATTGAGATGGAATATATATAAGTAATCTGTAAATAATTTTTTTTAAAAAAAATCAGTCTCTGTGTAATATTTATGATTTGATTTATTCTCAAACACTTCACCCAAAAGAAACACCTGTAGCAAATAGCTATTATAAACTATTAATTTGTAGTTGCAGTCTGTCCTCCAGCAAGAAATTCATCTTTGAGGTTAAGCCATTTCTTTTTAACAAAATTCTAAGCAGCCTATTATGGCCCATTCACAAAAAATGCAACAAGGGTCGGCAAAGGTTCAGTTTGGCTCTTGCCCATCCTGATGAGTTCCAATGGCGTGGACTTGCCAACATCCCTTACATGCCAATTATATTTGCTCCTATGTTTACCCACAGGTTTTATTATCTCCCTGTACTCTGCTGCACATTGATGTTAAGGAAGTAGGATGGATGTGTACTAGAAAAAAGGAAAAACCGAAACCGAGAAAACCCGACCGGTAAACTGGTAAAACCGGACAGTTTTTTATTTTGCTACAGTACAGTGACAGGTTTTATTTTGCTAACCGGAACGGACCGGTTTTCCTGGTTTTTCGAGTTTCCGGTCCGGTTTGTACCGGTTTTGCAAACCTTGATTCTAACACTTGCAGATGAACATTGCTTTTCAAATGTACTACATATCAATACCTAAATATTGTAGCACACTATCTTAAAGCCATAATGTTTTGATTATCACTAATTAAGTATGTGAAACCTTGTAGTATCTACGAACCTCCATATCAAATTACATAAACATCTCAGTTTCATAAATATATGATATATTTTCATGATTTTATAAATAAAAATAAGGGTAATAATTGGGACCTATCATAACACAACATACGTGCGGGTTTTCTAGTATGAAACTGAACCGAAACACTGAAGGAATGAAACAAACTGTTGCATGCTCTTGAACATAGGAGAAAAAATAAAATTATCTTCAGTTCACAAAGCAGTAAACAAAGGGGAAATTTCAAGATTGAAGAAGCTGCAGTTTGATCACCTAGATAGCTATGCTGATCAGGTTCTTATGCTTACCACGCTGGCTCTGATGAGCAATGCAGACAGACTCGTCCGGGCCAGACCACCTCCATGACCGTTCCTGTGCACTGCAGAGCGGATGGTAATCAGCAATGAAAATAAAAAGATCTAATATGTAGACACAACCACCGCATCAACTAAACAAGTGGATAACCAAAGCTTCAGCAATGAGCATAAAACTAAAGTTAGCTTTTTGCAAACTAATAAGAACAGAAAAAGCGCGGCGACATATATGAGTCTCTAGTAACATAGGGCTTCTTCAAGATGACGATGCATTAGGTGAACGACTGTGTGATATGTAATCCAATCTCCAAGCAGTCAACCCATATGTGAGTTAGCTAGATCAAGTTGTCCGGCAGTATTCACAAAGTCAACTGAAATCCATGCCATGACAGTTACTCTCAAGCAGTCACCAAACACTAAATGGTTATGATGATATACTACCATGGATCAGAAGTCCAACACTACACCACATCAGCAATATGGAACTTTCCCACCCAAGCTGGCAAAACACACATACCATCCATTCAGCCTTGCCCACGGCAATACAACAACTGGACATGCAAGAATCCAAGCACCATCACCAAACCAATAGCATGGTTAACACACAACAGGTGTTCAATAGCAAGCTCAATGCTAAGGCTTATGCATAAGCTTAAGTCGAACATTGCACCATAGCAGCGAATTTTTCCACTCAAGCAGGGAAAACACGCAAATACATCTATTTAACCGTCCCTCATGTACTACAGGCTGTACAGAAACACAATAAGTGGCTTAAAGCCAACGGGTAATCACAATTCGTGGCATAGAACGTGCATGAGTATAAGATGTAATCGACAAGTTTATACATTACAGGCACAAAATTTTCTGAAAAGTAGTTAGTTGTCTGCTAGTATAGAAATGAAACTGCATAGCAGCCTGACGGCACCTGGGCGAAGTGACTTCCCTGTCTTCACTATCAATTCCCTCGAGCATCCTTGACATTGATGGTGAATTCGTACTCCTGATCACAGCCAAGGTAAGAATCGGACATCAAGTAAATCATGTAATCCTTGCCCCCTACTTCCGCTGGTGCAGTGAAGCCAAGTTTCACTGTTGACCTCCTTTGAAGCGCCACTCTTTTTATTGCCAGCAACTGGTTAGTGAAACTATCACCGATCACCAGCCACCACCCTTCTACCTTGGGCTTCGGGAACCTTGGCGAATGAACTGGCCCAGCCTCAAAAGGCAGGTTCGTCATGTCACGCTCCAGGGTCACCTGCACAGTTACATTGTCACCAGCACTTACGTCATCACCATCATAGACCTCAAAAGCCATATCGACATTGGGGAACCGTTTGAAGAATTCAATGATGTCCGCACCTCATCGAAACTCAATTCAGCAAGATCAAAGATACCCTTGATGGGCTTCGTTTCATTTTTCTTGCATCTCCAGGCCAAATCCTTTGTGAAGTGTGGAAGTTGAAGCAGGACAGAATCACGATCCCACATGCCTTGTGTTACCATTTGAGTCAACTCCATTGCATTAAGGGCAAGACTGAGCCAGCCATTGCTGGAGATAACATCAACCATTGCCGGCAACAATCTATGTGCAGAAAGGAGAATCTCCCACTGATCAGCTGCAAGGCTCCCTACCACTGTGTGCCTTGAAAAATGGGCTTGCAGTAGCGCATTGGCCTTGACATGTGGATCATCATACCTGGGTTTTTCGATAGAAAACCTCTGGTGGCGAACAAGATTCTCAATGAATTCTTCCTCACAAGGACGAGTTGGGAGCTCTGCATACTCTGATGCAGATGCCAGAATCTCCAGTAGACTTTTCATCTTAGTCTTGTGAGTTAGCATCGAACTGAAACGTTCAATAGTTGTGTAGCTAATGTAATGATATGAAGCAATGAGGCCAAGGTTGAGGGGTTTCAGGTACATATCCTCCTCCTCTATAGCCACACACTTACTTGACTCTAAGTCATTCAACACAGTCTCAATTAACTGAGAAAGATGATCTGAAATATGCCTGTGACTAACACCCTGAAGATTGTAGTAGTTAGGATTCTTTGTCAGCCGCCGATACATGAAAGTCCAAGTAAGGTAATCCACAGCATCTTGCTTATTTTCTATAACACCGACCGCCACCTCAGCATTCATATGATCATGCAAAAAATGGTGAAGATGGCTCTCAACAGGGAAGGCCTCAAAAATAAACTTTTTGTAGTACTCTTTGCGAGGTGCATGGCACAAAATAACACATTTCCCTGAGTTATCTTGAAGTGGCCTGCTGGCATGACCTATCATTTGAAGCAGTTTTGACACTGGGTAATTAGTATGAGCATTGTGACGGCCATCATAATACTGGGTCCCCATGACAACAACCAAATGGGCAGGCAGTGATCTTCCCCAGCACATTGTGCTGCTTGTAGTAACACAAACTTGGGTCCTCCCACCAAGAAACATCTGGGTCACAAGTTCCTGATCAAGTTCACTTAGACCATCATGCAAGTAGCCAACACCACATTTAAGTGTATCTTTAAGTGTTGCTTCTTTAATACCTCTGGTGAAATTATCCATCTCATCTTCTGTTCCAAGAAGGAATGGTGTTCCACCACTCTCAGCACTAGAATATGCACACAAGTCCAGTGCAGTCAACCTTGCATGTTTCCTTGTAGGTACAAACACCAGGGCAGGTTTGCCACTCTTTGCGTGTTGTGTGATGGCAGTGTACGTAGGCTTTGTCATTGCTTGCATCCTTGCCTCAAAGTTTGCTATATCCACACCCTGAATGTAAATATCTAATGGCACAGGTCGCACTGCTGGAGAGAAGTTGAAGAGACCATGAGAGGTGGCACCAATCCATTCATCGAGGTCTTTAGCATTTGCAAGTGATGCTGAAAGTGCTATAATCCTTATGTTACTGCCAACATGACTTGAAATGCGCCTCATCCTTGATACAATGATTTCCAAAACATGTCCAATCTCAGACCCGAGTAGATGAAGCTCATCAACAATAAATAAGGTGACCTGTTGGACCTGCTTTCGCTGTTTCCACCGGCAAGACAGAGCATCCCACTTTTCAGGAGTACTGATTATGATCTCCCCTTTATCAAGAAGCTTCAAATCAGCGGCAATTTCACCTGTGAGCTCGACTACCTTGGCAAATTCTCCAAATTTCTGCTCCCAGTGCCTAATCTTTCTTTTGCAAGAACGTCGAATGGAGCTATATACACGACTCTCATGTTGCTCTCACCAGACACTGCCTTCTGGTGGTTCCTTAATATAGCAAACTCTGCACATGTAGTCTTTCCACTGCCTACTGGCGCAGCCACCAACACATTATCATCGCTGTTATACAAGACAGTGAACACTTGAGTTTGGATGGGGATGAAATGCTTGATTAAGTGCCAGTTTTACGGTGCCCTCAATGCTATATAGGCCTTCATACTGTTCACTCCTCAATGCACTAACAAGAAAAGGCTGCAGATCAAGCAATTCAGTAGGGGGAGCATACTTTTCAGGTAAAATTAAGTGCCAGTTTTACGGTGCCCTATACCACTAGTATATACTAGTGGTATTTACAATCCGACGGTCTAGATTGGTTCATCTCTCACCCTAGTACCACTAGTATTTTGACTGATATTAATAATACTGGGGCATTTTAGGAAATAATTATTTGGAACGGCAAGTCCGAAACATTAGTAATCCCTAATCACGATCCCCCGGCCAAGCGCCCCGGCGGCGGCGGAAGAAACATCCCTAGCTAATCATGATCCTCTGGCCGCCGGCGGAAGAAACATCCCTAATTACGATCCTCTTGCCAAGCACGACGGCGGCGGCGGCAGGATCCCGCTGTTCCTGCTCCGAAGCTGGGCAACAACTCGCTGCTAGCAGTGGCGGCACAAGGGCGTTGATTGTTGTTTCATTGACGATGGATTTCTGAAGGCAGCTGCATCAATGCATTCATTACGTGTTCAATCCAAGTGATTAATTTTTACAAGTCCTCGTAATGCAACGTCGCAAATTAGCGTAGTTGGGCAGTAGATACCTCGCAATCAGAATATTTCGGAAGAGCAAAGTATGAAATTACTGAGCAATACACAAGTCTGCCTATTTAAAATGACGACAGTACCCTTTAAAATACCACTGGTATTATACTAGTGATATAGGGCACCGTAAAACTCCTCTAAAACAGACAGGGTAAATTGTCTGAGAACCGAGCCACTTATCAGACACAACACGGATGAAGTACTGAAGGGGAAGTGGCTCATATATTGGCACTGTGAAGGTCAATGTATGGTCTTCGTCCACATAATGTTTCTTAAGCATGAAATACTCATGGTGAAGAATGTTTTCTCCATCGTTGTCCTCAACTGTAACCCAGAATGCCTCCACATATCCATGCACCTTATCATCCCATTGGAAATCAGGTGTGATGGTCAGCTTAACACTTAAAACTGTACGAGTAATGGGTTGAACATTGGCTGACAGGTTCAATTTGGGTAACTGGTGGATGCACTTGTGCAGCTGCCTACCTATTTTGGAAAAACGGACCAGCTCACCAATTTCCTGTGATGAAAGGTCATAATAACTCTCCCAAGCCAACTCCTTTTTCTCCAGTTTCATCAAGATTTCCTTTGGAATTCCACAAAATTGACGCAAGGGTGTTTGGACACTCCACATTTGTTTGTCGACCATCTTACATAGATTCAAAGCCTTCTTAGCTAGTTGAGCCCACCCTCTCTTCAAAACTATCTCAAATAGTGCGCGTAAGAGACGGCCAGCACTCTGCAATACAAAGAGAAAGAAAGCATAACTATACAACACCATATACTAAGCAAACAATTGAGGTTCAGAAAACAAGAAATTCAAGAGCAGGAAGTGTATTCAGCAGAACAAATTACCTGTTTAATGTAGACCATTCAGAACTCAGGGAAAGGCCTTCCAGTTTCAGCCTAGAGATATATGCTTGTAGCAGAACATTGATTTTTGCGCTGGATTCCTCCAAGCTCTCTTTCACAGGAATAGGCACACGATCTAAAATCTTTACCAGTTCCATCTTCTCGTCTTGCCTGGTACCAACATACTTAAATTCTTCACTAAGACAGAACAACTACAGCTCAATATAACCCATTGTAGGCTTCAGGTACTCGGTGTATGTTGAAATAGTTCCGTGACTAATATAGTAGTAATTGGCAATCCTTCCCAGGTCAGTAACTTGAAAGTACCCCGTCTTCCTGTCATACTTTATCAAACCGTTCCTATCCAATATATTCGCAGCAGTGTGTATCTACAACAGCACAAAAATACAAAAACTGTTGGACTATGTTAGGCCTCATGTGTGTATTGGGCTCAGCCCATATGTAGCATGTAATGAGCAATAGAGAAGATAGTTCCAGAAATTCCCAAAATATCAACATGGTATCAGGGCTACGGTGAGCAGAGGCGACTGACGGCGAGCGGTGAGCTGCCGGGATTGGTGAGCGAATCGGAGAAGAGGCAGGTGTGCTTGTACCAGAGGTGTAGAGCGGGAGGCTCGCGTGTGTGCGGAGCAGCGGCACTTGTGTGCTAGGTGAGCTCCGACGAGCAGCAGTGGGTAGAGGTCGATTGGAATACAAAGGGCGCGGCCGTAGTGCTCGATTTGGTCGGGGATTGAGGCCAGCGGGCGCCAATTGAAGGCTGGATGTGAAGAGCAGGCAGGACGGGAAGAGCAGGGCCTGGTGCTGTTCGATCGCTGGCTGCTGCTACAGTACACGAGCAGAGCAAACCAGGGAAGCAGGAAGGGGACAGGAGCAGCTTAGAGAAAGAAATTGCTGCTGCCGCTGTGCGTGGAAGCGCTGGACTGGTGGCAGCTTGCGGGGTGTGCGAGCAAGGTGCAGAGGCACTGCAGGTGAGACGGAGCTTGAAGTGGCGGCGTGCAAGCAGAAGCTGGAGTAGCGCAGCTGCCTGTGTGTGCTGCAGGGGGTGCTGGACCTGCTGGAGCGAGAGGAGTCTTGTGTGTCTGTGTGCTCGTGAATCTGGGAAGGTGCTTTGTTGCTGCAGTGAGGAATTTGTGAACAACTGAGGTGTGTCGCTCAGACTCAACTGCATTGCTGCTGGAAGGTGGTTGTGTTCTTTGCTCTCTTATTTGGGGAAGAAGAGAGCGTGCCTTTGTTTGGTTATTGATAAGAGAGAAGAAAAAGGTTGTGAGAAAATCTCAGATTCACGGGGAGCTACATTTTAGCGGTGCTCTGAGCAAGTTCGCGCAAAGGAGGTGGTGTTGAGCTGAAATTTGGTGCTGCAGGCTGTGAGGATAACAGGAAGGGTGAGGTGCTCGTGAGGCACAGATAACAGTTGGTAGTTGTTCCTGTGGTGCTGCTGGGTACTCGTGGAGGAAGAAAGGTTCTCGCTGTTGGCTGTCGTGGGAAGAAATTGTTGCTCGCTTCTAGTATCATTGGGCAAGGAAGATCGATAGTCTGGCTTTGAAGAATATAATTTTTCTTCTACCAGACATGGGGGAGAGCAATAAAATTGAGCAGGTCTGTGAGAAATTGGCTGAAATTCTCACAGCAACACAACTTGAAGAGATGGCCCAATTATTCATGGCGAAGAGTTCAGAACAAATGTCGGCAACACGAGAACAAAAGAAGAATGCGACAATCCTCGGTAATCTTGTCAACCTTGCTCATCCCAACAAAGGTACATCTTGTGCAAATTGGATACTAGATTCAGGTGCATCTAAGCATGTTACGGGTAAATTAAGTGAATTTGCATCATATAATCCGTTCGCTCCTATGCAAAAAGAAACTATTCAAACTGCCGATGGAACCTCTCAACCTATAAAAGTGTGGGCACAGTTGAGTGCACTCCATCAATTACATTATCATCGGTTTTATATGTTCCATCGTTTCCTGTTAATCTAGTATCCCTAAGTGCTTTGGTGGATCATATGGATTGTCGTGTGACTCTCGATCAAGAGAATTGTTTAATTGAGGATAGAAAGACTGGAAGAATGCTCGGTAACGGCATAAGGCGTAATGGCCTATGGTTCTTGGATAGAAGAGAGGATAACTCGTGCACTGCTTTGGCAGCTGCTATGAGTGAAGATGAGGCTAAGGTAATGCTTGAACATTGTCGGCTGGGACATTTATCATTTGATACTATGGCCAAAGTATTCCCAGAGATCATGAGTAAGGTGGATAAAAGAAAACTTGTTTGTGATGCATGTGAGTATGGAAAGCATACAAGATCAATATATGTGAGCAAGGGGCTTCGAAGCATATCTCCTTTTATGCTTATTCACTCTGACGTTTGGACATGCCCAGTCATCTCAATTAGTGGAATGAAGTATTTTGTAACATTTATTGATTGCTATTCTCGTATGACTTGGATATATCTTTTAAAGCAGAAGAGCGATGTTCTTAAATGTTTTCATGATTTCTGCTCACTTGTTGGGAATCAATATGATGCTCGGATTAAGATATTAAGGACAGATAATGGAACAGAGTATGTCAATAATGAGTTTGAAAGTTATTTATCATCTCGGGGAATATTGCATCAAACAACATGTCCTGATACACCTCCACAGAATGGAGTAGCTGAAAGAAAAAATCGTCATATCTTGGAGATTGCACGTTCACTTATGTATACTATGAACGTGCCAAAGTTTCTATGGAGTGAAGCAGTAATGACAGCTATTTATTTGATCAATCGCACGCCTTCAAGATTGCTTGGATGGAAAACTCCTTATGAGATGTTAAAAGGAGTCAATGAGTTTGTTGTTCCACCTAAGGTATTTGGGTGCACTTGCTTTGTTCGGGACCATAGGCCTTCAGTGGGTAAGTTGGATCCTCGAGCAGTTAAGTGTATATTTGTGGGTTACTCATCAAGTCAAAAAGGGTATAAGTGTTGGTGCCCTACTGAAAGACGTTTATTCGTTAGTATGGATGTTACATTTAGGGAGTCTGACCCTTTTTATGGAGAAAGGACAGATTTAAGTTCTCTATTCACTGATCTTGAGGCTCGTAGCATGGATGGTGATGAGCAAGAGGGGGAGAATAGTGATGTGAAAGGTGGTTCAAATGAACAACAACTAAAGAAGATGGAAGCGGTGATCAGTGGTTATGTTTCCAGACCAAAGAGAGTGGAGGCATTGACGGATTCAACATCCTCTCGGGTAGATAGCCCGATTGGTGAGAGGTGGAAAAATATAGTGTATACTAGGAAAAAGTTCCGATCTCAAACACAAGCTGCAGAGGAGGTTCCGGTACCAACCACTGAACAATGCACTTCATCTTTAGTGCCTAATGATGTACCAGAGATTGTTGATGTCTCATCAACTTCTGAGACTAAGATTGAAGGGTCCTCTCCAGCTAATTTGCCTATTGCACTACGAAA
The DNA here is from genome assembly GCA_007726485.1 of Eragrostis curvula. NCBI lineage: Eukaryota > Viridiplantae > Streptophyta > Magnoliopsida > Poales > Poaceae > Eragrostis > Eragrostis curvula. The sequence continues at coordinate 18,515,350 of RWGY01000009.1, read as the reverse complement.
AGATGCAAGAGCCAAGGCCGGTGTCCCTCCACCGAGGTATGGATATGAGAACGACATTAGTACAGAACGACATTAGTACCTATGTTTCTTATGCATCTTTATCTCCTTCATACAGAGCTTTTGTTGTATCATTGCAATCTGTTGTTGTTCCTAAAGACTGGAAAGAAGCAAAAGATGATCCTAAATGGTGAGAAGCAATGTTGGAGGAGTTGAGGGCTCTTGAAAAGAATAAAACATGGGATTTTGTGAAATTGCCTGAGGGCAAGAAAACAGTTAGTTGCAAATGGGTCTTCACTGTGAAACAAAATCCAGAAGGAAAGGTGGAGAGATATAAAGCAAGGTTAGTTGCAAGAGGATACAGTCAGACATATGGAATTGACTACGATGAGACATTTGCACCAGTGGCAAAGATGACCACTGTTAGAACATTGATCTCTTGTGCTGCAAACTTCGGTTGGCCATTGCACCAGCTAGATGTTAAGAATGCATTCTTGCATGGTGACCTTCAAGAGGAGGTGTATATGGAGATTCCTCCTGGCTTTTCGAAACCTGAAGCAGTTGGGAAGGTTTGTAGATTGAAGAAATCCTTGTATGGCCTCAAGCAGTCCCCACGAGCATGGTTTGATAGATTCAGACGTGCCTTATGTGGTATGGGATACAGGCAGTGCAATGAGGATCATACTGTATTTTACCTACACACTGGACGTCGAATCACAATTCTAGCTGTATATGTGGATGACATTATCATCACAGGTGATGATGAGCCTGAGATCAAACGCCTCAAGGAGAATCTAAGCAAGGAGTTTGAGGTTAAGGATCTTGGTCACCTCAAATACTTTCTTGGGATTGAAATTGCTCGATCTCCAAAAGGTATTGTCCTCTCACAAAGGAAGTATGTTCTAGACTTACTTAGTGAGACAGGTATGCTTGGATGTCGATCTGTATCTACACCTATTGATTCAAATCACAAGTTATGTGCTGAATCTGGTGATCCTGTCAACAAAGAGAGCTACCAAAGGCTTGTTGGTCGGCTCATTTATTTGTGTCACACGAGGCCTGATATTAGTTATGCTGTAAGTGTGGTGAGTCGATATATGCATGATCCTAGAAGTGGACATCTTGATGTTGTTTATCGCATATTACGATATTTGAAGAGTAGTCCTGGAAAGGGAATCATTTTTAAGAGTCATGGTCATCTGAAGGTGGAGGGTTTCTGCGATGCGGATTGGGCTAGCAGTCTTGATGATAGGAGATCGACTTCAGGCTATTGTGTCTTTGTTGGAGGAAATTTGGTGTCATGGAGAAGCAAGAAGCAATCTGTTGTGTCTCGTTCAACTGCTGAAGCAGAATATAGAGCTATGTCTCTGGTGGTAAGCGAGATGTTATGGCTACGGAGTCTCTTATCGGAGTTAAATGTTTTGAGAAAAGGCCCCATGAAGCTTTGGTGCGATAACAAGTCAGCTATTAATATAGCTAATAATCATGTGCAGCATGATAGAACAAAACATGTGGAGATCGATCGGTTCTTCATCAAAGAGAAGCTAGATAATGGTGTACTAGAGTTGAATTATGTAAACTCAAAAGGTCAAATAGCAGACTGCTTGACTAAAGGTTTTAAGTAACAGAATGTACTATGGTATGTAACAAGATGTGAATGATAGATATCTATTGCCCATCTTGAGGGGAGTATTGGACTGTGTTAGGCCTCATGTGTGTATTGGGCTCAGCCCATATGTAGCATGTACATATATGTGACTAATGAGCAATAGAGAAGATAGTTCCAGAAATTCCCAAAATATCAACAAAAACTCAATAACAATAGGCAGAGATAACAATCCTTAAACTTAACTGTGTCCATACAAGACCGAGTGACGACATTTTGAACACATATAGATCTAACCTACACCAACGTTTTGTTATTGTTGCTGTTATAAAATAAGACTAAGAAACAATTATGCTGACATTAAAAGAAAATAATTCAAGGTCGTCATATTATTATAATTCAAATATTGCGTCAATGTATTGTAATTCCCCAAGGATGCCATCACCCAAGTAGAGCGCAAATCTATCACTGAGAGTATAGTAATTTCTGAATAGCAGTAAAAAAAGTGCACTGCCAACAGAGTAAAAATGATGCCCAAGTGGAGATACTATATGCCGATGATGCTAGGCTAATAATATTATTGCTGAACAGTGGATTAAAACAAAAGGCTAAGCATTTGCATGCACGGTTGAGAGAACATATGGAACAATAAGGTAACAGATTAATAACCTAAGGAAATATATTAGCAATTAGACCATTTTGACAACGGCAAATAATAAGGCTTCTTGGTGATACAAAACAATAAGGTAATTCAACTACCACGGAACTTTATAAAAAACAAAAGTACAAAGTATACTTACCAAGTCAGCTCTCTGCTTTTCAAGCATATTATCACTCTCCAAGATGTCTGCTGGCAAACTGTACAGTGTTGGATTGTGGAGCATCCGAATATAGAGGTAAGTGTAACCAAGCCACGAGCATGCCTCCCGAGCATTCTGGATGGTACCAAGAACAACCTCTGCATTCAACTGATCAGCTAACTTAGATATGAACTGACTCTCAATAGGTAGCTGTTGATTCATAAGAGACGGGTAGTATTGCAATTCACTGTGCCCAGTTAAGATTATTCCCTCTCCATGCGTATCATACTGAGGCCTTCCTGCACGACCAAGCATCTGCATAACATCCAGCGGACTTAGTTCGGTCCAATCACTCTTTTCTGGGTTGTAAATCTGGGTACCCTTTATGATAACAGTGTGTGCAGGCAGGTTGACACCCCATGCCAGGGTAGCCGTTGACACAAGAACCTTTATATGTTTATCAGCGAAAAGTCCTTCAACAAGCTCACGATCAACCCTTGCCAAGCCAGCATGATGAATGGCAAATCCATACGGAAGAAGCTCTTTAAGCTCACAGCTTTTGACAAGGTCTGCATGAGTACTAAGAATCTCTTGGCTTGCGCTTTCGTTCTTCAGAAAGCGGCTCAAAGTGTCGTTAGCAAGAGCAGCATCTTTGATGGCACAAGCAGTTTTCACTGTCTCCTTCCTTGAGTGGACAAATATAAGCACTTGATGCTTACCAGCAAAAGCCATAACCTTCTCATAACAAATCTTATTCATCAGTTGGAACCTCTGTAATGACTTCCTTGCAGTGATCCCAATGTATTGCTGAGTAAGAGGGCAAGGTCGGTAGCTATTGTCAAAATGGAAAAGGCCATCAGAATGAACACGCAAGAATAATGCAACATCTTCATTGTTAGGCAGGGTCGCGGAGAGCCCCACTAGACGAATATGTTCCTTGGTATTCTCAATTTACCGAACTGTTCTAGCAACAATGCTCTCCAGAACAGGTCCTCTGTTATCATGCAGTAGATGGATCTCATCAATGATTAGCAGCTTGACCATTTGTGTATAGATTCTCTCACCTGATTTCCTAGTCACAATATCCCATTTCTCAGGTGTCGTGACAATTATCTGCGTTTTGTCCATCTGTTGTTTGGTCAAGTTTCGGTCCCCACTAAGCTCCCCGACAGTAACATTGTACCCTGCCAAACGCTTCGACAAATTTCCGACAATCTCAGTAACCAAAGCTTTCATCGGGGACACATAGACAATTTTGTACTTGCTATTATCAAACTCTCCATCTTTCATGTGCATTCCAATCTGCTGAAGGATCGTAAGTACAGCCACATTTGTTTTTCCAGCACCAGTTGGAGCACAAAGAAGAATATTATCTGGCTTGAAAAGAGCAGTATCATAGACCCTGCTCTGAACCCTGTTCAGCTGTGTCATCCCAACAAAAGCTGGTTGTGCCCACTCTGGCATATCAGGTATCTTCACAATCTTTTCTCCTGTTTCATATGGTTTAGCTTTCAATGCTGGAACATGGACCTCCTCATAGCCCTTATGAAGGACTCTAAATGATCCTTGAGGAAGTTTACATTCCTTGTTAGCCATCAACAGACCACCCTGGTGAAAAGAGAGGCTGTCCAGGTCAAGCAGCTGCTTCTGCCCTTCCAACCATCCACTCTCCATATCCCCTTAGATTGCCCTGCGATCTCTGGCACCATCAGCACAAGTGGCGTCATTACTCAGAAGTCTCTTGGCCTCATCCCTGATGTTTTTCTCTAGATTCTTCTGCCTCTCCTTTGCAGATGCTCTAGTTGCATGTAGCTGCTCTAATAGTAGAGTTAGGCTTGGATCACACCGCATATCCTCTTCTATCTTCCTGTGTTGTTCCTGACCTTCAGCCCTGGCTAATCGGGTACACCAGACGATCGTGAGCCGGTTGCGCAACAGCAATCTAATGAGATCGAACTTCTCATGGTCCAACAGCACAAGGAGACGATTTTCGAGATTTCTGTCATCGCCCTCAGCTATTATCTTCAGTATCTCCTCTGCAAGCTTCTGGTTCTGCTGGTGATCCATATCCCCATATGCTTGGGTTATCTTCCTCTGAAGCCAGTAAGCATCAATGTCCTGAACATTAACAGTCAAGCCCTGGTTGGAGTCGCGCATATCATCATCATCTAGCTCACTACCAATTTGCATGCCTCCAGGACCATTCAACTCGGTCACGTCATCCTCATCCAACTCATCTAGCACCTGATCGACAACAATGTCAACGACAACGTAAGTAAACATTCAGTAAGAAGCACAGAAGTGCTGCAAGACAAATGAAAGTAACAGTAAATTGCATGTAAGTACCTGATCAAAATCACATTCCTCGTCTTCATCGGACTCTTCAAACACGATAGCAACACCAACATCATCATCCAGGGTCGTGCCCATGCCATCACCAGAAGGCGCACCGCCAGCAGAGTCCCCGGTACCATGAAAGTCCGTGATGATCTTTCCAATGGAGACGAGCTGGTCAAACGTCTGGTTGGAGATAGTGCTGATGAGCTTCTCAATCTCCTTCTTCTTGTCAGGGTTCTTGATTCTGTCATTCTTCAGTGTGGCCAGCACCTCATCAGCAGCCCCACCAAGCACGCCCTGCGGCTGGCCGCCCAAATGCTGCTGGATGATGCCGAGCAGGGCCTCGTACGCGGCACGCGTCTCCTTCATCTGAGGCTTGTAGACGACGTCGTCGTCGGTCAGGGAGAGCACGCTGGCGTCCTGGTTGGAGGGGGCCCCGCGCCTGTGCTTGGCGTCGCGGCTGGAGAGGTCCACGCTCCCCGACCTCTTCCTGCGAGAATTCGCGACCTCGAGGTGCGTTGGCTTGTTCCGGATGGCGCGGTCGCCGAAGGACCCGGGGTCGATCCTGCCCCGGAGCGTCACGGGCTCGCCGGTGGGCCCGTGGGTGTCGCCGGGGCGGGACTCGGTGGTGACGACGAGGCTGGAGTTGGCGCTGTACCCGTACTGGTTGGAGCGCGCGTGCGCCTCGGCGCCGCCGCCCAGGTCGGCCATGGCAGCAGCAGCAGCGAGGGGAGGGGAATCAGCGAACAGGTCACCAACGAGTCGAATTTAGAAACCCTCCCTTTTCGGGACGGAGTCGAAGCAGCGGGAGAGAGGAACGGCGGCGGGAGTTTTACCTCTGTTGCGGAGAGTGGGGGAGGATTCGTCGCCGCGCCCTCCCGGAGCTCCGAGGAGGACCCGGCGCTGACGCCGGCGCTTCGGTGAGACGCTGACCTTTCGTCGCGTCGGAAAAGGGAAAGGTGGGAGGGGGTTTGATCTGTGGAGGCGGTATTGCACGATGGATTTGCGTTTGGAGGGAAATCAAGCCCCACCAAATCTGGGGTCGGTTCCAGTGGCGGCAGAACGAACCGACTGTAAGAGGAACCGCCTACTATACGGCTCTGCCGTGAGCACTCAGTCAGCAAAACGGCCCAATGCAGCGACGCGTGCGGGCTCAAAAAGAGGTGCTTTACAACTTCCGTCAGATTAGCCAACTACACACGGCCCACACAGGGTCCGTACAGACAATTTTGTATACATTCAACATTACAAAATCTCTCGCAAAAAAAAAAATCAACATTACAAAATTTCTAATTCAGTACTTTGTTAATTCTAGTTCAACAATTTGACTTAACATACTCAATCTTCATGTTCAAACGGCAGTACATACAAACTCAACATTTCGACGAACCTGGTTCAATAATTCTTAGACGATAATTCCTAAGCACCACATATGATCAGCTTAATTACTATTTATGCCTACTTACATGTAAATCAGGAAGGCCGGCCCCTCCTAGTTTTTCACTGAACAGCTGTTCATCATCCCTTGCATAAGTGGCCGCCTTCGTAAGTAACTTGAGCCATGCAAAAGCAGGTCGCTGCTACTAGCACCAAGTGAAGTCAAATGCCTGCAAAGCACTCCACTCTAGTCACTCCATTCCAAAAGCCATGCTGAAGTGCCCCCAAATCCTGCCATTTCCTTCTCTTTTGCCGCCATTCTTTCGCTGCATCTGTATGTGCATGCGTCCATGCCTGCATATCTACCTTGCTCGCCCACGGCTTGATCAACAATGGCCCTGCTCAACTCCGTGCCAAGGCCGAGGAAGCCGAGGTGCCCGTCCCAACCGATGCTCTCCCTCTCCCCGTCCCTGATCACCCTCCTTCTCTTCGCCCCCTTCATCTTCCTTCTCATCCTGCACCGCTCCTCCTTCCCGGGCTCCTCCTGCTCCCCGGTCCTCGCGCGCCTGGCCGGGACGACGTCGCGCTCCTCGGGCCCCGGCGCCGGTGGCTTCACGGGTGACCTCCGCGACATCGAGTTCTCGTGGAACCATCTCCCGTTCTTGGCGTCGAGGCCGCCGCCGGCCAAGCTCAAGATCGCCGTGTTCTCACGGAAGTGGCCCGTGGCGTCGGCGCCCGGCGGCATGGAGCGGCACGCGCACACGCTCCACACGGCGCTCGCCGCGCGTGGGCACCGCGTGCACGTGTTCACCTCCCCGCCGCCGCACACCGAGGCGGCGCCGCCGCAGTCCCCGAACGGGCCGGAGCTCCACTTCCTGGACGGCGAGCCTGGTCAGTGGCGCTGCGACGAGGCGTGGAAGCTGTACGAGGCCGAGGGCGAGAACGACCCGTTCGACGTGATCCACTCGGAGAGCGTGGCCGTGTTCCACCGGTTCGCGCGCGGGGTGGAGAACCTGGTGGTGTCGTGGCACGGCATCTCGCTGGAGGCCCTGCACTCGGGGATCTACCAGGACCTCGCCCGCGGCGAGGACGAGCCGATGTCGCCGGCGTTCAACCAGAGCCTGGCGCAGTCCGTGTACCGCGTGCTGTCGGAGGTGCGCTTCTTCCGGAGCTACGCGCACCAGGTGGCCATCAGCGACTCCACGGGGGAGATGCTGCGGGACGTGTACCAGATCCCGTCGCGGCGCGTGCACGTCATCCTCAACGGCGTGGACGAGGCGCAGTTCGAGCCGGACGCCGCGCTGGGACGCGAGTTCCGGGAGGAGGTCGGGGTGCCCAAGGGCTCCGACCTCGTGCTCGGCGTCTCCGGACGCCTCGTCAAGGACAAGGGACACCCGCTCCTGTTCGAGGCCTTCTCCAAGCTGGTGCTGCACCACCCCAACGTGTACCTCCTCATCGCCGGCAAGGGGCCGTGGGAGAGCCGGTACATGGACCTGGGCCGCAACGCCAAGGTGCTCGGCGCCGTGCCGCCCGGGAAGCTCAAGGCGTTCTACAACGCGCTGGACGTGTTCGTCGACCCCACGCTGCGGCCGCAGGGGCTGGACCTCACGCTCATGGAGGCCATGCAGTGCGGGAAGCCCGTGGTGGCGACGAGGTTCCCCAGCATCAAGGGCAGCATCGTGGTCGACGACGAGTTCGGCTACATGTTCGCGCCCAACGTGGAGTCGCTGCTGGAGAGGCTGGAGACCGTGGTGGCGGAGGGCGCCCGCCGCGCGGCGCAGCGCGGGCGCGCGTGCCGGGAGTACGCAAAGTCCATGTTCGCGGCCACCAAGATGGCGCTGGCGTACGAGAGGCTCTTCCTCTGCGTCAAGAACGAGACCTTCTGCGCGTACCCCGCCGAGTTCGACTAATTAAGCTAGTAGTTCTTTTGATCACTGTGCATGCGTTTTATTACTAATAACCATACAAATGTCGTAATTGGTTTTGTTTTTATCTTCTTTTTCTCGATTGAACTCTAAGGTATAGATGTTATGAGATGATTTCTTATGAATATAAATCGAACGAAATCATGAATTCTTTTGTGATGACTAATCTTCTCTGAATCCGGCACTGCTTGGGTAGGATTGCGTCTCTTCGTACGTTATCTTTTGGACCGCGTAAATAGACGCAAAGTACATTGGAAACACCAAAAGCATGTAGGGTTGACGTGCGCGTTGTACGAAAACTAGCATAGCTTTCTCGAGTTGACGAATGCTTTTGTGGCAAGCAAACAAATTAGGCAGCAATGCGTTTACTTACCGAATGTTAGAATTGCTTACTTCCAGGGATGTCTCGGGATTGGCTTACACTAGAATCTTGTGACGACTCTACAAATCTAAAACAGGACTAGTAAGCGCTTTGGGACGACTTTGACTGAATTGCAGCGTTCATGCATGTCCAGGCACAGTAGTAGCGTTTGTTTCTTGAAACCTGTGTTAACCCAGATAAAAAAAAATGGTTGCTTTGGACTTTGCACACAAGAAATATTTGGTATGATCAAATTAAAATGTATGGTTCTACAAGTTCAAAACCAAGAGACCTACATGTCATCGTAAAACAAAAAATGGCAGTAAGCTGTAAGCACATGTTAGATACCAAATACAGAGGGGATCGCTCATTGGATCACCGCCATTTAGAGAGATGGCATCAACTGCTCTCAATCTTTGCATGAGTGACTATCTTCCTACTAGTATCAGCAAAGGGCTTGATCGCTTGTTGGCTCAGATATCCTGCTCCCTGAGTAGCCGCCTCATTTGGCATACGCACCGACCCATCTGACCAGCCGCCGACCACCGCATCCCTCCCGGTGAGCCTCTGCACGACTGACTTGAAGTTGGACAGGTCCGCATCGACGTGCACCGTCTCGATGATCTTCACCATCACCGGCTTCGCCTCTCCCCCTCTCGTCGACATAGAAATGAACTTCGGATGGAACACACGAGTTTCAGAACAATGCGACCACGTCGTTCGGCAAGCAAAGCCCGCGCGGGTGATCTGCTTCTTATAGCTGGTCCAGGCTTCCGTCACATGTCGAAATGGTAAGAGAAAGAGACGTGCTGCCACAGATCTTCCGATTTCTCCGTGAACATGAGATGCTTGACGGTTTCCCTTAACAAATAAAAAGATGCTTGACGGTGGCACCAATGAGAATGTAGTGAAGTCAGATACGTGCCAGCTGACCGATAAGAGAGGCGGGGCAGATTTGTGCCGCAGAGTCTCGTGTCAAAGTCAGCAATACCGGTGAAGAGCCGGCCGGCCGGCCCGGGACTGACGCACGCTGGTCAGAATAGTGCTCTCACCTTGCCGTTGCCTACTTGGCCTTTGACATGCCTCGACCTCGACCAATGAAAACCAACGGGCGGATGCCGAAACGTGGGGCGTTTTGCTCTCGCAGACCCGTTCTTACGGGCCCACAGGCGACAGCAGCTTCGGTATGGCGGGGAAAAATTCGCTAACCAGATGACCCAACAAAATACTCGCGTACCTCAGCACTTACGCAAAATGGGTAATGGGTAATAAAACATGATATTTTAGGACGGATCGGTCGTGCTGTAAAAGGAAATAAACAAGTCGTGCCCCACGACATGGTCCAACAGAACAAAAAGGATATCAGGCAAAATTGAACTGTGGTCCTCAATTGATCACAAACAACACAAGCTACAAGTCACACGATGGTAGTTCTCTGGAGACGCAGACAGTTGATGTACATGGCTACTCACATACCGCCTGGCGCCTTCTGAAATCTGAATACCGCATATAACAAATACCTATACCAGTATGGGGAAAATTACAGCGGAATGATGGCATCATCATACAAAAAAATTGGCACACTGCTAAAAGAATCAGAAATGTTTTATACAGTAGGAACACTGGGTGGAGGTGGCGTTGATCCCTCTGATGAAGGTGGCTTATCTGCTGACTCGGATACCTCAGTTGACGGGGCATCAGTTGTAGCTTCAACGGGAGCCACAGCAGGCTCATCAGTGCTGGTGGAAACTGGTTCAGGCACTGTAGTAGCAGGATCTGAACTGCTTGCTGCATCTGTAACCGGAGCCATTGTAGCTTCCTCGTTGCCTGGGGTTCCTGCAGTTTCCTCATTGCTAGGAGTTGCTTTAGGTTCCTCAGTGCCGGGAGCCGCTGCAGCTTCTGAATTGGTGGAAGCTGTATTAGTCGCTGTAGCCTCTGATGGCTTTGCCTCATCGGTGCTCTGCGACGCAGCAGAAGCACCTTGATTCATGACGACTTCTTGTGCCCCGGGAGAGCCCTGGACCATTGGGGTGCCTTCAGGCACAGCGGCACCTTGAATCATTGGAGCTCCTTGAGCCATCGGCGCACCTATAGGTGCATTTGGGTCTCGTGCTGCCATAGGAATGCCAGGTTTTGCCGCGGCCTTTTTAATTACGATGGGAGGTGCAGACAGAGGAGGCATTCCAGGAGGAAGTATTTCGATGGGAGGCTTTTTCTCTGTTTCTCCCAAGCTGGTAAGCTTTGGATCCTCTAGAGATGCCAGGAATGCCGCAGCAGCATCGGTTTTTACTGTAGGTGTGCGATCCATCTCCTTTTGCAGCATCTTGTTCCATGTTATAACTAAGTTCCTTAATGATGGGCGACCATGGGCCTGGAGAATGGATGAGTTTTTGTAAGAATTCCGCAGTCATATTCATTGTGGATAAGTTCAGACAAATAATAACAAATGGATATTACAACAGCACAATGAAACAGAAAGGAAGGATAGTGTGCAAATACATATTGGTTCTCAACTCATGAACTGGGATTAGGCAATGCACGAAGTAAATGAATTCAATAGAGAACTTACCTGAGCATGTAAAACAGCCTCCGCCAACATCCCTGTGTCCTGCCATGCTTTCTCCATTAAGGCATTATCACCGAGAACTGCAGCTGCAAATGCTGCTTCGCGTCCATGGCCAGCTGTGATCAAATTGCTTACCAGACCCTGGGCAATTACACTGGTAGTATTAGTAATTATTCCTATGAATTCCTTGAAAATCACAGATAACAATGCATTGAATTTCCAATATGTGAGGTCACAGATATATCCCTAGTCTCCATAGTTCTATGCGTGTGCTTGGTACCATATTCACAACAATGTGTGGCATGCACGCAATCCGGTGTGTTGATGTGCTTCTGCCATTGCAATCTCGAAAAAGAAGGGACAATACAACACCGCAACAGATAACACAATATCAGGCTTCAGGATACACTTTTGTATGAACCCTGCGCCATGGGATGTCCCATAAAGGTGTACTAAAAAGGTGACACAATTATACACACGACTTAAACTGCATAGCGAAACTTTTGTTGCTAAACTGACCCAAGTTTGCAATCTTAAACTATGAGCCATAGATTTGGAGAGAAGTCACGTACCGATAGTCTAGTAAGCTCCCCATGGTTTGCAAGACGGAGTGCCAAGCCTCGCAGCATCTGTCCATGCAGAGCTCCCTTTACAGAAGCTGCAGCTGCTAATCTCTTCAGAACTTCACGAGCAATGTCAGACTGCCCAGTGGCATCTGCTGCATCAATAAGGTCAAAAAACTCCTTGACAAATTTCACTATTCCCTGCACAGCATCTGCAAGACTCTCTTGCTTAGCTTGCTTAGCTACCGCTAAATTAAGAATCTGTGTAACATCAAAAGCGGCAGTTTCGGCAGTTTCTTGTCCCACATCTCGGCTATTGCTCATTGTCAACAAACATGCAAGTGCTCTTTTCAGGTCATTGCTCTGCATTGCAAGGTCGAACTCCAACCTGAGGAATTCATCAATATTACTTGATATCCATACAATTAAATCGAGACATGTGTGCTATATGCCTATCATATAACAATGTCATCTATAACAGCATACTTAAATATGCAAAATAGATGTCTTACCTCTTCGAAATTCCAGGTAAATGAAGAGCCTCAGTGGCATATCCCATTCCCAGCATAAATTGAGCAAGGTCATCATGGTGCTCTCGGCCAAGTCTAGTTGCCCTGCATAATTGGTTATATGTAATTATTATTCTCAGACACTGAAGATAACAAGATGCAGTACTCTACAGACATACCACTTCACAGCACTGACAGGATCCCCGTATGCTGCAAGACAACGGCATCTTATACCGGGATGGCTGAGTGATAAAGCATGTGCACACATATACCTAAAAAGGACATGGAAACACGGAACATTTCAGAATTACATCCAACTGAACATACTAAATAGAAAAAAAAAGTAACAATGTAATTTATTTGAATAAACTTAATCCCACAACAATATATTGTATATGAAGGAATTGCTCCAGATCTCTTAAGAAAATTAAAGATGGGTTAAGAGGGTATATATTACCTATCAACCAGCCAGAGAACTCCATCTCTTACACCAACCACAACAAGAGGTCCAATAGGTCTCTTCTGTTCAGGAGGGAAGCGAGTTACTGCAACAGACACCCCTCCTCCAGCAACAGCCACTTCAGCATATCTTCTGTCATCCAATTCTTTCTGAAATACTGAATCATCTCCATCTAACTTGGATTGCCTTGGCACTATAAATGGGGGTATAGATGGAGCATGCTGAAAGGAGGCTAAACGAACAACCTGGAAAAGGAGTGAAGCCAAGAATGATTGCATAAAATTCACAAGATATTACCCAATCACCAATTTCTGTGAATAAATAACTAAAAGGAAGACAAAATCATCAGGTTGATTGACACAGTGGCCTGTTAATGAAGAATGCCTTGCCATTTTAGCTATATGTATCCTGAAGAGAGAGATTACAGTTCAACAGATAGGCCCTGTTTCTCTTAACTCTAAAAAAAGTTCAGATTTGGCAACCTGGAATATTGGCTGATATAGAAAATAGGTATTCCCTCCATTTTCTTGAGGACAAAGTACTACCCACAGTGTTTAAAATTTAATGGTATGAGTGAGAACATTTATTATTATTGATGTAGGATTTCAATAAAGGACAGCTACATCTTCTTGAAGTGATGCGCCTACCTGATTTAGTGCATGTTACATTTCACAAGCCTCAATGTCTATTGTCTATGTCACTGGTCTCTAAAATTAAGGATTGATGCTTTGGGAACTAAGAAAATTTAGTGATATGAATCATCATTTTCTTATCTTTGATCGGTGTCATGTTAAAAATATCAAATAAAAAAATTACAATGAGATTGCAAACACTGAAACACAGGAAAGTACATGTTCATTAAGTGGCTTTACTTATTAATTTCACTGGCTTTGGATAACACTTCTGAATTATGAAAACAGAAGACAAAAATCTAAAACTAAAGTAGCCAATGAGTACTAAAAGCATCCATACACTGAAAACCATACCTGCAACATTGGAGGTCTCAATGATATTTTCTCGCTTGCTGTAACCTGGGGAGCTTCAACAGTGATAAGAGCCAGATCTCCATGCTCTGCAACTGCCCGGCTCTGAGCTTCCCTTGCTTTCATTTCTTCTTTCCTCTTTTTTGTTTCAATGTCAATTGCTGCAACCCCAGCATCGACAAAGACACACCTGGGAAGTATTTTTTAATAATGTCAAGGAAGAGAGTTGCTTCTGCGATAAAAAATTAAAATACTTTTTGCATAACAAAATATCAACCTAAACTATATCTTCCACCAAAAAGCAACTGAATCCTATAAATAATAAAATCTTTTAAAAAATAATTAAGTTACAAAAAAATCAGAAAGAATTTTCTGCATGATCAATATCTTAGTGTAACAAATTTCTGTACCATTGAATCAGTTTCAAGTTTCTTTCTCCTAAAATGAGTTTTTGAAAATTGAATCCTTTGCTTTAACTTGCTTATTGGAAGTCTAAATTCGATTGCAGAAGAAATAAAAACCTGCAGTTTCACACAAGAAACCGGAGGTTGTACAAGCTTGCATCGCATTGGTAGCATTATTGACATAGCTAGTCAGGAACTGGAGATAATGATAATATGGAAACACAGAAAAGAGTAACACATAGATGAATAGCTTACTCAATTGTTGTTGGTGTCGCTACAAATAACTGTCTACGATGCCAAACTGCACCAGTTGCAAAGGGAATCGAAACATCTCCAAGATACCTAAATTGGGGCCGCAAGGAAGAAATTACAATATACTGCTGATAAGCAAATGCACAATACTCAACAGTTTGGTCCCACACAGTCCACTCTGGTTGGGCAAGTAGTCCGCTTACAGGCTGATAGGTTTCCCAGCTGCACCAGATAAATGCAATTTTAGTCTAGAAAAGATGTTAGCTGTAAGAAGTGAGTTATCTGGATACTGAGGGAATCAGGAAAAAATGAGCTCTAGCATGAAATATCTCAACAACCAAACGCACACCTGTATGTCAACAAGAAGAAGCATATATATACCTGTATAGCTGGAAATTTTGTGGAGGTCCTTCTTTGGAGGAGAATGGATCATCAGAAGCAAAAGATGACCCGCTTCCTCCAAAACCTGATAAGGGCATTGATTGAACAGTCGATATAGCCGTTGCCGTCACAGGACTAATTCTACGAGATGTACGGTATGTGACACCAAGCAACGCACCACCATGCAACCCAATCACCTGAAAGAGCACAAATTCACAACCATTAATATTAGCTTGATAGCAGCAGCACATTAAACGAGACAAAAGATCTGGCTGCTAGATTTCTTGTGATGACCAGAAAAGCAAAGTTCAAGTTCACTAGTCAGCCGAAGATGTATGCTCGAGGGTGAAAGCAAGAAAGTTAATCAAGCAAAAACCTATGTTACTATGGCTGTAATGCAATGTAGCTAGAGCACAAGAAAACAGAGATGATTGTCCATATGAAATCAACACAAGGGAAACTTGGCACAGCTAAGCAAGCACAATAAACAATACAAATGAACAAAATGATTTTTCTCCGGCGATTAAAAGCAATTAGAATCAGTCACACTTTCTATTTCAATAAGTGGTATTAAATTTTTATAATTTTACACCATGTGGGTAAAAAGTATTTTCTTATGCGACACAATTAGGTAACAAGACCCTGCCCAATAAGATAACAGTATCGTGCCCCAGTTGAAAGGACATGGGCCAAGTCTGTTGGTATCTACAAATGATGGTGTTTCATATGTTCATATTTCCACCAAGCTATAAATAAAAAATAAATTGCAATTACAGATCACAATGGAATTCGCACACAAAATGGAAACAAATGAGAAGTGACGATCACCGACCGGCTCACTACGACCATCAATCGATCTCTGCAAAACATGTGACGTTCCATCGTCCAATAAGATGCGCACTTGTACTGTGGCTGCTGAAGCAGCACTAGCTGCTGCAGCTGCTGCTTGAGCAGCAGCAGCAGCTGCTTCTTTTGCCTTTTTAGAAGAACCACCTTTTACAACAAGTGGCATTCTTGGAGCCAACGCACTCTCTACCAGGGCATATCTATCACGACAGGTGTCCCAGGCAAAAAGCTTCCCTGTTCCTGAATCGACAACTGACCAATCACTTGCTTTATAAACAGCAAAAGATGGGATATCTGGCCACACAATTGCAACGTACCTGCAAAAAGAAAAGCAATATATCAATTTTAAGAAAGTTCATTTCAATCTAGGGAGCAATTAACAATAGATTGTCAGGGTACAAAGTACTGGGGTATTGAAAAGTTGAATCAGGCCTCAACCTAAGCTAAGGGCTCTTTTCCAGTTTTCAGTCAGTTAGACCCAACAAATAGTTTCCAGTGTTTTATTCACAAACTCTATCAAGTGATAACATTTATATACTGACTAAACTGGGAACTATAGGGTGTTTCTAGAGATTAAACTAGTTTCTTTAACAAGACTAAGAACAGTGGAACTGTGGAAACCAACCCATTCAAAAGTTTTATGGACCCTTACAGCATTAAGTGGTCAATGCAAACTAGATTCGACATAAGAGATGTTGACTTGTAAACTAACAGACTGCACCAAAATGATTCAGCAAATAACTACCTTTCTTATAACAGCAAATGGCTACCTTGTACTACTGGACAATACATGCCGTTGATGAACAATGCAAAAATAAACAGAGTGGAAGCTAGTATAATACGAATTCAGCTACGGCTAATGCGTCGTGTAGCCACTACAAGATGGTTGCATAAGGCAAACCAAGTACATAGCTTCTAATATTTGATGTATGATAGCAAGTTCTAGATGACAAAATTGTGTGTATATGACTTACTTTCCAGAGCTGCTAACTGAAAGAACTGAATAGGAGTCATGGGGGGCAGGAGTGCTGATATGCTTCTTGGTTTGCTTTACTATCAACTGGTCTATTGACTCATTCCTTGATCTTCCTGTATCAGATGCGACACCAGCATTTCCAAGAGATGGATTTGCTGTGTTTGACAACTGGAAATTTAGTAACTTAAGTTCTCTTTCAACAATGTAAACAGCAGAATGTTCCTTGCTTCCTGTTGGTGATGGTAAAGGGGCAACGGCTGGAAGAGCTCTTGGATCAAACTCACTTAATATAATACCAATATTAGTACCAGTAGCAACAAGATGTGGCTGTAAGGGGTGTGCCACCATGCAATAAACCTGAATACACAAAATTCAGTTCATTATTAGCCGCAAAGTGACAAAGTTGAAGCATAATGGCTTTGTCTGTATGTAAAACCAGCATTTCCTCAATTGAGAGAACTGAGAACTGAGAAAAAGGGGCATCCGGCACAGTCGGAGAAATGGTTATATTCCAGCATTCTGCTTGGCATTAGCCGAAGTATGTAATAGTTGTTGTTTTTCAAAATGAAATTTACCTTAGTTTAGGAAAATAAATTAGTTTGAAGAATGCAGATCAGATATACTCCCTCCATTTTTATTTTGTTGAAGTTCGGACAGCTGAATTAGTGCAAATTCAAGCGACGTGAGACTAAATCATCACTATCAAATTGGGCAAATCATCTGGAACAGTAAACTCTGTGAAACAGTTAGGAGTAGGGTGCTGGTACAAGCAAAAATCCGGAACAGTACATATCAGTTACATCAAATTATATTTGAGCTATGTGCATGTCTCGCCCCCACAGAACCTCACAACACCAATGGGAAGACAGTGACCAATTTTTTCAAATACTGCAAACGACTAATAACTCATAGTACTATGCATGACCGTCATTTCAGTTCATAAAAACAAATTGTCAAATCAACACAATAGCTTATCCACATATAACCGAAAATACCATGGTGATATGACAAAAAGCAGGTTCCATAACGGAACTAAAACATAAGCATACCCTCAGTTTCTTGTGCTGTGACAGGACTTGCGGAGGAACTAACGATGACAATTCACAGAGTGGTCTTGTTAAAGCAGAATAAGTTGGATGCTCTATGGCCCTGTAACAATCCATGGTGCAGACAAACCAAATATGAGAGTCCTTGACACATATTATCATCAATCATTATAAATAACTTCAATTAATACTTATTTAAATAGACAAGTATAGGATACCAAATATGAGAGTCCTTGACACAAGTTAGAATATCAAGGTTTGGTGCCCGAGGATGACACCATGATGCAACACTATGACAAGCAAGCTTGGGTACTGGTTTGATGCGTCTTATTTCCTGCGCAAATGCAATACCATGAGCTAATCTTGAAATCATAAACCGTATACAAATTCATGCAAACGACTAATGGAATTACCTTAAAAGTGACAGTATCCCATATGGCTAAAGTTTTATCAGCCCCTATTGTAATGAGCTGTGGTGCACTCCCCATCACCCTTGAAAGTTCAACTGCGACTACACCTCCATCATGTGCCTTGAAAAAGACAAAAAAAAAAGGAAAGAAGTGTCAAGCAACGCACAAGCTGAGTGATGTAGCTTACAAATTACACTTAAAAACTCTGCACCATTTTAGTTTTTTGAGGAGACATAAACAAATGAGTGTGCCAAAGTTGATACCTTCAAGCTAATCTTAGGAACAAGCTCCCGGGAATCATGGATATGATCGGCACTCCATAATATCAGCAGGCCATCACTGCCCCCAGAAACTAAATGCACCTGATACAAAATGCATCTGTTATTAAATGAAATGTGGTACAAACAGAATGATTAGGTGTCAAAAAAATACAACATGCACTAGAAACTCGCTGCATAAGTACACAATAAACAGAAAACAGACTTGCAACCATCAAATATGAAACTAGTACCAAATAGTAATACAACAGTTATGTCATCGTTTACCTCGCCAGCTGCTGACATGAACGTCATTAAGCAAGCTATCGATCCTTTATGCCCACCGGTATACCTTCGCACAAGCTGCAAGGACAAAATTGCTCCGTTAAAACCTAAGAAATGAAGAAACTTGGGGGGATGGGGTGGTTCAGAATATGTTTATATATAACCTTCCATGTCAACATCGAAAGTACTCTTATCACACCATCAGATGAACCAAAAGCAACAAGAGGGGCGTCAGTAGAAGATGACCTAGAGAGGAATTCCATGCTGCAAAAATGAAGGCATGATCTAAGTCAACTTCCAGTCCCCAGCACTATCCTGAAGTTTCAAATTACTTCCTATGCAACAAATTAATGTTTAGTGGCTACAATATAAGCCATCTGCACCATACAAACAAAAAATGCGGGTACAACAGGAGCAGTTCACTTGTTTTAAATCAAGTACTGGTGTTAAGTGAATTACTATTCTCACAGATAGAAGCAAGGTCAACATGCGGCAGGAAAAAAAACAGTAGCAACCATAAAAGTGCATGGCCATAAGGTTTACAAACAAGTTTCACATACAAATGGATGAATTAAACTATAAAACAGATAGATACAATGCCAGGAAGATTATGAAGAACAAATGAGAAATGAGTTGATGAATGTCAGAATTCAGCCCAATTCAGGTAAAGGTTGCCATATTGCTTTAATGTCCATAAAAGTGGAATGCACCTGCAGTCCCTAAACGTGTCGGGGTGCCATCTAGGTCCCTGAACTTGTTAAGCGTGTCATCTAGGTGCAAATCCCAAAAATGCCCCTTGTGTCAATGATGATGTTCCTGATGAGGCATGCCTTGCCATCCCTCTCTCGGTGACCGTTGCTACCCGAATCACAATTATGCAGCTAAACAACATTCTCCGGTATGAACTGTGATGGTGCCGGTGGTGTGAGAAGCGAAAGTGTGCGACAGCATACCTAATTAGCAGCCATAGGAGTATTTCGGTATTTTGAATCTAGATAACACTTTGGCAACTTTATGGACATAAATATGCATTCTGAGAGTTCAGGGATCATGATGACACAACGAGGCGAGTTTTGGGACCACCGGTGCATTTTACTTTCCACAATATTAATGCAATTGTCAATCTATTAATGCCACCAAAATACCCAGAAGTATATCATCATATAGCTTACTGTATGCTGCACGCTAAAAGAATCAATCTGCTTAGATCATTTCACAAAACACAATTAAATGGTTAAAGTTGCCAGCATGCAAGAAGTATAGCCAATAGTCCGTAAGAGGAACATGTTAAACATCGCAAAAGGTCTGATGGTTTTGCTTATTTTGCTGCTTGAATCAAATACCCAACTTATCGGTGGTAAAGCAAATCAAGCCTGATTGGCATAATTCAACTAGGCTAATCCAAAAACTGAATAAGTAAATAGAAATATGTAACCTTAAGCATGAGTAACTAGAGCAACGTAACCATACCATAGAAGCGATCTGTTGTCAAGCTCCGATTTAGGAACATCACGACCCCTCATCGTCACTAAATCCAAAAATATCACTTTGTTCTCACAGCAAATGACAACAAAGTGCCTTCCTCTTGTAGATGGTGCAGGTGCACTGAAAGTGGAAGATTGTTTACTGACTGCAGTTGGGGCCTCAGCAGCAGCAGAGCAGTTGCGCCAATGGTGCCAAAAGCGAACATCGTCATCGTAAAAGGAAACCTGCTTTACACTTGGGGAAGAACGGTAGACCCGTCAGGTTAAAATACTCTACAAGTGATCATTGTAATAAGAAAACAAAAATTTTAAATTGATACCTTCCTCCTCGGATGGCCTCAGTGGGCTTTCCTTTTGAATCTGCATAAAGATAACCAAAAGATGAAGCAAAAGCACGTGGTAATACTACTGGGTCAGCTTGGAAAACGATCAAAATATGAAGCTAACCAAAAGTTATGTGAAGTTGGAAAGGGCAAAAAAAAAAAAAAAAAAAAAAACTTAGGGGTGTTCAACCCAGTTTCGCACAAACCGGTATTAAACCGGCCAGCCACAAACTGAACTGCGTGAACAGTAAACAGTTCAACGGTAGCACGCAGTGCATTTTGTTTGGCTGGTTTTTTGAATGGTTTCAAGAAACTGGCTGAACAGGCCTAGCTTCACTGACAACTTCGATTTGGGCTAGGAATGCAGGTGTTGCAGATGAACAATGTTTGTAAATTACTTTTGAAGATACTAACTATGGTGATTCAATCCAAATAGATGCATTGAATTATACGCCCAAACCGAGCAAAGTACATGTTGCATTTGGAAAAAAGCTACATATTGGTACGGTATTAAGCTATGATGTCCCTAGTTCCTACTAACAATGTGCATATGAGGCTCAAGGCTATTCACTTAATTTTCTAGCTTAATAATTACTGTTGGATCACGTTGCTACAGGATATTAGCAAAGTATCGTAGCTCTACAGCTGCAGAGAAGTGAATTAAGCATCCAACATCACAATTCAACAGCTTAAGTACAACAACCACGTGGAATGCTCAAGTGACAAACAGCAAAGGAGAAATACTGCATAACATACCATCTCCCTCGGCGAGCTTCTCAAGCTTGGCTCCAACTAAGCGCCGCTCGTCGACGCCACCAGCCTTCAGCTCATAGATGACCTAGCCACACCAACAGATTCAGAAGCACGGTGAGATCAATTGGACCTGAAGCCACGCATGCGCTTCGTACCACGAGATCAAATGGGGCGAGAACGAGCAGATAGCAACAGGGGATCAGTACCTGGCGGTGCTCCCAGTCCCAGACGGAGACGCGGTCGTTGGCGTCGGCTGTGACGAGCCAGGGGTGCGTGGGGTGGAGCTGGATCTTCACGACCTTGTCACTCGTCGGGCGGAACGCCCGGAGGCGGAGCATCTCGCCACGGCGAGGTCGTCGCGGGCGAGCGGTAAGTGCGGCCGGGAGCAGAGATCCAGGGTCCGGAGATCTGCAGAGCAGGGAGGTAGTAGTGATGTGTGGGGGAGCTCGCGGGTGGTGGGGGTGGCAGGTCGGAGAGATCTGAGTCGGGAGTTGCAAGGGTGAGGTGAGGAGAAAGGAGGAAGAGGATGCGCTGGATGGATGGGCTAGTCGTGGGCCTTTTCTTCTAGAGCCCAGTATAAATGTTGGGCCTCCCGTGAGATAAATAGGCCAGTTCCCGTTGCAGATTTCACCTTTTGGACTGTGCCCATCTTTTGGGCCGGTTCGGGGTTTTGCACCGGATGGATCGTCTTTGGTGTTAAGATTAAGAAGGGCCGAAACATGGTTTCGAAATGAAAATTGGATGAGAGAGTTTTTATTGTCTTGTGTACTCGATCAACAGTGAATGTTGCTATTGCTCAGGAAAAAAAAAAATAGTGAATGTTGCTCGATCTCTTTTTGGCCGGTGGATCGAGTACACAGGACAACAGTAAACGGTACGTTTTTTGCCGATTGGTGCACAATTTTGCTCTCTTCACGTGTTCCTCTGCATCAATTTGTGTTGAGCACATTCGCTGCCGAAACTGGGGCGGAATCGCATGTGCCTTAGCTATCAGCCCTATCACATGGAAATGTATTTACGGTAGAAGAGTGGCATGCAAGTGCAAGGTGCATGCATGTACAAGCAAAATGCCACTCACGTAGAAACTAGTCACATGAAGCTCTGTCACTCTTCCATTTCTGTCATTCAGTTGGTGTGAAGGATACGAACGTATACATTAAACGCAAACCATCAACGCTAAAGAAAGATAGCGTGTCATCCACAAGATCGAGTATTAACTTTGAGATGTTGAGTGGAGACCTAAAGTTTCACATGCCCATCGTCATCTGTTCGGAGCGTCGTCGTATGCGTGCACATGCATGCATCGCGCGCGCAACGACCCCCAAGCAAATGAGTGACGACGGCGTCCCATGTTCTTGATCATATATCCAGTAGATAAGAAGGTCCTTTCATTCGGATACACAAACTACTATACCTCCATTAGCGAAATGATGACAGGATCTATAGGCATAGTGAGCAGTCGTAGCTGAATCGCGGCTATCACAAGCAAAGTTAGTCCTCGGCAACGTGCAGATCACGTACTGTATCGCCACATGACATTGCTCTTTCTCGAGAACCCGCCATGCCATGGATTGGCGCGTACGTACCTATTACCCGACGCGGACGACGCCGACCCAAGCTGAGCGCCGATGCGAACGATCCGATCAATGGTTGCCTCGTCAGGGCAAGCGTGGTCTGTCTCCTGCTCACCTCCTCTTGTTAACAACCATCGCGTAGCCAAGCCACGCATGCATACACCGATTAGGCAATTCGATCGCCATGCATCTCAGAATTCTAAGCTGCGAGTGACAAAACCGCCATCGCACGCTGCGCAACGATATATCACCGGCCGGCGACGTGATCGATCAGTGGAGGCCCAGTGCGAGCCAACGACGACATGACCCGCCCGCCTCGGAGAGACGTCGCAAAATATCTGGAGCCATGGCCTACGGACTGGGCAACTGATCGCGTTCGGTGCGTCGCGTTCGATCGATCGCGGCTGCTCGCGTCCTCCATCCGAATCAAAGCCACATGCGTGCGCACTGCCGGCCGGGGCCGCCGCGCGCGGTGGATCGGAGTCCTCGGCAACGTAACGGACAGCGTCACATGCCGGCCCCGGCTCACTTCACTCTCGCAGTCTCGCTCTCGCGCGCTCACCTCGTCACCTCCACATAGGCGCATGCATGCAGCGTCACATCGGCCGATCGAGGACACATACCAGCACGATACATCATCAGCCGTGCGAAATGGCCAGGCAGGCGATGGCCCAGCGCGGGAGAGGATAAGGCGACGAACGTGAGCTAGTGGCAACGGGGAGGCGACGCAGCATGCATGTGCATGCGAAGCGAGGGAGGCTGTTGGTTGGCCGTTGCACGGCGTGTCCCGGTTGAGCAACCGCGGCGCGTGCCTGCCGGAATCCAGGGGCGTTGGCGTTGGCGCGCCGGTCGGGGTCGGAAACGGCAAGCTAACCGCCGGTCCGACGGCAACATTTAGTTGGGCCGTTCCGATGGGGGCCCCGGCAGGTAAGATGGTTGTGCTGGTCCATCCCGGCCGGTAGCTAGCTCGTCGCGCTCTGCGCCGCACGGCTGATGACTGCTTGGACCTTGGAGGATCATGAACAAGCTTGGGACACTGTGATTACCTGATCTGCACCGGCCGAGCGGCCGGTGGGGAAAAGGGAGGAAGAGCGCGTGCGTGCGAGCAGAGCAGAGCAGAGGACGGTGGATCCACACTGCGAAAGGGCGGATACGGTGGGATATGGTGAGGCCATGATGGTGGGCGACAGGCCGGCCGGCGGCCCAGCCGCTGCATGCGAATCCTTTTGCTCGCTGCACCAACGTCTTGAGTGTCCAGTACGTTGCCCTGCCCTGGGATGCTGCAGTGCGGGGGACCAAGAAACCTTAAACGCTCCCACACTCTCATTGATTCCTCTGATGCGCTGACAACGCGTGCACCGACCATCACTCCGGTTAACCTGATCTGGAAAGGCTCAAACTCCTGATCAGATAGTAAAGGATTCAATCGAGTGCGTGCGCGCTCTGCCGTTCGATCGGCGTCGCGTCGCCTGCCTGTCCGTCTCAAATTGGAGGACCGACCGGCTTGCCAATGGCGCGGACTGCAGTCCAGCCACTGCACGCCGTACCATCCGCCCTGCACGCCACCAAATTATGGGACGTCCGCGGCAGAGCAGAGCATATATGATTGCATATGCGACGGGCCTAGCAAGCTGGCCATTGGCGATCCAATCGATCACATACGTACGTCGGTGATCAGGAGATGTGATTTGGGACAGTTAGGCTTTGTCCTGAACAAAAGGTTACCTCTCCTAAATATCATAGTCACTTTGATCGGCAAAAATAAATAAATGTGAGGTTCGGATCAACAAATACAAAAACGCCATGGCCCGGCGATATTTGCATGATTAAAATCAAGAGCCCTTTTTATCATTCATGAGCTGGTATCAATTGATATTTGAGTTTGCTATCTGTCTGTGATAATAAACTCAGTAAAAATGCACCCAAGTTATAATCGACGGTATCACTTCAGTGGTGATAAAGAAAGTACCCGAAATGAAACCACGGCCTACAAAGCGATATGAACAGGATAGCAACGGTGAACAGAAAAGCCAGAAGATAGATTAGTGAAAGATAAGCCAGATCAACTGAAACTGTACAAGTATCTAAGCTGAGGGAGACCTCGGTTTCGTCTTCATCGCACGTATATTGACAGATGGACCGAGCGGTTCTAATCGGATCATTTTGGTCGGTCATCTATCCTCGTTCCTATGCCAGTCACCACACGTACGTCACAAACCGGCCAATGCAATCTTCTCTTTATCGATTGACAGATAAAATTGATTATTCGTCCTCATGCATACATTCAGGGAGCATGTAGTGACCGCACGCGCGTCGCGCCTGGAGCGTGCTACGCCGGCATGCATACAACGGGAACGGCTTGTCACAGTTAGAGTGAAGTGTAAACTTTTACTTGTTCAGGTCAGGTCACTGAATGAAAATGACCAGAGTGCACAAGGAGGGTGCAGACTGAAAATCCCTTCTTCGCCCGCACAGGTAGCTTTCGTTGAAGTGGGACAAAATAAATGCTGGAGTAAATGGATTGTACAGTATTTCAAAAATAAACACTGTATCATTTGAGGAACGGAATCGTTGTGCATCCTGCCGGTTGTACGTATAAACAGACGTGCTATTTGAAAATAGCATGGTTCGAGCGTGCTATTTGCAATACCTCTTGTAACTAATTAAGCAGATTTCTCTTGTCCAACACGGATTGTACTTACATATAGTCCTTGCAAGGTTTCAACTCCTTTTTTTTATTATTATTACACAATACAACTCAGACACTTACAACGCACGCACACTCATCTCTATGAGCGCACATACGCAAACCGTACACATATGAGCATCTTCGAAGATTGAGCCAACAAATCTTTGAGATTAACGAAGTCACTGCTAACGTCTCGCTGTTGACGACAACTCATACATTGATCATTAATTATACAGTTCAAAATTGCACAAAAGGTTAAACTTGTGAAATAGCATGAACAACTATTTTCCTGCCAAAATGACTTGCCAGTCAGCTAGATCCTTCGCATGCATGGGAATTCCCAATCAATCTTGACTACTGTGCAGAGATAAGTCGCCCGTGCGGCGTACGGTTTAGCACACGTATGCTAACCATATGCGCCACACAGCGTGCAGGTACAGCATTAGAGCAAGCCCAGCGGTTGCGTTAACCTTTTGGCTCCAAGCCAAGCAGTTAAAGTCAGGTCCATACAATAACTGGCTGTAGATAGTATTCCATTTGTTTAATAAACAATAACATGGCCCTACTCTGTCTCAGGCTCTCTCTCTGCCGAAGCACGCAGGCGCCGGCAAAGTTGACTCCTTCCCAGCTCGTAGCAGGCGACGCGCCCGACGCCGGCAGACGCGCCAAGGGAAGAATCTTTCCCTCTTCTCTCTCCTTTTTCTCTGCAAAAAGGCAGACCTGTCCGGCTCTACGCTCATTATTGGGCTCGCTCTTACAAAGTCATGCCATTCAGGGGCGGGCCTAACTTTATTCATGGGTATTCAGTTGAATACCCATTATTTTGAACAATTGTTTTGTGTATATAACATGTATTATATATATGTGTACAAAAAAATAGAAAATAACATATATGAATCCATATTTCAGCCCAAAAACTGTGGCAGCTCATCTATAATCTATATTTTCATCCCATCAAACTCGGCTCAATTAGTGTTTTCTATGCTTCTATGTGCTCGATTTCAAGTTTGGATTAATTTTGCGCTGTCTTTGATATAATTTTGACGCAATTTGTATTCAATTTAGTTGAGCAATTTTTTTTTTACCGCATTTATAAATTTTGAATACCCATTCTTCAAATTCTGAGCCCGCCGATGATGCCATTGTGCCTAGTAGTAACGTACGTCATGCCGACAGGGCTCATCGAGGTACATGATGCCATGGACCAATCGATGCGCGCCAACACAACTCCTCTAGAAAGATGCGTGGGCTGCAGTTTGGCGTCCATTGACGTGGCGAGTCTGAATGCCAGGCACCTAACTCGTCAGCAGTACATTCTGTTATGGATAAGAGTGGGCACAAATTGTCCGGCCAGCAGAGTAGACTTGAAGGCAAAGTCCATGCACGTGCAACATGCTATAGAACAGTCGGCATGCCTGTACATTCCACGCTCCAATTCGCCGGAGAGTTCCTCAGTCATGGTTATCGTTGTCCGCAGACAACGGAATTATATGGAATTCGTACTAATAACGAGAACCTCTTGCTGATCCATAATTTAAACCTCACCGCCGAGAGAAAGAAAAATGTCGCTTGCAAGTTTTAACCAAAAAAATCAGTAAATAATGGCCATTATTGGTTAAAACTTGCATGTCTTTTGCAATCAATAAACTTACCCATGCATTTATCAAGCTTGGGATAACGTGTGCGTACAACGCTTGTTACAACTGCATTTTGGGATAGAAAAAGAGCCACGAACAAATGACAAATTTGAAACTGTTCCATATGAACGCAACAACAAACTAAATTAAGCTCGCATGTGTTCGGTACGACGTCGTGCGTTTGTTCATGTGCTTATTACTAGTCCTGTGGCAAGTACTGTGGGCCTTAAGACGATGCAGACACGTACGTAGGAACGAATTTACCGACACGTAGGAACCCGTCGAAAATCGTGAACCCCACCCCGTCGTACCATGCATGCGTTTTTTTCTCGTGCGCGCATGTCTCGCCGCGTCGGTCCTGTCTGCAGGACCGCCGGTGGATTGCATCATTTCGTACAACAAAGCATGATGCCGGAAAAGATAATGGCCGTGCGGTATTCAAGTCCGGCGTATATGACATGATCCTGTCACCAACATTCACGACGTGGACATGGACTCGATCGCTGCATTGGCTGGTACCCAACGTACAGGAACCGGTCAATCAGACGATATCCACGACATCTAAACGTGTGCCATACCCATTGGAACCGTATAAAACCACGAAATATAATAAGGACCATTGTGAGCCCCGTCTCAAGAAAATAAAATTTCGTCGTGGACCCTACTATAGCTAAGATAAGCTTACGATTAGTTTGTCGCGCCATATCCAAACAGCCAAGCCGCAAGATCGTCGTATCGTCGAGGGCCAGGTGTACGAACCCAAATCCCCCGCGCGTGCGCCGGAAAAGCCAACCGAGCCCCAGGGAACCCGACACGGGTAATTGAATTTGCTAATCTATTCCATTTGTCTCTTGGCGATCCCGGAATCTCAGATCGCACGAGCGGGTTCGGCCAACAACAGCGACGCGGTGGTGAGGCGGGCCGGGGAGTCTCGCTTTCCTCCAACGGTTAATCCACTCATCGCCAACACTGCACGCCGTCCTCCCGACGTGCCACGACCGGGCGCGACCGACCGACGCCGGGACGAAGAAATATCGTGGCACAAAGAGTACAAAACCCATGGCTGCCTGCAAGCCAACCTCGGCAAGCAACCGGCGGCGGTTCGTGCGCGCGCACGTACGTACGTACGCTGACGGAGGCTAGCTAGCTTCGGCGAAGCGCGTCGCCACTTGGGAGCTCCGCGAGAGTCGCTGGGCGCCGGCCGGTTGGCGGAGACTCAGACGCACGCACGGGTGCTGCTGGAGCAGCGCTGGACTTCTTACCCATCCGCTTATTGCTTGCGCGGATCAGACGCGGACGGTGGCGTACGGGTGAGCCGGCTCGACACGTCGGAATGTGCTGGAGAGACCGCGAGCTGGGGGCAGAAACCTGACGGCGACAGGTCCCCTCGGCCGTGCCGGGGAGGGTTGGCGCCTAGCTAGCTACTCCAGCTAGTACGACGTTTGTTGGCGAGTTGACACGGACGTAAACGGCCAACCTAGTCACGTCCGGGTCGGTTGCGATTTGACACGGACTCCGGGATGACCGCCCAGCGATCGATCCGTGCTAACGCTGCTACTCGCGCTAGCCACAGCCGGCCGTGCACCGACGCGGTCGCACACGCATTTGCCGCAATGGTTGGCAATGGCGGTCGGCGCGGGATGGGTCGTTGCGCCCCTGATTCTGGCTGTCGCGGGATCGGCGAGAGATCCCCGCGACCGGCCGTGCTTTGGGTCTCTGGCGCGATACCCCGGCGCCAAGCGGCGGAGTATGGTTGGACCGGCCGGATCGAGTTGGGATGGCGACAGGCGTTTCGTTGGATGGATATATCGTTGCATGGTCGTCGTCCGTCCACGGAACTCGTCGCACACGTACTCTAGGTCGGTCGGCCGGTTCTCCTCCGCGTTACCAGAAGTGAAGATTTCTTGTGCCTCGTGACATGCCACTTCTGGTGCAGAAGCTGTGGGTGCTCGCTCTCTCTTTTTGAGGTGGGCATCTCATCTGGTATCTGCCATGAGCCCATGACCGGCTGGTAGTAGCTTGCCGGCCTAGACGTACGTGATCCAAACACAACGGCCACGCCGACCACGAAAAAGGTGTATGCGTTGATATATGGAGAGCCTAACGGCGCACAAAGCAAGGAGCAGATTCTGGTTGAAAATATGAGTTTTCTAGAGTCCCATTTTCGTACCAGAGTTAGTATCTGGAGTAACACGTCGTCGACTTAATTACCCCCACGAAAAGAGCCGTGACAAAGAAACACTTTCCGATTTGAAAAGACATGTAATCGCTCGAACAAAAAAAAAAAAGCAGAAAAGTCTTGTGTCCAGAATAAATAAATAATTTTTTTTTTTATTACACAGTACGACTCAGACACTCACAACGCACGCACACTCACCCCTATGAACGCACATACGCACACCCTACCCCTATGAGCATCTTCGAAGACTGAGCCGGCAAATCCTCCAGATTGACGAAGTCACCACTGGCACCTCGCTGTCGACGGCCACGTCGCCTACCGCTGAAAGCACAAATGCCGTTAAATCCTAGAAAATTCGCTCCCATCAGGAGTCGAACCCAGGACCTCAAAGGTGCTACTCGGATGCCTTAACCACTAGACTAAGACCCCTTTCACAGAATAAATAAATAAATTGACACTGCTGCTGGTTGAATTTGCAGTTTGGGGATTATCACCTTACCGCCGCTATCGATCCCTAGAAGAGAATCCTAATCCTAATTAAGTGCTTCATGTGAAGATGCATCCTACCATGACCGTGAGCATGTGCAATCAAACGCAAATCAGCACATCGTGTACTGTGCTGTAGTGTACCCTGCCGTTGTCCATAGGGGTCGTAGCGTTGGTTGATCAATGGTCACTAGCCTCCGCCGAGCCCCGCGCCAGTAACTACCAACGTCCATGGCGGGCCCCCCGGCGCCATCAGCGGGCCACGTGCTCCCGGGCCTCCCGGCTGTCGGCATGATCGGCAAACGTGGTGGGCGCGGCACCCACCCGACCTACTACCGGCTGCTGCCAGTGCAGGTGGGACCAACGATCCACCGCGGCCTTACGTGGCGCGTCGTACGGTCCACCACCTGGAAAGCGACGTCCTTTTGGCTGGCTCGCCGGATCCTCGGCCGGACCCGCCGCGGACTCCGAATCCACGGATTCGGCTTCGTCCTCTTCGCCCCTGTTGCACTGCTAGTTCGGTGGTTCATCATGCCGAATGAAAGCAGACCATGTTACCGCCAATGCCCCGCACCGTGCTAGGACTACACTACTAGCGCTACCTTCTAAACCGGTAGAGACAGGCTTCAAATTCCTATGCTTTATTAGCTCTATAAGAGCATGGCTAATGATTTCGCCTGCTGCCAGCTAAATACAATTGACATGTCACTTTATAGCCATCTTGTGTAATAATAAGTTGGCTAGTAAGCTGTCTAAAAATAACGCTGAACAATTAATATTAGGTGCGCCTCCACACTCTTATTCTCTCACCTACTCTTTTGGAGGTTGTGTTAGCCGGCTCGTAGTCGGCTACCAGTCAAGAGTCAGCTTCTTCTCTCTCTTCTCTCGCCAGTTTCTTCTCATCATAAGTCTGATTTACTTAGTCTGCTTACATCACTTCATTATACTTGCTCTTTTGCAAATAAAAAAATGCTTTAGCGCACGCTTGAAGCTTGAAACGGAGGGGGTACTAATTAAATAACCAAAATCATCTCATAAGACAATGCTTGGAAAAAAAAATGAAAAAGGATTCACTACACACTAGTAGTATCTAGAAAATGTCTAATTATTTTTTTATTAGAAGGGTGTTGTCGTCAAAGCATGTGGTGTAGCTAGTAAAGATTAGGTAGTTTTCAGTCAAAATTTACTTTTCTGAATGATAATATTGTTGGGTTGTCGGGAGCCAAACTAGCACATGTCTACTCTATCCGGTTGCCAATATCCATTTCGAAAATGTTATATGGAACGTATGTATTCAAGAGTTCTAGAGGCAATGTTTTTTCTATTCTGACAGTAAGAAATCAATAGTTGTACAGGATCATATGCTTTGCAGAGCTGTCGATATCCAACGTGACGCTCTTTTGTGAGCCATTTGGCATATGGGT
Organism: Eragrostis curvula; assembly: GCA_007726485.1. Taxonomy (NCBI): domain Eukaryota; kingdom Viridiplantae; phylum Streptophyta; class Magnoliopsida; order Poales; family Poaceae; genus Eragrostis; species Eragrostis curvula. Next base: position 18,484,460 of record RWGY01000009.1, on the reverse strand, counting down.
GTAGTATCTCGGGGCTTCATGCACTGTGGGGACAACGGGTCACTGGAGCACGAGTTCCTGCAATCCAGCGCCGGGAAACCTGACGCACCATGTGGCGCGCACATTACAAATTGCATTCGGTGCAGCGCCATTCAGGGCTAGATTTTTGCGGCCATTGATTCCTCTGCCTTGGTCCGGCCGGTCCATGCTTGAGAGAAGTCCAAATGGTTGGTATCCTTAATTCAAGCATGTGCACGTACTGTCCTCTCCCCTAGATTTTCTCTTCATTTTGTCCAGTGTCCAGTGTCCAGGACCATGGGCGCGCCCTCCATGCGTTCTCAGCACGCATGTTCCTGTATCTCATTTTGGTTCGCGGCTGCGCGCTATGCATGACGTTTTATTTCTTCTTTTCAAAATGGTTCTCAACATCCGGCTAATACTGTACACTCATTTGGCTACGGCTAATTCAACTTTTAGTCTCCGTTTAGGTTAATAACTTCCACATTTTTGTCAATCGGTCAAACTTCGTATTATGACCTTATCTATACACCACAAATTTCTTGCTCTAAGTCAAGCTTTGGTCCCATGCATACCACGCACGCTATGCTATGCATTCCAAGTCAACCACATCTCGGCCTCGTCTCTTGCATGTCAATGACGGATTGGTAAAGCCTTTACCACGAATTCAGCAAAGCTTTTGATCGTGATTTGGTAATCTAACTTTCTTTTTCATCGAGTGTGTCCTGTAGCTTGCTAGCCACTAACGTTTATCATTGACCGAAAAACCCGCCATGCATGCATGGAAAACTAGTGTGGAAACGTGCTGAAATAAACTTGCGGAAGATGAACACAGGGTACTCACCGTCCACGTCATACGATGGATATCACGTCTGAGCTGATTTTCTTCGATCGGTTTGGCAGCACTAATGATGCACATAATGACGAGTCGCATCTCTGCATATTGAACGGACAGACGAGCTGAGACGTCAACAACAAGAAGACGGCCGCCACAGGTACGTGCCAGTTCCTCACTGACACGAACTTGCAATAATGGTACTAACAGTCTTAAGGGTACATTCCTACGCTTAACCAGCAAGCTCGATCGAATATGCGTGCAGAATAAAACACTGTGCTAAGATATCTGTCAAGCGCCCCAATGCCCCAGCGGCGGCGGCAACCGTCGTGCGCCGTGCGGTCTGGACGGCGGCGCCGGCAAAGGGCCGCCCGACATGTGGCGACGGATGACCGTGCGGCCGGCACATCCATCCAAGCTAGGCGTCAGGACTGTTCCTGGACGCGCGCGCGTACGACGACGAGAGGAAGCTGTGCTCCTGATCGGGATAGCGCGTCGGAGTCCGAGGTCTCTCGGTCGACCGGGTATGAACGCGCGACGAACCCCGGGCGTGGCAAGACTTCCGGCGAACTGAAACGAATCTATCCCGTCACCACGCACGGCGCAGAAAGGAGACGAGCGACGCGCTTCCGGACAGCGACGCCAGCGTGGGAGCGCGCGAGCGCACCAGATATCACTCACTATGTGCGCGGACGTCACACCCAGGGACAAATTATTGAACTCAAAGTGCATGCGTCGTCGTCGATCAACAAATTGATCCATAGATATAAACTACTGCGATATTGTCTACTGGCATATAGGATTATACCCGATAGATGCACGCGCGCACACTGGATTTTTGTAGTTCTTACATCATCCGTCCAACAACCCGCGGAGAATACACATTTCCTTATCTTCGTCATTTTTTGAAGTGCTTAGACCGCCTTTTGCCTTTTGGAATCGAAGACCGAACAGTAAGCGGTTCACACCCACACGGAGCTTAACGCATTGTCAAGGACTAGTACGTGTCAATTGATAGGTCTGACTCATGACTGAGTGAAAAAGCCGGTCGTACTAATTATTCTCTGTTTAAAAGTTCTTACCCTTCCCCTCACCATATTGAGATGTAGTACCACAATGAATAGTTTAGTTTGCTGGCCTTCAATAATTCATAGCTTTCTATCCTTTTCTTTCATTGGAAGAAAGAATATTCATTCCATCCTGTTTCAGCCCCAATAGTGAAGTTAACCGCTTTAGTCCGGTCAAGTGTCGTTAATTTTTTTCTTTTGCCCATATCGATGCATATTCGAATCGTTTGAATTCAAAGGGAGCAATTGTTTTCCCTCGTCCATGCAAAGTCGCACACGCATATTTGAAGCTTTTGGAATGGTCAGGATGCTTCCACTGGCAAATTATGTACGTACGGCCATTAAAAACATTCGCTGGATTAGGGGGCTAAACGATTAGGGGCTAACTTAAACGTGTCAAAACGAGGGTACACACGCGAATCAAATTTCTTGCAACTCGGCCGCCAGAGAGATATGGCGTGGATCCATGTTGGCGCGGACGCAGCACCGGCAGGAAAATTTGGTCGCCCATAATTTCTTCAGACAAGTTGGTACGAGACTGACAGATTGAGAAATGAATGTGAAGAAGGGGTCTCCAAGGTGACTCAGAGCCTGGTCACTAGTCAGGGTTTTGGTCCAGGGTCATCCGCCATTTGTGCTCCTGCACGTCGCCTCACATGCGTAGAGATCAGCAGCTCTTGATCTATGGTTCTTTTGCAAGACAACATACACATTGAACAAGCCACGTTACTCGAAATGAAATAATGGACTTAGCCTTGCACCGTTTTAGAAAGTGTATTGGCTAGTTTTAGCGTGTTCGTCTCGCTGCTTTGCAGCAGCTACAGTGTTCGTAGTTATTTCTTCTGCAGTAGCTACAGTGTTTCTGCAGCTGCTACAGTTTTCGCAGTTATTTTTCTACAGCTGCGGCTGCAGCGAAACGAATAGGCTGTTTGTTGTAAAAGAAAAGCTGTGTTAGAAGCATAAGAGAAAAACTAGCATCCAAAAGTTAACTTCTTTTTCCTACCCGGTAGTAAATTTTGAGTGACCAGTTGGAATAGTCTACTTATTGAAACAAAATTTAAGTTCTGCCTATTTCAAAAAAAAAAAAAAACACTCATACCATGGTTGGATCGTATAAAATCTGTAAATTGAGGTAAGTGAACAATGGTAAATACGTATCTCAATGATTAATCACTGCATAATCTAATCTGTGTCACCTATCAAGATCTCGAGCAAATCCAGTGACAGTTAGGTTAATCAATGTTGTCAACTTGCAGTCCGCCGAGTTTGCCTTTGGCGCCAAGTTTGAAAGTTCAGTTTTGGATGCCTTCACTAGAGCCATAACCACTAGCCCCACTTTACTTACAATCCAAGAATCTACACAAGCAATTATCAGCTGAGATGCAGATCTACAAAAGAGAAAAAGGGCAAAAATGTTTACATATTCCACACTGTCTTGCTATGGTGTGCTGCAATGCTAACTGATCAACAAACTCTAAGTAAAAGGCACAAAGCTATTCAATCATTGGTGGTTACTATATTCTCCTAGCTGAAATATTAGGATCTAAATCTCACAATCAAAATTGATTGAGTTATTCTTGTGATTTATCTGGGAATATGATGGAATTGCATCCTCTTTATCGCATAATGGCATTGCTTACTCCTCTGTTCCAAATATAAGTCCATATAGTTTTTTCATCGAAAAACAACCGTAGCATAAAAGTCGTATATATATATATATATATATATATATAGGAAGCCTCTTTCCTACTCCCGGGTGTAGTTACTCCCATATTTGTATCTCACAATCTAGAAGGTATATGTGCATACTTGAGGTTTCTAAAAAAAGTATGTACACATACTTGATTTTTAAAAGTGGTATGTGGACATACTCTTTATTTTTATATGAGGAAACTTCAGGTATATGTACATACTCCTTTTTCTATACAGGAAATGTGATATATAAGAAGGTGCGAAAAAATGTGAGTTCCACTCAAAAAATTTCATGGTTATCACTTTGAAAAATCTTATTTTAGGTATGTGTACATACCCCAAATGATAAATGAGTATGCACACATACTCATAGTGATTTTTTGAAAGTGGGAGTAACTACACCCGGGAGTAAAATGGATTTTTCCTATATATATATATATATATATATATATATATATATATATATATAGTTTTGTCCTAAGTCAATCTCAGTAACTTTGACCATCAATTGCTCAAAAATCATATGAAAGGTTGATGTTAATTGATTCACATTAAGAATAATAGTTAGTAATATAATTATTTTTATTTAAAGTGTGATTTTGAAAGCCATAAATGTCTAAATACAGTTATATTTTGGATCAAAGGAGTGCCCAACTCCCCTATTATTTTGCAATACAATAGTTGCATAAGAATATTGGACGAATTAGCTAGATTGATGCATTGTCAGTTAACCAGTAGCATATATCGGAAGTATCTCTTGTAACCCACTGTAGCTTGTCATTACTCTATTAGCCATACGTTGATTTGTTAATCATCACACATACAAATTCGACAGGTTAGTTGTCTGAGTTGTTATTTAATGACGGGCTCCATTGTTAACGTCCCTTCTTTTGTGATCAACGTGAAGCTGGAAAAGATGCGAGCGCAGGAAAAGTAGCACTGAAGCAAAATCTCGAGCTGTAAAAGTTCTGGCGGAAAGGGATCGGAGTGCAAAATATTTCAGCATCGAATTGGAAGATAAAAAGTGACGACGCCCCTACAGGTTATGACTTGTTTTGACAAACAACGACTACGATCGACGACTTATAGTCGGCATGTTTCAGGTTAGGCAGCAGCGGCAGCTGAAAGTCACGGTTGATGAAATGATCCCCTTTTCCCTCCACTAGAATCAGGTTCTCTTTGGGGGAAAGCCGGGGATCGGGCTTGTAAAGTATACACACACTGAATATTAGTGCAATTAAGAACAGATAAATGTTATAACGTATTCTTATACGCTATGTAATTCTTTTTCGATCAGTGAGATTCCTTAGAACCCAGAACGAAATATTTATCATGGATGGCACCAATGGATAGAAATGTGACTCACATTATACTAACAAGACATGTTCTAGAACACCGATTTAATGGTCTGATGCACAAGTCTTTCACGTATTTTTCAGAAAACAAGGCAGGTTCTAGAGTACAGTAGGCTAGATCTTGCAAGCCTCAGCATTAAAATAAAGGATATAAAAAATGGCGCACAATTATAAAACCACCAATAAACGGTAGGGATAGATTGGTGTGTCTATGTGTTTGTATGTGAGCGTTTGTACTGTATTTTTATAAAATAAAGTAGTATATAGATAAAAATGTGCCAGGATAATTATTTTTACAACTATAGGGTTTGTATATTAATTGTGGCTATGGTCAATTATTTATATTTTAGGCGTTATTGTTAGTGGGAGCAGTCTTTCCCTATTGGCCGAGTTTATTGTTACTTGGACCAGTTTTAAAAATCTATACCAATAAAAATCACATTGGATACGATAAATATTTTTCTAAGTAACTAAGATTCTACAAGATAACTCAGTGCTATTGCAAGTGCAACAACAATTCTCACTCTTTCCTTTTTATTTTTCTACTTTACCCAGCCCTGCTGTTGATTTTATTTTACTGTGACTTCATTGGAATGCATTTGAATACAAAATGTATATCGAGGGAAGTTTTTTTGTCCCGTAAAATATAATTTTCTGCGAAAAGTGAAACATTGATAGAACTCAATAGTAATCGAATATTGTCCACTCTGGTTTTAATGCTGTTATAACATTTTTACTAACAACCAATAAAAAATTGAAGTATTATTTTTGCTCATGCGACTTCCATGTGACCACTATAAAACAAACAATATATCGGTCAAAGATTGTAAATTTTCCCGCATCCTTTCCGTGGCGAGGAACTTGTGACTAGGCAGAGTCCACGCATTACCCATTCACTCTTTTGATAAGATAAAGAAATGACTACTACTACATAGCATAGCAGTAGTCCCTATTTCTCATCTACTTGGACATTTGCTTGGTTGCCTATGGCAGTCTGAAATCCCAACCAACACAAACAAAAGACCTCATCCCTGACGAGTGACGACAACTACTGTTGTCCCACCCCAACTGCTACCAGTTATCCAGAATACAAGATCTCCTACACTGGCAAATACAAATAATGCCAAGATTGAACTTTTTAGCTGCTGAATAGCTGCAAAAGGAACTCTCTAAAATGCTTACCCACCTACAAGTATTGCAGAAGAGCTTTGTTACATCCAAATACAGTGTTAAGGTAAGGAACATCATAATCAGTAAAAATTGCCTAAGACAAATTTTAAGTATGATCAATTTTATATGTAAGATTTACTATACACCGTGTTTTTTTTACTGAACTACTATACACCGTGTTATAATATTTACACATACAGTTCTATTTTTTAGGAATAAATAACCATAATACTTGAATATTTTGAAAGATCCTTTTTTTAAAAAAAGATTTTTCCTCGTTCATGCAAGATTTAGATACTCCAAAAGGGACCTGAAGGCGGTTGCTCGGACCCTTCCAATTTCATACTCCTCAGCTGTCACTTTCACACGGCCTCTTGCCGTTGGCTTCTCCAACAGAAATCCATTGTGTAGAACGCAATCAGACACGGTAACACTCCCCCACCGGCCACCTGGGCTTTAACCAGTTCCTTTCCGGTATATCCAATTCTTCTCCGGTGACAATCCCTCCTTTCGCAAAAATTAAAAAAAAAAACCTCCTCTTTTTTTTTTTTTTTAGAGAGAGAGAGAGAGAGAGAGAGAGAGTTTTGGCCGGGAGATCTCCTCCCTCCGGGCCTATTTATGCCGTCGCCCCTCGACATTTCAGCCTAAACCTCTCTCACTCCCTGGGAGCTTTCTCCAACTCCTGCCCCTTGTCAGCACACTGCTGCTCTAGTATAGAGCTTGCTTCTTCCCCCCTGTCCCCTCGCAGGAATAGAGCCAAGAACCGAGAGCTCAGGGAACATAGGAAGATGACGGCCATGAAGTACGTGGTGGTGACCGGCGGGGTGGTCAGCGGCCTCGGCAAGGGCGTGACGGCCAGTAGCATCGGCGTCGTGCTCAAGTCCTGTGGCCTCCGCGTCACCACCATTAAGATTGGTAGCCATTCCTTTCCCCCTCGCTTCATGGCGATTTCTTTTCTTGGGGGCTTCTGGTTTTGGCTTTTCGGAACGAAAAAAAACCCGCCGCGAGCGGAGAATCCCAGAAAAAGGACTGATTTTTCGGAGGAAAAAGTTTGATTTTTAAACGGGTTATTCGCGATCTTGCTGTGCCGTTTGCTCTGGTCTCAGTTGAGACCAGGCCACAGAGCCCCAACGCCATCCTTTTTGTCGTTACAGTTGGGGGAGCAAGTCTTGTTTTGGGCAAAGGAGGCAGCATTCCCGCGGAAACCGGGGAGCAGCTGTCTGGTTCTTGCGATGGCCGCGTGGCAACCTCTCGTGTGAATGCGCCTAGTTGTTTCTACGTGTCATCCTGATTGAGCGTAGATGAAATGGGCTTGTTTGAACTGAGTCTAAAAAATAAATAAATTGTTTGAACTGTCAAAAGACGGCTTTATATGCAACGCTTCAAGTTTAAGCTCTTGTTCTTCAACAAATTTGCCTCAAAACAAATGCATTTTGATTCACACTCGGTCTCTTGCTACCTTTTCTTCTCTGTTCCGGTCCATGAGTTAAGAGTATATCTTTCCGTTATTGCATTGAAGTGTTTCTTTGCCTTTCCCTCCTTTCAGACAGTTTCCTGGTACTAACTAGAGACCGGCTGTCACTTGATCCAGGAGTATTATCCAAGTTTCAGCCCTGTAAACTAGATTCTGTACACGTGTGACATAAAGAGTCCCGTGGGTTCCAATCTTACATTCATCTGCGATGGTAGCTTATTTGCATTGGTTATTGGCAAAATTCTTTTGGGTATTTCTGTCTTTTCTTTTTGGTATATCAGCAGTTTAGCCCCTGTTTTTGGACGTTGGGTTCGTTGTTGTCTAGATGAAATGGATACCTTGGTGTCACAATCTTTAGTGCCTTCAAATAGACGGAATCGTCAAACATGTCACCTAATGCATTAAAATTATTTTGACTATTTTTTCGTACGGTTTCTTGAAGGAAATATTCATTTCGTTTTGCGTGATGGTGTGCAAAGTACAGATTTCTGAAATGAGTGAAAAATTTATACCATTGCTTTCCCCCCAACGTGCCGTGCACATTTATTGGGTTAAGTTGATAAACAGAACCACTCATTTACAAGTATGATGTTGTGCAGCGATTTCTTATGAGGAGGATTGGCAAGTGTAAAACTCTTCTTCTACATAATGAAAAGCATACCTAGGCATGCACTCGAAAAAAGAAAGAACAGAACGACTCATTCTAACAACTCGGGGCATCCGTTTGAGCATTCCTTAGTTCTGTTCAAGAATTTTGTTGTAAGGTTTCCGGACTAGAGGCTGGTGAAGGGTTAAAAAAAAACATTAAGTTCTGTATATAGGGTGAAGATTACTTGCTGTTCTTAATTTCTTATAGCTGTTCATTTTTTGTGACTAATCTGCAGATCCATACCTCAACACTGATGCTGGAACCATGTCTCCATTCGAGCATGGTGAGGTGTTTGTTTTAGATGATGGCGGAGAGGTAATTACAAGCACTCCGGCATATCCTTTCTTGTGCTTCTCATTACAGAAAATGCTGTTGGTGTCATCATGAATGACCTTTGGCAGTCTTCAGTAGCCCACCTGTAATGGACAATTTTTTCAAAATTTTATCTTGTCACTCAGTTATGTTTCTGAAATAACTAGAACTATGTGGATATGATCTCTTCGGCTGATTGGTCTTTCTCCTGTTCTTATCTTGAAGGTTGACTTGGACCTTGGAAATTATGAACGTTTTCTGGATATCAAATTGACCCGTGACAACAATATAACCACAGGAAAGATCTATCAGGTAATCAGGCAGATCAGTCCTAATCCATGTGCAACTTGAACCTGTGTGGAATATCGTCTATCCAATCAAAAGCTAGCTTTATACTTCTTTATTTTCGTAAACGAAAGATGGGAAAGTTGTATTCGTTTTTACTTTGGCATTAACAAATGCGTAGCATTGAATGTATAGCTGCAAGTTACTGAACGTTTGATTGACTGAATGCACATGGAACCCACAAATCTTTATAGAGTCACTTTATATATCATCGTAAGATCCACAGCAGTACGATTATGCATGTGCAGAATCATCCGGACCCCTAGCCTGCCACTGTTGTCGGACAGATTCAACTCGTCACATGGTGGTTTAATTGCACAGTTGATGCTCTGTTGGCTGTTTCTGTCAACTGGTGGATAAAAAAATCTTTCTTTTATTGATCACCTGAATTTTGTACAGGATGCGAAGTAGACTAGGTAACTAAAGTCCGAAACTATAGTTGCAATAACACCAGTAGCAGCTAGCCGTTCTGTTACAATTGTAGGAGTAAGTTAGTAGGACCAAAACATTATGCCTTCTAACACCACTGTCTTTGTGATCTCCTGTTGATTGTCCATAGTCAAAACTCTTTCTTGGATTTAACACCAACCCTGCCTGGAGGTTTCATCTTCGGTAATTTAATATCGGTTTTCTTTCCACTGCTAAAATCAGGCTGTCATTAACAAAGAAAGGAGAGGAGATTACTTGGGAAAAACCGTCCAGGTGCGTTATCAGTATGTCGTGGAGCTTCTATGAGAGAAAAAATATTTATTTCTGTTCACTAAACCTCTATTTATTTTTCATTATCAGGTCGTGCCCCATATAACAGACGAAATTCAAGATTGGATTGAACGTGTTGCAATGAATCCAGTTGATGGCAAAGAAGGACCTCCTGATGTTTGTGTTATTGAACTTGGTGGCACTATAGGTGAGGTGAACAAAATGATTCTATATATGAATAAATAACAAGATTACATACTTCAAATGCGTAGTGTAGTTTACGTTTTCTCAATTGTTCCCATAGCTGTGTAAGTATCCGGTGCAGGGGACAAAATCTTTTCGCCAAATAACGACAGTGGCATTCTTGATGCAGGGGATATTGAATCAATGCCTTTCATTGAAGCATTAGGTCAATTTTCATACCGTGTTGGTAAGAAAAGAGCACTTCTTACCTGAGCATAACGAATTTCCATTTGTAGTAGTTATTTTACAATTTCCTTTTAGCCTCAACTGATATACTTGCTCCTGCTTAGGATCTGGAAACTTCTGTTTGGTTCATGTCAGTCTTGTTCCGGTTCTAAATGTGGTCGGCGAACAGGTAACTTTAATTAGTATGAGAGATCTGGAATGCTTGTACTGTACAGCAGCATTCATGTCTTGTTACTCTATTGTCCCAAAATATTTGATATCGCTGAAAAGGTTTGAAACGATAGCTACAGTAGTTGAGTTGGACCCACAAACATTAGTTTTATTTTACGCTGAAAAGAAAAATCAATGTAGCCCAAAAAACTTATTCATTGTTATAACAAGGAATGGTAGAACCGTCATTAGATACAAAAGCTTTAAAAACTTCAATGCTCTTTGGTTTTTTTACTTTATGATTACTTTCCCGCAAATGATGAGATTTTTGTTTTCCATTTATGTAGAAAACCAAGCCTACGCAGCATAGTGTTCGAGGACTTAGAGGACTTGGTTTGGCACCTGATGTTTTAGCATGCCGGAGTACTAAGGTACTCTATACAGTCAGCATTCTTCAGTCCTTTAGAGCCTATTGTTTTTGTGCTGCTGAAAATTGCAGTCTCATGGTGAATATGATGCTTTTGGCAGCCATTAGAAGAAAATGTGAAAGCCAAGCTCTCGCAGTTTTGCCATGTTCCGGTAATGATAACCATTGACATTTGAAGTCTACTTTTGTCTTTTTTTCTCTAGCTCTTGTCCCGACAGTGCAATTTATCTCGCAGATGTCAAATATTGTGAACCTCCATGACGTGACAAACATTTGGCACATCCCTTTGTTGCTAAGGGTAAGATATACATTTTGACAGAGTGTGTACCATAAACGCAAAATTCACATTGTATTTAAATCTTATTTGACCATCTACAATGGAACCTTTTGTAGGACCAGAAGGCCCATGAAGCTATTCTGAAAGTATTAGACCTGCAGTAGTATGTATTTTTTCATGATCACAGTAATTTTATCCAGATCATAGTTTGAAGGGCAACTAATAGGTTCATATACCGATAATGTATGCAGTGTAGGAAAAGTACTGCGGGAGCCAAAGTTGGCGGAGTGGACCAACAGAACCACCAAGTTTGACAGCCTGAAGACTCCGGTAGGATTCATCAGTCATTATTCGTCCTATTGTGCCAGGATTGGGCACTTATGTTCTTTGAGTCTAAATCAAGAACCATTGCACAATCAACCTTTCAGGTCAAGATTGCTATGGTCGGTAAATACACTGGCCTGTCGGATTCCTACCTGTCAGTTCTAAAGGTGAAGATTCGGATAAGTTCAATTGTATACTTGTACTTTCACTGAACTTTTAAACAATATTAAATTTGAATTTGCATTTGCAACTTTGTATATAAGACTCCAATTTGATTATGAATCAGTGGAAATATAAAACAAAAACCACAAGGCGTTATTCTAAGGTTATACGATTGTTTCAGTATTCAATCATGACATTACCTTTATTTTTATTTTTATTTTGAAAATAAAGACATGAGCTCTGTCAGATCAATTGAGTGAGAGATGCCAACAACGTTGAGATGGCACATCTCCTCACAAAAAAAAAAAAAAAAAATGTAGCGATGGCACTACATTATAACTGTAAACATGTGCCACAGTATACACCATACATACAACTATATTTTATTTCAATAAAATCAGAAGATATTGAGGATCTGGCTGGATGGTTTTCTTGCATGACATTGTTTTTTCAGAAAAAAAGTTTGTTTAAATTGTAGCTATACTTCATGGGATGTTGGAAATGTGCCAGTATTACTCTTTCTTGCTTCCAAAATAATGCTGCACTGCCGACAATATTACTCTCCCTGTCGAGTAATGTATTGAATTTGGCCTTATTTCAGGCGCTTTTGCATGCATCAGTTTTTATGGAAAGAAAGCTTGTTGTTGAGTGGGTTCCTTCCTGTGATCTTGAGGATTCGGCAGCTAAAGAGGTCAGTTTACTTTTGGCATCAAATCTATTTATTCCTCGATGGAGCTTCTGCTGATATTTCCGAGATGCTTGTTTTGTGTAGACCCCTGAATCCCATGAAAAAGCATGGAAACTGCTGAAGGTATCCACACTTTATATCAAATGGCAGTACAATGCTTGAAATTTCTGTACTGCTGAGCACTCATTTGTCTGGAATTTCCACCTCAGGGTGCAGATGGTATACTCGTTCCTGGAGGCTTTGGGGATAGAGGAGTTCAGGGCAAAATTCTTGCTGCAAAATATGCACGAGAAAACAATGTTCCTTACCTCGGGATTTGCTTGGGGATGCAAATTGCCGTGATTGAGTTTGCCAGTTCAGTAATGAAATTACGTGGTGCAAACAGCACAGAATTTGATCCAGCTACAACATCACCCTGTGTCATTTTCATGCCAGAGGTAGGTTATGCTCGCTGTCAAACTTGGCAATTCTTCTTTGTTAACCATCCACTTAAAGCTGTGCGCTTTGGATAACACTTCCGCAGGGCTCAAAAACTCATATGGGGGCGACAATGAGGCTTGGATCAAGGAGAACATATTTTCAAGTCCATGGCTGCAAATCTGCGAAGCTGTAAGAAAACACTAGCTTTCATACCCCCTTTGTATGATGTTTAATGGTATTGTTTATTCCCATTTGTGTGGTGGAATAACTGTTGTAAACTTATTTTAGGTATGGCAATGCTCACTATGTAGACGAAAGACACCGTCACAGATACGAGGTTAGCCTTGCTGCATTATCTGATACTAGCTAAATTGAATCGTGTACATTATTGTCGTCTTATGTATAGGAGTGATTTTTTTCCAGGTAAACCCTGAAATGGTCCCGGACTTTGAGAAGGCCGGGCTTTCATTCGTGGGCAAAGATGAAAGTGGAAGCCGCATGGAGGTATACTTTTTTTTTTTCCTTGGCTCCTGTATACGGAACTAAATGCTAAGAACTTAATGTGAAACTTTCTCCATCACCTAACAAACGATGCACTCTGTTGGGTGCAGATCATTGAACTACCCTCCCACAAGTTTTTTATTGGTGCACAATTCCATCCTGAATTCAAGTCAAGACCAGGAAAGCCATCTCCACTTTTTCTAGGTAATGCAATCCAATATATCTACAAGATGCTGAGGCTCACATCAGTTTTATGCTAGATAAATAATCAGATTCTACTAATAGGGCACACCCTTATGTTTAGCCGTTAACTTCAGTTTTTTATATTATGAAGTCTTGATTGAGTGCGTTCTCTGAGTATGGTCAAGTGCTTCATCTGAATCAACAATGCATCTTTGTTGGCAGGACTAATAGCAGCGGCATCTGGACAGCTAGAACATTTGCTTCGCAGTCGCAACTTGGTCAATCCGAATTCAACAAAAGCATACACTAACGGTAAAGTTTCATCAAAACTGAAACTGTACCCAAATGGACATTTGAAGAATCCATTAAACAGTTTGGTAAACGGGTACTATGCAAATGGAAACGGCATTCCCATCTAGAACCATAATGTTAAGCGATGCCTTGATTGATAGTATTTTTTCTATGGTTTTGCTTGCACCCTTTTTCATCTTTTTTTTTTTTTTCGTTTTTCTTTTTTCCTCTTTTGGTTTGCATTTGCCTCTGATCAAGACTTGAAAGCTCCAGCTCCAGCTCCAGCGCCAACGGTTCCGACATTTTAACGAGGAACATCCTCCGGCACATTGAAGCAAGTTAGCTATATAGAGTGGTTTAGTGTGAATTTCCTTTTTTGTCAACGACTTAAATTAAGGCTGGATGTGTAGGTAGCTTCAGTAGAGAGCCTGCAATCTCAACTATTTGTACATTATGGAGGAACTTATCCAAGGACTCAATATACAAATGCTTGGTCATGGTTGTTCATCATGAAAGATATTAACTTACTCAAATGAAAACTTGAAATATCTAATTCCAACATGCAAGTATATTTTAAAGTCGGTGCCTGTGTTGTCCTGCTGCCTAAGGGTCCACTATTTACTTGAAGTACTTACTTTCTTTTTCCTCCCCCCCCCCCCCCCCCCCCCCAAATTGGAGCTCAAGGAAGCAAAATGGTTGTCAGTATATCATAGCTGCATGCTTTTGATGTTTTCTTTTCGTGTTGAAGCGAAGTTCTTTATTAAACTGAACAAGATGCCCTGGAGAATCCACGTCAAACGAAAAAAAAAATGCTCTGGAGAGCTGTGAATGCAGATATATTTTAATTGCATTTGGAACAATCCCAATTTTTATTTAGGTGGAGTGATGTTATAACCTGTGCCTGGTGGCGAAATTTGCATTCTGAAATAATTACCTCAAATTACGCGAAAAGTTGATCCAGATTTTTCCTTGAGCTCCATCGAAACCAAGCCCAACTAATTGCACATGGGAGTAAAACATCTGCTACCGATGGAGCATGTCTGTTTCATATAAGAACATTCCCCAGATCGATTATGTATGATGGGCGCATATTGAATAAAAATAACTGGTCCCATGAAAAGGATTTGTTTTTACACATGACAAAGTTTCATGGTAATTTTTTTTACACAAAGCTATAATCTAGTGCTGCCGAATAAAAAAAAATCCTTGAGAATGTTATAATTGATAAAACCGTCCACACAGAACGGCAAACCTTCAGAATCTTGCGTTGCTGGCTTCGGGTAAACCAAGCTAAGTAGCACAAGGTAGTCTCCAAAATCGCTTCTCCATCCAGAAAATATACCTGTCCATTGTGATTGAGTTAGCTGCCAGAAAAGCACTCTGAACAGTGAAGCTCCGTACGCTATCACACTTTATGAAGGACTAAATTTATGATGGAAAAAAGAGTGACTAAGCCTAAAGATGAAAAAAAGGAAAAAAATTATCAAGTTTGAATTTAAAGAGCGACACTAAATTTTGCTCAGGAACTAAGGCAGACACATTCTATGCTGACATGCGCAGACCACAGGTAGGTAGTAATGAACTGAAGAAGCCTTCGCTACTTTCGGTAAGAGAGAGACTCACCGGTAAGCAGTTGACTACAGCCAATGCTGCAGAAACATGAAGCAAACTACTTAAGCTCTTTTCCACAATATATGGAAGATCCGCAATGTGGAGGAGGAATGCCCATCGAGGCCTGTAGGGGGACAACATAACAGACCGTGCTGATGATAACAGATCACCTACATAAACAAACGATCCCTCGCAGGGACTCTGTCCATGGTTATCATTTGAAGCATGCGATGTTGATAAATTTCTTTCTTTCTGTAAACATCCAGATGAGTATGGCCTGACATAGGAGACCTCAATCCATGAGAAACCTGGGCTCAGAACTGGTACCAAGCAGTACTCATCCTGTCAGCCATGGCCAAATAAATTCAAATCAGGCACAGAAGACAAGTCATACAAATAGATAAGTTTTTATTACAAGAAGGAAGAGATTCCTTAAGATGCTCCTAAAGACTCTAAATTCACTGTTACATTGTGGTACCATGTAAAAGAAATCAGGGCCTTTACCTGAAAACATGCACACCTACTTCCATCATTTTTAGTCCTTAGCCACCCATTTCCGCACTTTCTAAGTTTTACAACATCTTTTGCAATCAAGCAGTATTTTCCCTCAGCTTGCTTCTGGTCACTATCACTGCCAGTCTTCTCAGAGAAAACGGTTGAGCCATTACAGAACATTTTCTCAAATGCTATCAGTTCATCTGGGCAAGGCAGCTCATTACTTATCTGCCAAAGATTCTTGCTTGCATCCATCCACGAATTGGGTACGCAATAACCCTTGCTAGAACTAGTGGCAGCATATCTCTGAGAGCCTTCCATGAACTCAGGATCGTTGGTTTTCAATGTAGTACCTTGATCAAGGACTTTGATCCATTCATCAGTTCTTGTAAGTTTTAGACCATCCACAGAGAGGATAACATCATGAGCAGACAAGTATTCTGACAAAGGAGATGTTTGTGGGATTTCCGTAACCTGTTCTGAAAGTCTTTAGAATCTAGGAAAAAGTCTATTTTACTACCCTCAAGTATCCATGTAGTTCACTTAACCCCCTAAACTAATTTTTAGTCTACTTTACTCCCTCCAACTATTTAGATTGGTTCAATTCACTCCCTCATGAAATTTTTCTTTTTTGTATCTCTAGCTACACATCATGTTTGAGTGTAAACTTTTGTGAGATTATAGGTTAAGACATACTTTATGTTAGAAAAATGTTTAAAGATTTGTTTTAAAAAATATTTGTATGTGGAAAGTGTGCAATACAAATTCGACATATAATATAGAATAATGCAAGAAAATATTACTAAAAAATTAGGAACAATTTTTCTAGCATAGAAGATGTTGTCATCTATCATCCTACAAAATTTGAGCTTCAAATATAACCCATACAAAAAGAAACAAAAAATAAAAAAATCACGAGGGGGTGAATTGAACCAATCTAGATAGTTCGGGGTAGTAAAGTAGACCAAAAATTAGTTTAGGTGTTAAGTGAAAAACACAGATACTTGAGGATAGTAAAATAGACTTCTTCCATCTAGAATCTAAATGGCTAATCTCAAAATGCTGTAAATGCAAAGAAGCAGACTTACCATAAGGCCATCACCACTCACATAAAGAGGACATAACAACACCGGAAGTAATAATGTTATCATCAAACATACTGCACAAAGCTATTAAACATGAAATCATAACATAAACTTGCAGAACATCAACATGAATCAAGTAACATTCTTATGTAGAATGATCAGATATACTGCATGTGTTGTTACTAGTCTGCAAACTCCTAACACTATACTGATTCTGATGCTATTTTCCCCAGATCCATGCAAACTACGTCCTATATATTTACACAAGATTATTTTTTATGTCCAAACCAACCAAAATGTTTCTTGTATACGTTGGGGGTGTTAAGGCCCATATCCATGGCTATATATATCTATTCACACTAATGACTGATTATTCTCTCTAATAACCGAGGTTAGTAACATAGTAACAGAGCATGATTAAGGTTAGGGTTAGGTCTAATCAAATTTTCTAATCTCGCCCGGATCCAATTTTTTTTCCAACCTCGTTCAACCGTCGCTGCGGCCCATCTTCAGGCCGCTGTGGCGGTTCATCGCCACGCCGTCGCGATCCGTCGTCATCCAGGCCGCCGTCACGGTCCGTCATCGTCCAGACCGCCGTCGCGGTTCGTCGCCATCCAGGCCGCCGTCGCGGCCTCTTCTTTCGGCCGTCGTCACGGCTGTCCCGGCCGCCGTCGCGGCGCATCTCCAGATTGCCGTCGTGGTCTTCTCTCTTAGCCGCCGTCGCGGCCACGTTCAGCTGACATCGCTCGACGTCAGGCCACCATTGTCTTCGTCAATTCGTGACAATCTCACGCGAATTTGTCTGTACCTGTGACTCTGCTCTCCATTGACTGCATCTTCAGTCAAAGATCTGCAATTCATGACAACCTTCTGCTTCTGTTTGCTTGGGGTTCATCTGGGTGGCTCGTTGCTGCACGTGATTGCTTTTGGAGTACTAATTCTGGTCGCTGCTGTTGGCTTTCTTGGTTGTGATCTGTTGCTGCTCATCTTCCGCATCACAGAGTCTGTTCCTCTGCAATTTTCACGGTGGTAACTGCACTCTGCTGTTCTCTTGCATTTTATCTCCTCCTGCTGTTGTTGAAGTATCAGTAGGATCAAGCATGTCGCAGATTAATGCCATTGCAATCAGCATCACTCTCGATGGTCAGAATTACCGAGTGGGTTTTTTGTGTCCAAACTGCATTGAGGGGTTTTGGCTTAGCTTCTCACTTGGATGAGGATCCACCTCACCTACAGCGAACAATAGTAATGCCGCTGATATTAAACTTTGGAAAACCAATGATGGGAAGGTGATTGGTGCCATAGTTAATCGCATGAAGCAATCTATGATTATGAGTCTCTCTAACTGTGAGACAGCCAAAGCCATGTGGTCTTGTTTAAAGGAGCGGTATGTTCACGACAGTGGTGCTCTTCTTCATACCCTCATGGAGAAAATCCATTTAATTGAGATATGTCTGTTGACGAGTACCAATTCTGCTTTTGAGCATCTGATGGGACCTTTGCTCTCCAATGTGCCTAAGTGTGCAACAGCTCAGTGCACAACCTACAAATTTATGGAGAAGTTCCTGACATATCGTTTTATCATGGGATTAAGAGCTGAATTCGAGTCAATTCGTACACGTCTGCTGCATAATTCTTCTCTCACCATGGCACATGCATTATCAGATTTGCTTGCTGAAGAGACTCGCCTTCAGTCTATGAAAACTACTGATGTGTCTGTCCCACATAGTGCACTGGCCACTGACCGAGCACACAAGGGCCAGCCAGGGCCACGGCCCCGCCTTGCTATCGGGAAAATTTCTGAATAGTCGACACCCAACCGGGAGCCGCAGCCACATGCATTCGCAAACTACTACAGAACGTGTGCCAACTGCAAAGTAAGGAGGCCTAAATTCAAGGAGAGCACAGGCGGACAGGTCCATATATCTCGGTAGAGTTCGGTGATGGTGATGCATGCGTGTGGATGTTGTTGCACAAGCTCATTCGACGACGCGGCGATGCCTCGACTGGCTCCTAGCACAAGCTGCACGACTTGATTTCGCCGGCTGCCATGAATTTCCCAACGTTGTCACCCCCCACGCCAACGGAATCACATCAAGGTCGCACGCAGGTTTCCCTTGTTTCTTCATATTCAAATTTCGATTTCGATACCTAGCTAGTTCGATAGTTTGTACTACTACGTACGGCTTTAGGTGTCACACGACCATGCTCACTGAATTCCGGCCTTTTTGACTCCAAATTGTGGCGAATGGCTAGCAGATTCTTTTACTTTCAATCCCGATTCTGACATATTTTGCATCTGAAATACGCTTGCGCTAGTACTGCTCATGGCCCCTCCTATGGTTCATGGCTGGCTCCGCCACTGGTACTGGTTGCTTCCCATAGAAGTGATGGATCAAAATATAGCTCTTATGAGCCTTGCATGCAGTGCAAAAAGACGACTCATCGCTCTGATCAGTGTTTTGCTAAGTATCCAGAGAAGCTAGCTGAGTATCAAGTCCGTCGTGCTGCTCGTGGATGTGGTACATCCACCATTCCTACAGGATCTGCAGCTGCTGCTACCTCACATGCTGGTGCTTCTGAGTCATCTTGGGCTCTCTCGATTCAGGGGCTTCTTTTCATGTGATGTCGGATCAGTCCCAATTGGTTGATTGCAAGCCTGTCACTCATGGCTCTTCTATACGGCTCTTCTATACAGACCGCTAATGGTACATCTTGTTATATTTCGCATAAGGGTTCTCTTTCCACAACTCATTTTTCTGTACCAGATGTTTCATTTGTACCTCAGTTGTGGATGAACCTCCTTTTAATTGGTCAAGTCACTGACCAAAATTGTTGTCTCGGATTTGATGATGTTGAGTTGCATGCACCAACCAGGTCCCCCAAAAGCCTAAGCTGATGAGGAGAGGTGGGCAATTCACTTATGGTTCAACACTCCCCCTCACGTGCAGCTCTCGTGGGCGCAAACGTGGAAATAAGAGCGGCGCAGCGGAATATGCGGTCACCAGGAATTGAACTCAAAACCTCTGGCTCGATACCATATTGAGTTGCATGCACCAACCAGTTCACTCAAAAGCCTAAGCTGATGAGGAGAGATGGGCAATTCACTTATAGTTCAACAAATGACTCATCTTGTTTTGTTCAGGACCGTCGAACCGGGGATGTGATTGGGACTGGCCATCGCTGTAGAGGTTCTCCCAGCCTCTACATCTTGGACACCTTGCGCCTTCCTTTTACCGCTCGTGTGTCTTCCATTGCATCATCAACCACCTCATCCTTCGCCAAGTGGCATCATTGTCTAGGTTAGGCCTGAAAACGGAGCGGGTCGACCCGCCGAACCGGACGAACCGCCCCTAAAAATCGTTATCGAATCGATTCGGTTCGATCCGATCTCGAAGAGGTTCCCATGGGGTCGTGACCCGTTCGACCCGGGGGTCGACTCGATCCCCTAGCCGCCGCGGGCAGCGCTCCTCGCCGTCGTTGACCACCGTCAGCTCTGTTCAATCCCTGCTTCCCACCATCAATTCCAGGCCGCAGTTACCCAGAGCCTCCTCCATTGCGGCCGCTCCGCAGTTGCCTCTTCAGTTCTTCCTCGAAATCCCTTCTCCCCCTTTACAAGCCCAAGTCGCAAATCCGCAAAATTCGCGACACTAACTACGAATTGAACCAAATTGATAACACAAATGGCCTATACGCCTGTTAATGAATCCATTTTGCCTGTTACGGGCATCAATCTGGCAAGGCATGGTGGCGATCATACGTGCATCAAGCTGAAAGTGATGGCGCCGACGAGTGGCGGCGCAAAAAGGTTGGGCCGCGTTCTGGATGTGGTCGGCGGAGGAGCGGGGGAAGCGGCCGCGGAGGCGTGCGAGGTGGCCAAGCGCCAGAGCTGCAATTGTTCTTGGCTGCGGCGGCGTTGCTAGCGTCTTCGTGGGCAAGGCGGACGACGGCAGCAGGTCCGGTTAGGGGATCAGAGGTTCGTAGAAATCATTAGGGGCGGATTGACCCTGAACCGCCTGGTTAGCATGAAGGATCGGAGGGTCACGAAAAGGTTCGCCCCGAACCGC
Organism: Eragrostis curvula; assembly: GCA_007726485.1. Lineage (NCBI taxonomy): Eukaryota > Viridiplantae > Streptophyta > Magnoliopsida > Poales > Poaceae > Eragrostis > Eragrostis curvula. The sequence goes on along the minus strand of RWGY01000009.1, from coordinate 18,463,755 downwards.
TCCCTTTTCAGGCCTAGTCTAGGTCATTTGTGTGGGTCTCGTCTGTCGACATTAATAAAGGAGGGTTGTTTAGGCCGTACTAGCTACAACTTCCATATCCTTCTAGTTCCTCTCATTCTGCTAGACCCTTTGATCTTATGCATTCTGATGTATGGGGACCTGCACCGTTTCCAACACAAGGGCGTCATAAGTATTATGTCATTTTTATTGATGATCATTCACGATATATTTGGATCTATTTTATGAAACACCGCTCTGAGTTGTGTTCTATTTAGCAGTCTTTTGCTCGCATGGTTCATACTCAGTTTTCTACTGCTTTTAAAATCTTTTGCTTTGATTCTGGTCGTGAATATTTATCTGACAAGTTTCGCCAATTCTTGACCTTTGAGGGCACCCTTGCTCAACTCTCATGTCCGTGTCGCTGAGCGAAAACATCGCCATCTGATAGAAACTGCTCGAACACTTCTTATTTCTTCTTTTGTCCCATCTCATTTCTGGGGAGAAGCTGTCTCTACAGCTGTTTATCTTATCAATCGACAACCATCATCCAAGTTACTTGGCAAAGCTATGACCACCTTCGAGTTTTTGGCTGCACATGTTATGTTTTGCTTGCACCTCGTGAGCGAACTAAGTTAACAGCTCAGTCGGTTGATTGTGTCTTTCTGGGGTATAGTATTGAGCATAAGGGTTATCCCTGTTATGATCCTTCATCACAGCGTATGCGTATTTCTCGTGATGTGACATTTGTTGAGAATCGTCCTTTCTTTTATAAACCTTCTACACATCCCTCATACTCTCCTACCGAGTCCACTTCATTTTTGTCCCTCCCTCCTATTTCCCCTAGTGATGAGAACTCTACACCACCCTCATCCATCATTCCAACTCATGTCTTATCTCTCTCCACCACCTCCTCCACCACCACCTCCTGCCATAATCACTTACACTCGCCGTTGAAAAGAACATGTTGTCCTTCCACCTAGCCCTCCCCCTTCGGTCAGTCCCGATGCACCTGTTTTTGATGATTCTACTAACAATGATGAGTCACAGGTCAATGATGGGTACAATCTACGTGATCGCACTACTATGGCGCCTCCTGATAGATTTGGATATCCCCATGTGACACGACCTCATGTGGGTGCTGTTATTGATGAGCCATCCACATTTTAGGAAGCCTCTAGCATTCTAGAGTGGCAATTTGCTATGTTGAGGAGCTTTCTGCCCTTAATCATACACACACTTGGGATATTGTACCATTACCATAGAATGCAGTACCTATCACAAGTAAGTGGGTATTCAAAAATCAAGACACGATCAGATGGCTCCATTGAGAGATATAAAGCTCGTCTTGTTGCAAGAGGTTTTCAGCAAACTCAAGGATGAGATTATGATGAGACTTTTGCTCGGACGAGATTATGATGAGACTTTTGATCTTGTTGCTCACATGACCACTGTTCGTACTGTGATTGCGGTGGCTGCCTCTCGTTCTTGGACTATCTCTCAAATGGATGTCAAGAATGTTTTTCTTCATGGTGATTTGCATGAAGAAGTTTATATGCATCCACCTCCAGGAGTTGATGCCCTTTCTGGACATGTTTGTTGACTACGTCGTGCTCTATATGGTCTCAAACAAGTTCCTTGTGCTTGGTTTGAGCGCTTTGTATATGTGATAAAGGCAGCTGGTTTCTCCTCTAGCGAGCATGACCCTGCTTTATTTATTCACCTCTCTTCATGAGGACGCACTCTGCTTCTTTTATATGTTGATGATATGCTGATTACGAGCGATGATGAGGAACATGTTTCTCTTGTGAAGAGGCAGTCAGGCGAACAATTTAAAATGTCTGATCTGGGTCCTCTTAGTTGTTTTTTTTGGGAATTGAGGTTTTAAATTCTGCGAAGGGGTACTATATTTCTCAGTCCAAATATATTCAAGATCTCATTGCTCGCTTTGGTATTACTGATAATCAGATAGTTGCAACACTTATGGATCTTCATTTGCAGCTTCGCCCTACTGATGGTACACCTCTTGAAGATCCCTCTCGATATTGTCACATCGTTGGAAGCCTTGTTTACCTTACCGTTACAAGGCCTGACATTGCTCACGCAGTTCACATTTTGAGCCAGTTTGTAAGTGCTCCTACTTCGGTCCATTTTGGTCATTTGCTTCGTGTTCTAAGATACTTGAAAGGGACATCATCTCGGCACTTGTTTTATGCTCGTAATAGCCCACTTCAGCTTCATGCTTACTCCGATTCCACTTGGGCGAGTGATCCGACAGATCGTCGTTCTGTCACTGGTTATTGTGTTTTCCTTGGTTCTTCTCCTCTTACATGGAAGTCCAAGAAACAGGTTGTTGTATCACGATCCAGTACGGAGGTTGAACCTCGCGCACTTGCTACTACCACATGCGAGATTATATGGCTTCGTTGGTTATTGGCTGATTTTGGAATTAAGTGTGACTCTCCAACACCTCTTCTGTGTGATAATACTGGAGCCATAGAGATTGTCAATGATCCTGTGAAGCATGAACTCACAAAGCATATTGGTGTAGATGTATCATTTACCCGATCCCATTTGCATCAGAAAACAATTGCTCTTCAGTATGTGCCATCACAATTGCAATTGGCGGATTTCTTCACTAAGGCACAAACTCGAGAGCAGCATCGCCTTCATTTGCTCAAACTCAATGCTTCAGATCCGCCTTGAGTTTGAAGGGGGGGGGGGGGGGGGGGGGGGAGGGGGGTGCTAAGGCCCATATTGTCTAGGCCCATATCCATGGCTATATATATCTATTCACACTAATGATTGATTATTATCTCTAATCACCGAGGTTAGTAAAAGGGGGAATATATTCTCTCCTGCCAGGCATCCATTTGTAGGCTAGCACATGCGACCGCACAATGAGCATAGTGTGGACTGTGGAAGTAAATCTCCAATTTATCATGGCCCACAAAGTTAAAATGAAATTCAGTGACCGATCGTCAAACAACATAAAGCTAATTGTTCGTGATTCTTGTTTGTTGCCTCCGTTAGCGCATGCAAACAAAATAATAATGCACACTTCTATTCGTTTGAGCACTACATTTCTGTGTATGAAGTTCCATAAATACTAACAGTAGATACAATCATGCAATGCATTGTGAAAATAAAGATGTTCAATTCATACATTTTGTCAATAATAATCAATGCACAGTAGAGGATAACTTACCATAACATTATGCCAAATTCCCGCACAATAAATCCGAAGCATAGAATAGAGAGGAAGATTCTGCAATAGATCATAGTTCAGAGCAACTAATGCCCCAGGAAAAAGTACAGCAACAAACACAGCAACATACTCGATCTGTATTCCCTCACTGTTGCATATGTAGCAAAGCTTGTGTCAGAACATGACAGAAATAGTTCTATGAGTGGGCAAGGTAAGACCAATTATATATATTTCGAGTATTAAGTGAAGAAAAAACATGCAGCACATCAAACAAACAAAAAACATGATATGATAAAGATATAAAGACCTTGCAGCAGCAATGGCGTGCCCAAATTCATGAAAAGCAATAGACAAAATTGTTGATATTATGATGACTATCATGTCCATTATAGATATGCTGAGTCCTGAAGTCTGCAGTAAGGAAAAAGAGGCATGGTGAGTTGTTTGGTATGAGAATCTGAAAAGGACGTGCCAAATTCTGCTCACCAGTAGGTTGTGTAACCAGGCTATAAGAGACCTACTTCTGAAATAAAACACAGCAATTGACTCCCAGAATATTATCTAGAAAATGGAACAGATGACAACATAAGAATTGGATACTTAAGGGGAAAATATTATCATAATATATCCAAGTTCACATAAACCCGCCATATATTTATAAAGAAACAGGGAATTGGTAAGAGTGAGAGCCCGGGAACCAATGAAACTGAAGATACAGAACTACTGATTAACATTCAAAAGAGTTATCAATAAGCATATAAATTGGTGGACAAAATATTCCTGGTGTTCTCATAATATCAGAGCCCTCATAAAATGTATCAGAATGGATCCAAATGGTAGGAAAAAAAAACACTCCGAACCACCAAAAGAAAATCCCTTTGCTTCAGTGAATTAAAATTGGATAATCAGAAACACTAATCTCAATTTTAGATCATAGCAAAACTATATCAAGGAGGTAGCATGTAAGATCTCAGCACAGTCTCCTGTCAGAAGCAGCAGTCGCCAGCTATAATGACCAACATCTAGTGAGGCAAATATAGACTTACAAGGGAATATTGGGAACAGTTTCAAAATCAACTTACCAAGGATATACCAACCAAAGAAATGAGAGAGAAGTAAACCCCGACAGAAAACCATGCTCTCATGCATCTGCGAAAATTGAAAGGAACTCAGTATGGATTTTTTTTTTCTCGAAAACGAACTCAGTATGGGTTCGATGGTAATCAATGGCTCCAGTCTACAATCTGAGATGAGTATAGCAAATAAACTACATGACGTTTAAAAGAGACAATTATTCCTATCAAATAACAGTGTTCTCACTAATATCAATAAGAAAATGCACACAAGACTACCTGCTTAAATTTCTAGAGAATAAGACAAAATAAACACTCCTGATGACACAGAAAAAAAAATGCTGAAAGGAAATCACAGCACTTTAGATGGTTATTTGACTGAACCATAAGGCAAAAAGTTAAAATGGCTATTATACATAAAAGAATGCTAGATCTATCTGAATAAAATGTCTAACTTCAGTCTTCTGTATAATGGACAGGGGACAACAGCATTACTTGAGAAGCAATCAAAAAGCTTTAAAAAAAACTGAATACACATTTGAACTCAAGAAAGAACTGCGATGTTACACCAAGCAAAACAGGAAAGAGACCGTAAAGATTTGCAAAGATCACTACATATGTATTCGGTATGCATTTGTATCCAGTAGTTACTTTCAAATTATCTTGCACCAGATGGCGGATGCTACAGATATCGAGACAAAAAAGCTAACACCTTAATTTTGCAGTCATGAAGAAAGGAGTAAAATAAAATCTTCCAAAGCACATATAAATCATACCTCGAATGCTTCGATCCCAAATCGAACAGGATATTATTGAAGGCATATATCTTGCAGTCACAGTACCTAACGTTGGCATAACACAGTAGGCAAAAATAAGAGTCCCTCTCTTTACTCAAGCTGAGAAACGCAATTCAAATCGAGCTTTACGAGTAGATGAAGCGCGAAGAGGAGGGCCGTGTATTTTACTGACCAGCAGGAGACGGAGTGCTCAGTGCGGCTGGCAGCTGCGCTCGTGGGAAGGGCCGGCGCCCCGCGCCCGCGACGCCTACTGCGGCCGGCGACGCCGATCATTCGAGTGGGAAGCCGACGGAGAGCGGCGCAGCCGGGCGAGCAAGGCCTCAGGTGGGTTCGGCCGCTGCAATTTTGGGGTAGGCGTTAAAATGTCGGTAATTTGGAAACGGTCGGATTTGCATCCGAGGTCAGAGATGATTGCAAAGAGACATTTTGCAGTTACAACCTTCAGTTTCACATCCTTCACATCTGGAGTCCTCCACTCTTCCTCCCCTCGCCTTTCCTTCCTAATCGCTTCCCGTTCGAAGGAGGTCAGATCTCGCGCCATTGCAGCTTCTAGAAGCTCCAGCCCCGGCCGCCGCGCGCTCTGTTTCAAGCCGGCCTTCGATTCGAGCAGGGCGGGAGGCTAAGTCTGGTCGGAAGGAGGTGAGCAGAGGAGCAGAGGATCGGAGGATGATACTGCTCCAGTCCCCGTCCAGGTTCCTGCTCCAGATCTTGCAGGACCGCGTCCTCAGGTACGTGGTTCGCCTGCCGCCCTTGTTTGTGTGGAGTACAGGACATGGTGCTGCTTCTCATGGCCTTGTTGTGGTCGCCTTCATTTTGTTTCATGCGGGGTTTGTTGGTGCTGTGCAGCGGCGAGAAGGGCGTGGACATCGACTGCCACACGGTGGAATTCGATGATGTGCGGTATCATATCCAGGTGAATGGCCTCTTCCCAAGGGATCAGGATTACCATTCTTGTGCCCAAACTCCCAAGTTTTTGATTGCCCACATTTGTCTTTGGATTGATGGTGGGATATGAAGGTAGCATGGCTTATCCAAACTGTGGCAACCATCCAAATGCATGTCAAACTCGTGGGGCTAGCAAAATTTTGGCGACATTGGTTTAGGCACAAACCAAACTCTTCCTCATTATGTGGCTATATGTATTTGTTACTTCAATGGGAAAAAATAACATTCAGTGTTAATCATGCAGAACAGAAAAGAGGCACTTAGTGACTGAACATATGATGCCCAGTTTGGTGCATTTCATTTGATAACTCTTTCACTTTTGACCCCAGCTTGCCTAAATTTGTTCTTGAAAAACAAATAATACCTCAGTTTCAGATTAGTTGCCATCCTAGCTTTGTCGCAAGTCAAACTTTACTATCTTTGGCCATCAATTTGGAGAGATCCGTATAGTTTAGTAACATACAAATTATATATTATGAAAGTATTTCTAATGACGAATCTAAAAAATAAATATTATGTTGTTAAACTGCACTAATTTCTAGAAATTGATAGTCAAAGACAGAGATGTTTGACTTTGGACACAACAAAAATGACAAATAATTTGAAGTAGAGGAAGTAACTAGACATGCAAATTTTGAACTAAGAACTAAGAAGTGTCATAACACTCCTTTCCTCTTTTCACGCACTTAGTCAAGATTATAAGCTACGGAGTAATCATTAAAGTGGTGTTAAACTCACAGTCGTGCTGGTTACGGTTTCTTTGGTTTGCCATGGTGTGGTTAATTGGACATGGTACTAGGATAAGTTATGATCTGCGCCATATCTAGTACCATTGTCCTAATGAATTGAGAATTTGATTTCAGTTTTCGATGAGGAATCCAAAGGTGATGGTTCTATCAGTGGCACTGCCTCTCCCACCTCCCGAGGCGATTCTGTATGATGGGCTTCCGCTTGGTGCAATTGAGGCTGTGAAGGCAGCATATGGGCCAGTCGTGCAAATTCTTGATCCTCCAAAGGATGGCTTTGATCTCACAATGAAGATAAACTTGACAAAGCTTCCGCCAGATGAAGGTTCTTGAGTTCCCTTCCCAAGGTTATAATTGTCTTGTTGTGCTACATGGTCAAATTGACTGATGACTTTGTGTATCCTTAGATGTTTTCCATACAATGAATTCAGTGTAGTGTGACATGTCGTTTATCTGGTCGAATGACATGATCAAAATAAAAAACTCGACCCCTGGGCATTTTGCTAGGAAGAAGACCTTCTCATGTAGGCCGTGAAAACCCCACCCCCTCTCCACCCTTACACAGGGAGTCGTTCACCGTGTGAGATCGGTTCGGCTTCTTCTCTTATACCTATGCATTGAGTGGGGAGAAGCGAGGGAGTTTTTTTTTCTCTGGGAAAATTCCCCTGTGAGCCTGCACGTCGAGCGGGGCTCAAACACGGGCTGGCGCGCTGGGAACCACCCATCCTTGCCAACCGAGCTAGGCTCGGTTCTCTGACATGATCAAAATGGCTGACGGTTCTTCATATGTTGAGAAATCATCCATAGGCAACATTTCACTCGTATTCAATAATTGAAAATTTTATTCATCTGTATATTGTTTTTAGAAATATATCAGAGATGTTGTAGGACTTAGTTTTTTTTTTTTAGGGGAATACAGCAAGGGAAGCCCCTGCTGTGGTATTTATTATTTATATATAAGAGCGAAACTGAGCTGTACATACTGAGAGCATAAGCTCACGCCCAAATGGGCAAAGGAAGAGCAAAACAAAGACTAAGAACTATCTGTACAAGTTGATTTTGTTTAAGAAGGCCTCCTTTTTTTCCGCCGACATTCTGTAGGACTTAGTTGACTTAACTGTGTTTTAACTAGATCCAGTTACCTGTTAGCTTTGCGAGAAAAAGTGCAACTAACAGCTTAAGAAATTTGCTTAGGTTTTTGGCATTTTGTTTCTACATACTCATTACTGCATCTGGGGCATTTGCCATAACATTTGACCAGAATACTTGTGTTTGTGTCTTTGCATTTTTTGCTTAAGTTTATTATATTGATGTTAATTTTCTTTATTTATTTGTTATTATTGAGGTCATGCCATGCAATTTGTTGAATTGTAAATTAAGTGTTTTGTTTGTATTGGGGCAAACGTGGAAATGCACTTCTGAAGGCCTATGGTTTTTCTCCTGACAATAGTACAGCCTGTTGCGGATGATATCCGAGGAGTTATCATATTTCTTTTTTCTTCTATCACTGTTTGCAAATTTATTTTAGACCCATGCACTTGTTTGTCTGAATGTAGTAGGTAGCCAAAGAGTACTTTTCGTTATTCATTTACCATAAGTCTGTCCAAGCATTGATATCTACTGACAAGTCCTCCCCCTCCCCCTCAGTTTAGTCATATTCTCAATTGTAATCTTAACTGCTAATCTCTGTTTCTTTACTGTGTTCCAGAGCAGAGGAATGCTCTCTTGACTCAAATTGCATCTGTTAGAGAGGTTGTGCTGGGTGCACCACTGAAGCTTCTGCTGAAGCATCTAGCCTCAAAAACAGTCGCTCCTAATGTTGACAAGCTTGTTGCTCTTGTTCACCGCCCTAATGAATCCTTTTTCCTTGCTCACCAGGTATAACTTTAGTAACAGATGTATTACATAAATGTGCATACGATGTGATATGTGCTTTATTTTGTGTATCTATACATGGTCAGGAAATTAATGATACTGTTACAGTCAATTCTAAGTTTGCCGCTGCATTTATTTATTGTTTAAATCAGACGGGATTAATCGTTGTCTCTTCAGGCAGATAAAGTCACAGTGGTGTACCCAATGAGATTCCAGGACTCTATCGATATTGTTTTAGCAACTTCCTTCCTGCAGGTAATTTGGATTCTTCCTTCTATGTCCTTTTAGCTCCGTGGTCTAGTTCTTCATGACCTTTTATGTTTCATCTGTATCAATATTCAGACTGTATACATTTGAGTAAGATTAATCTAACCTTTTAACTAATGAATTCTCTCAGCTCAATTGGAAGTTACTTTTTTTTTTTTGGTTAAACTATCCTGCGAAAGCCTTTATGACATGATTCGGTGGGATTATTTTTTCTTATTCTTTTTTTCTTTTATCGTTGAACTTAGGAATTTGTGGAGGCAAGACGAACTGCTGCGCTTAATAATGCTCCGTCTTGTATGTGGTCTCCAGCACCTCCTCTTGAGTTAAAAGGGGTACCTGTGGATGCACTGAATGCAAATGCTGGCTTCGTTACTTTCGGTAATATGCACTTTTCCCTAATATCTCATGTTCCTCCATGATATGTCAACAAAAGCCTTTATGTCAAGCTTTTCGTTCACGCAGTTATTTTCCCTCGGCATGTTGAGGGTAAAAGGCTAGACAAAACAGTTTGGAGTTTGCTAACATTTCATGCTTATGTAAGCTATCATGTAAAGGTACAAACCTTTTTTATCTGCTATCACATTTATTTATATAAATTTCCTGGTTTGCTCCCAGCAGGTTCTCCGAATCAACCAGTAGTTGCTATTTTAGGTATTTATTTTATGCGGATTCCTTGTTTGAATGAGAGCAACCTAGAACCAGTTAATTGAATGACTATTGTGGCTATTATAAGTAAACTGTTTTTTTCTCTTTTGTTCCTCAAATTAACACTAGGAAACACATCGCCCTATATAATGTTAAGATATTAACAGAAGGAAAAAAAAAGAGGAGTGGCACGGTTTCTAACTTTTCCAAAGGGGTCGGGAAAATCATCATCAAGAATCAAGGATGGTTGTCTATTCAGTTATTTATCATTTTTGCAAATCAAGTAGTGTTTAGTATTTATTCTGGTGACCCCGCCTTTCGTTATGATCGAGATGAGCATGAGCATATTTTATTTTCAGTGTCAAACAAATACTAACTATTAATATAAACGAAATGCACACCCTCTTAATGTTATTTGCTTTGTGAAGCAATTTTTTGCTCCTGAATATAGTAAGAATTAGTCTCTTGGAACTTTATGATATTTAGTTTACATTGCAAGCTGACAGTTTCCTGCATGTATCAGTGTTCTGAAGGATTCATGCATACCAGGATGAGGCGTAGGGTTGAGTCACTGATCCAGGTAGTTTTACTGAACCAGAGCATTCAAAGACCTAGTGCATCTCTTATTCGATCTTTCAAAATTAACTGGAAGAAACTAACTGAAGTCTCAAAAATATAGGGATTGATAGTTTGATACATCACCATTTGGTTTATTTAGGCTCACTTTTCCGACCTTCCTGATACTGTACTACAGGCTTTGGACCGAGCAAAATCTGATGCGGAGAAGCTGAAGAAGCTAGTACATGGTGCATCCTTAAAAAGACTGGTTGGTACTTTGTGCATGGTGGTAGCATTCGTGCATAATCCATCTCTTCTATTCTTGATCCATGCTGCTTCATTCGCAGAGCCTGAAAGAATGAAGGGAACTCGCATATATGAAGACTATAATTCAAATATTTTGGCAGACGTCGTCGAATTGTCCATGATGGTCTGGTTGTACTGCTTGGTAGATGACATCTGTTTAGCTGTGAAGAGCACAGGAGCGACACAAGTGAAGCAAAAGCAGAATCGTACTGTTCTGGTGTATTTTAGAATGTCTTTATTCATGGTAGAAAAAAATTGATAAGAAAAGGTGCGGAATGACCTCTGTAAATCGTTGAGCATAATTGCAACCCTCTGCACTGAGAGGTGAGCTAATGTCTCCTCTCTATGCATAAATCGCATGTGTATGATGGCAGTTCCAAAATTTTCCGACAGAGCAGTTCTCTTCTGTTAAGTCGTTCCTTTCCGAGTAGAAAAAGACTTTCATTTAACGGCTTGAAATCCAGAGGCAAGCGTAATATCTATGCCCCCTCATCATATGGTAAAGCTTCAACTGTCATTAGAAGAGTGAAAGATTCGAGTCAAATCTGGCAAGGCTAGTACTATTTGTAGGGTGGCCAGTTCCTTGTTTGTAAATGAGAACAGCTACTCAGATTTTTCAAGTTCCAGGTCTCCAGGGCATTGTGGCCCCATATATCTTGCAAAAATATAGGTTATTCTTCGACTCCCAATCAACGGTGCAGCTATACCTTTTTTTTTTTTGAACGGATTAACAGCTATACCTTTATTTGTGTCCACCAGTTTCACTAATATTTCTCCGCCAAACTGAACCTCTTTCGTTGACAAGGAAGCTGTGCATTGTTGTAGTAATTGTCTCAAAGAAGTTACCCATGGTAGTGGAGCTCTGTAGAATTTATCCAAGTTCTCGAGTTGCAAAAATTACCAGAGCGTCCCCTGGCTAATCCACAAAAAGAAGTATCCCATAGCAACTCTCAAGATTTTGAACGATTTACGACAGCCAAACTAGAAAGTGGTTTCCATTATTCCCTACCAGTCTCCGCAGCCAAACAACACGGCACGTCCGGCACGAAACTACTCTAGTACACATGCACTGACACTACAAACTCGGTACAACTAAACACCAGCCTGATGCACGCACCCTGCAAGCTACTGTAGGCAAGCAAGCGCACGGGCAGCTAGCTAGCTAGCGGCACAAGCCGCGCGCGCGCGACGAGATGACCCACGCCACGCTCACGCGCCGGTGCCCGTGGTCCCGGCGTCGCGGACCTCGCTGGGGTCCTCCTTCTTGGCTCCGAAGGCGCGGGTGTCGACGCCGCGGCCCGCGGCGTCGTCCACCTTGTCCTGCACCTTCTCGATCTGGATGTTGCCCTGGTCCTCCCGCGACCGCAGGTCCGTGCGCGTGCGGTTCTCGCCGCCGCCCACCGACTCGTACGTCGTCGGCGTCGTCTGCCCCACCGGGTGCGCGCCCTGTGCCCCCGACATCCTGCTTGCTTCACGCTCGATCGGCTCTCAGCTCTCAGCTAGCTCCCGCGCGCCTGCCTGGCTAGACTTGGGTTTCTTTGTTTCCTTTGATGTCACACTTGCGGTCTTACGGTTTACGGGCCGTGGCGTGCGTTTTATAGCCCAGCTGCGGGGTGGAACGCCTGCATGCTGCAGGCGCCGCGCACGGCCGGCGTGGCCGCGTGCCCTGCGAACGTGGTGCGACGGGAGCGGTGACCGCGGGACACATGGGCTGAAGCGTCTGCGCGCGGCATGGGGTGCGGACTCGTGTCCGCTGCAGTGCAGCCAGCTCCCATTCGAGAGACGCCGCGTCGTACGGCCGCGTCAGGATAAACTCGGCGTATGCACAACACACCAGCTGGGTGGAGAGAGTGGTCGGCGAGCCCGACGATCCACCTCGGCTGATATCTTGAGGGGTATAGTACGAGATATGCATTCGCAGCTTATCTTGGTCTTGGATGAAGGACCATTAATTATTGATTGGTTTACTTCTAGATAGACGTCATGTCTCTTTCGACATTATCCAATCCAAGCAAACAAATAAGTAATTCTCTGTCATCCAAAAACATGACCTCTGGCTCGTGTCAGTGGCGCGCTGAGAGGTTTACCGCTTCCCCTATTATAGTTGGCACTGACAAAGTCTTTCTGATGATGTAATGTGAGGATACTTGTGCCTGGGAGTGGGAGATGCCCAGAAGAGCTGGACAAGCAGCTATTCATAAACCTGTGCTGTAAACTGAAACCTTGGTCATGTGTTTTTACGTATGGCTGGAGCCGTTTGGCTCTTGAACTCTGAAAAAAAATAGTTGGCACTGACGAATGACGAACCCATTCCGTTCACAACCTCGCCGAGGCTACCCTTTCTCCAAAGTCCAAACTCGTACCAAATAAAATGGATCGTACTGTGCTGAACTTCAGCTTATACTCGAACTAAATTTTAGGATACCATTCAAATAAACCTTGTACAAAAGACTCACTAGTTAACAGAGACGACCGATGGACTCCTCACGAACGCAGGCGCATTGCTGTCGGACGACGATCAGGCCCTTTGGACGCAACAAAAAAACCTTGCCGCGAACATATCCCAGGCCCGCCGCGCCACCACTCCCTTCACGTCAAAGGTCAAACTCCGTCTTCGATCGCCAAAGTACACACGCTACTGATGAACACCCTTGGACACCCCCGCAGCTTTGCCTTTGTACAGAACAGGCTTGCCGTGAGAATATCCCAAACCCACCACCTCTCCCTCGACATCAAACTCCACCATCCCCAGGACCTGCAGCTCCCTCCACACCAAGTCGCGCACCTCCTCCCGCATCACGAAAGCTTCCGCCTTGGCCTCCACGGTGGCCACGCCGTCACCGCTCTGGCTACTATCAACACAGAAATGCGGCACCTTGCCCCAAGCCAGGATCATGCCGTGGTAGGAGACACGCAGCATCGAGTTCCCACCTCCATTGCAGGCTCGGTAGCGCCACGACACCTGCTCTGCATCCAAGATGATGTGGAAACATGGCGAAGCCGGAGGCGACTCGCGGGGGTCGAGCCCCTCGACGGCGACGAGCCGGATGTAAAGGTTTGGTCGGGCCACCATGGGCCATGGCTGCAGCCCTCGCGTCTGGCAAGCACCACACCGTCAAGCCAACAAGACAAAATACGGATGTAGAGCAGAAGACAAAGATGACTGCCTCCTTTGGAATTGGAGGATTATTCCAGGACCATGCGGAAATCGAACAGGTTCCTTTGAAATTCTTATTTCTGTTAGGATCAATGGGGTCCCTGGTGGACTTCGCTTGGGGCCCATACGTGTGCCCGTCGCCGCGGACATTGGCAACATCTTTGCGAGAAGGGGCAGACTTTGCAGCGTGAGACATGGAGCCTAAAATTATTGGAATGTGAAGGTGCTCCCACGCTTAATCTGATATATATGAGTGGAGTTGCTGATCGATCAAGCACTGCAGAAGAAGAAGCAAAAAAATAAACAGATATGAGGATTTTGGGTGTGGTTTAGTTCACCGCAAGTCCGCAACTGTAACACGACCGTCTACTTCAGCGCAAAGATCCGATCAACCAAGAAGGGCTCTCGGAACAACAAAATCCATACGATGGATGTAATGCCGATCGAGCTACTAGGATTACTTACCAGCACGAAGAAGACGAAACCAATCCAGACGTATTGACCCCAAGCGGCGTCGTGGCGAAATCAGCCGGCACAATTAGGATTTTAGCCTTGTTGTGTGCGCCGAAGTTCAAGGAGATTACGGAGCCGACGGAACGAGAAAAATGGTGTGTGATAACAAACGACGGATAACAAGGGTGGAGATCCCCTGGAGTTCACGGACTGAGCAAGGGGCCCAGCTGCATGCAAGCTTGAGTAATTTTTTCACGATATTCTTGGGAAAGAACAAATCTCATTCTTCTATAGCATGAGCACCGGCGCCGGTGGCCCCGTGCGAGGCCCCTTCGTCGACCTTAAGCATTGTTTTAAATAGCGGGCTAAACCTTTTAACGGTTGATGTCCACAAAAACTAAAAAAAGCTAAGTCTATTGTAACACTCTACTCTAAAACAAAGCATATAACACAAAAAGAAATGTTTAAAGGACAACGAGAGAAGCCATCAACAGTACTCTATTAAGCATCACGCTAACGCAACGTGCAACAAGGTGATCGAAGCTCCAAAAGGTCAAAGCATTATTATTACAACTCAAAGTCTTAAACATAGGAAAAACTAATGGCCAAAGTTCAAAGACAGTGCACGTGCAAAACAGCTACTCCCCATGCCCATCATGCTCGCTTTATTCATTTACACCTAGAAAGATGAAAGGGGTGAGATAAACTCAGCAAGCAACGGCTATGAATACATACATATTTCACATATAGTTGGTTATTAGATTTTAAAACAAGGAAACATACAACAGCCAACATGAGAAGCAAAAAAAATCAAACAAAGGTACACTTCCATTCATATCATGATATATAAAGCATCCATAATTCTCCAAATACAAGATATCACAATCTCCATGATAATTCAACATCCTCCGACGATTAACAAGAATGTATGCATGTCATGATGCAACTTCAGTGAGAGTTTTATGTTGGACGATGCCAACCTCTCATGCAACTTCATGTACCGGTACTAGTCATGCACGATGGCAATGACAGGCCTTTAAACTTCAGATGAATTAATGCATATGCATGTATGTATGAACGACAAGTATGCGTGATACCGCTGATTCCAACCAGTTCAAGACATAGATCTTCATCAAGTATTATTAACGACATAGATAAAACTGATCCAAGTGTCAAGCATATGAGTTTGACAATCATTCTCCATGCATCAAATAAGCAATCATCAATCACCAATGGTTCAGCGAGAAAAAAAATAATTTGATAGTATTTTTGTTGTGTTTGCCATTTTATTCAGAAAAGATGCAAAACATGCATATAGACATAGCGATAGCCACATCCCCTACGTTACTTGCCTCTTAACCGAAGACGATGAAGAGAACTCGCCAAATCAAGGATTAGAAGTGCTACCACCTGATTCAACAGTAGTAACGGCATATTTAAAATCACATCATCATATAAGAACTGAAAGTAAAGCGTTCCTATGGTCGTTTGCAAAGAAAACCCAAAACAGTCCCTTAACGGCGAAAACTGTCTCCACAGAACAGTCGGATTAATATTTTCATAACTATTTTTATATAACAGATAAAAGGATAAATGAGCACATTACGATCATGTACATAAAATTATCTACAAGATTTCTATTGAACTCAAAATTTAATTCTGACTGTAAGAGGGTTTAAACTGACTAACAAAACAGGCATTCAGGTTTCTCGCTACTATGCGAACAGCTGATATTCAGAAAATCGTATCTCCATAAATACAGAACGAAATTAGGTGTTTAAGCACTCTATGGAAAGGTATTGAAACCCTCTACAACTTTCATGTTCGTACGATGTTCAGATTCAAACCCTAAAGCCCGGAAAACCTGATCGTTCTAGTAACAAGCAGTCTGAAACTGCAGTGCAGTTCAGTTCGCGAATTCTAGACTCGACCCTAGCCAGAATGCTCTGCTGATCCAGCGCTGAAGAGAGAGGTCAGTAAGGAAAGGATTGATTTCGCATGTTACCTAATCAAGGTCTCGATCCCCCTTGACCTGCCTGCTTGCTGGGCGCCGAATCGCCTCTGCCTCTAATGGAAAACAATGTTGATCACACCAGCAGGAACTCGTTTTCCTGAAAACCTCACTTCGAAGATCAACATACCTAGTCGATCGCCTGAACCAACAAGGAGGACGCAGGAACGGAGAGCGCCGCCGCCTTCGATCCCCCACGATCAGAAGGAACGTGAACCGACGATACTACGGTGAGTTGGGACGTGGGTTGTAGCAGGTTTGGACACTACTTAGGCCTGGTTTGCTCCCTCAATTAGCCCACTAATCAGGCCCAAGAAAACAAAAGGCTGAACTGGTTTTTTTCTGGGCGTTACACCTATTTAGCGGTTTCACAATATCATTACGAAATCAGTAAATAATTAGACATAAAACATGACATCAGGAATTTTTCATGGGTAAAAATAGGACGATAGCTTCATGCCTTCATTGTATCGTCATTCAAAGTTCTAAACACCTTGATTTAGTTGGCTAACTCATCTTTTAGAGTTCATAACATTATGAAAAGCTTCATGCCTTCATCACACCACCATTTAGCCAGCTATATCACCTTAATTTAACAGACTTAGCCGGCTATAGCGATGGCTATAGTGAGCTATGAGGCTTAGCGCTAAACGAAAATTAGCTTAGCCCTTTATCTCTCCAGAGGCTATAACGGGCTATAGCGGTGGCTATAGCCAGCTATTTAAAACATGGGGCATTTGCAAAACAGGACCTCTTTTTTATTCCAATTCTGAGTTTAGACCTCTTTTTCAGACTTTGCAAAATTGGACCTGTTTTTTGAATCTGAAGCAATGAGTTGCCCCTATTCCGTTTTCAGGCTTTGACGGTGTTAAATCCGATAGGAAAAGACCAAAATGCCCTTTGCAAACCTAGACCTGTTTTTCTTTTTAACTTGCAAATTCGGCCCTGTTTTGACGTAACGCTATCATGTACATAAATTTGAACATATTTTAGTCAATATGCAACAAAATTTGATGGAATTTGACAAATTTTTATACAAATTCAAAAGTGAACAAAAATTAATGAAAATTTGGCAGCATTTCAACAGCATGCCAATATAAGTTGAGTTCTTCAGAAATACAAAGAGAAAATTCATTCAATAGTAAGAAATACAAAGAGAAATTTCAGATTGTTCAATAGTAAGAAATTAAGAATACAAAGAGATCCATTTGCTTGACATCTTCAGAAGGTCACACGGAATACAGAAGTTCTTCAGAAATACAAAGAGAAAATTCAGATGTTCAATCGTAAGAAATACAAAGGGTTGAAAGAGATGCATGTGCTCGAAAGTCAAAACTAGTGGTTGAGACGGAATACGGTGCAAGACTACCAACCAGGCCTGAACATGGGGGGAATTGGAAATATAGCATGGCTAAAGGGTGGCTTCCCAAAAATAGCATTAGTAAACATAGGGTCCTAAAAATGCCACTCATATGCCTTCTTGACTGGAAAGTATAGCACTATATTGTATTTTCATTTTTTTTAACAGAAAAACGACATATGACCGGACGCTTCTACCCCTGGGCCGAAAACAACACCGTAGCTCGGATCGAAACTGGATCGAGAATTGAAACCGGCGCTCCTCTCCCGACCTCCTCTCTCCCTCAGATCCGGCAGGCGCGCGCGGCGCTGCGGGCGCGGGCTGCGGGCGCGCGCGCCGCGGGCAGGAGGCGCGCGGGCTGCGGGCGCGAGCGGGGCAGGCCAGAGGCGGGCGGGAGGCGAGCGGGCGGCGGGCGGAGGGCGAGAGGCGAGCGGAAGGCGCGCGGCGGCGCTGCAGCAGGCCACGCACCGCGGCGCTGCAGGCGCGCGGGCAGCGGCCCAGCAGCGGGCAGGAGGCGCGCGGGCTGCGTGCGCGCGCGGGGCAGGCCAGAGGCGGGCGGGAGGCGAGCGGGCGACGGGCCAGCGGCGGTGGGCGTCGTTCCAGCAGGCGACGCTCGGGCAGGATGGAGGAAGAAGCGGTCAGCAGCCTACGGGTCAGCACAGATGAAGCCGGCAGCAACAATGTGTTGCCACAGTGAGTCTTTTTGTCGATAAATTGGTGCATTACAGATTGCATGTGTACAATTCACAATGAGTTTACTAAATTGAGTTGCATTGCTCTCTAATTTAGGAATGATTCAGAGTCAAAGTTTACTATTAAACTTAATGCTTGTTGGTATTTCTTACGGTCACAGATAAATCCGCAAGCGCACGGAGAATACCGTTGTAGCACTTCACCCGTGAGTATTCAAGGGTATCGTATTTTCCACAGGGAAGGCGGTGGTTTACGAGATAGCAAAGTTCATAATCACATAACTAATAATATACCAAGGTCTAAACAGGGGTAAGGATAATAATAAGGGGTAGTAGTGACAACACAACCAGAGCAATCCAATCTAACACTAGAACTAAGCCTAGGCTAAGCGGGGTTAAGAAGAGAGCCGAGATGGATCCTTATGTACTTCTTATATTCCTGCTCATGCAACACATACAAGTCTAAGCTCTATGTCAACCTGGAACAAGGGGGGTAACCAGCAGGGCTGTCACCACCTACCGGCATTCCTTCTACCAGGCAATCAAGGCTATCTACCGTAGAACAAAGAGGATTAAGCACAGCAGGGCTGTCACCACCTACCGGCAACCCTCTACCAGGACACGTTACACTAGGGCTATTAAGTCCCTATGCCAGTCCTAGGGTCACGTGACAACAAGGCAATTAAGTCCTTGCTGCCAGACCTTCTCTTGTTCAAGCAGACAACCGAACACCCAAAGCTGTTTATCAACCTAAGCACCATGCTCACATTGCTAAACAGTACTCTCGATTCCCACAGGACTTTGACCCTTCGGATCATCAAGTCGGGAATAAGAGTACACCTAACCCTGACCCGACGGATCAACAGATCAAGTGCTAGAACATGCATGACTCTGACCCTACGGATCATCAAGTCAATGGGTGAGACATGCGTAACTCTAACCCTGCGGATTAACAAGCTACGATCTATATCGCACATAACTCTAACCCTACGGATTAACAAGTCATGGGCCCGAGCATGTCTCACCACTTCATGCATGAATCGAGTGTAAGGACATAAACGAATGAATAAAGGCATGTCAAGCATGAAGCAACCAATCATGACTAGATAACAACCACATAGAAAGCACATGGCTATCATACTAGTACAATCATAAGTCATAAGGAATAAAGAAGATAATTCTATTGAGGTGGACCTTGATACTTACTACGATGAACGACGAACGAGCGATGAACGAACGACGAACGAAGAACGAACGACGAACAATATATTATTAGCAAGTATCCTCAAGATACAAGATTGGGCTAAGTCCTCACAAAGAGAGGACAGCCCTCTCCTCTACCAAACTCTCCCCTCTACTCCTCTACAGCCTAGAGACTAGTCTAATGCTAGAGAATGGATTCCTCTTGGTGTCAATGTGTGTTGTCGTGTGTTGTTGAGAGGAGGGGGGTACCCCTCCTTATATAGCCCTCAAAGGTCGGTGGAATTGAGGCGGTTCCGAGCATTAATAGCATTGATAGCACCTGGAACCGACCTTGGCACGTCGGTGGGGAACCGCCTGAGAAATCTGGGCCAGATTGGCCACTGTAGCAGGTCGGCCGACCCCACTGTAGCAGGTCGGCCGACCCCCCCTTGGCCCCTCTGGCCTTGGGCTTTGGCGGGATGGTTCTCCTTTGTGTTGTGGTGATGGGCCTTGGTGCTATCGTCCAGTTTGGATAGGTTTTGTAGCCTTTTTTGGTCCATGTCTTGATGGGCTGAAAATGCTGATTTCTCGGAGTGGTCTTTTGTGGTCTTCATGATGTGTTTTCCCTCCTTTTGATGTGAAATGCACCTGCACTCATAATTTCACCGAGACTAGTGGAATTTGTCAGAAATAAACCCTATGTCTACCCTTGGTGATAGTGTTAGGTTCCAAAAGGTGCATAAAGTTGACGGTAAAAATGGGTCGTAAGGACCGTCAACAAGATCCCCCACACTTAGCCTTTGCTCGTCCTCGAGTAAAGTTTGAAGGACTAAGGTGGAACACGACTTCCATTGGTATGATGCTAGCATACAAGTTATTCCAAGCCATACCTGTTCCCGTGAACTTTTGATGTGTCTACCATGTCATCTTGGGCGGTTGAGGAATGGAACGGTCTAGATTCGAGTCATCATAACTCCCTCTGCTGAGTGACTTTGGGTTTTTGATAGATTTTCAAAGTAAAAACATAGCTCATACTCCTCAAATGATCACTCTCAAATCGCTCAATGTGTATGGTTCCTCACCAACGCATTGGCTTTGCCTCTTTTCATCCTACTTCTACAAAAGGCTTTATGTGGAGCTTGGTAGGGAATGAAAGAGAGGCATACTTGTATCACATATTTTGCCGAACCAAAAGAGTGGATCCATGGAGAATGCAAGCATACAACCGTGATCAAGATGTGCAAGTGTGTATGAGGGTGGTGTGGTGGAAATTGTACTCCTTTTTGCGTTCATTCTCTCTTTCTCTTTTTGAATGTTTGAGGAGGACATGACTATGATTCTTTCTTTCTCTTTTTTTTTTCAACATTATCCCTTCTTTCTTTTTTTTTTTCATCATACTCTACTTTTGTATGAGCAGGGATTATTCTTTCTCTTTTTTTTTATTTATTTTATTTTTTTATATAGCCATGTCTCCAATGATAATTGGAGAGAGAGAGAGAAAGGTAACAATGCTTTTGTGGAGTACTTATTTTGGTGGATGGATGGTGGTATTGCTTAACTTCTAGTGTAGAAGTTTAGCATGTGAGGTGGAGTGTATGTGATCTTGATCAAGAGAGTATGACAAGTTTCTCACTAGGGTCACACTGTTTTGATAAAGCTCAATGTAATGACAAGCAGCATATGTGTGTAGGTTTTGCAATGTGATCAACATATGGCTTTGGTAGGAATATAAGATCATCGAGGAGCATAGAGCTATAGATTTTTAATTTTTGCAAGTTAAATACCCAAGCACTCTATGCAGAAGAAGCAAGATTCATCTCATCCAACCATATCACATCCGCCAACAACTTAGATAAACATGGGTTCCTATGAGATTGGTGTTCACAAGCAACAGTATATGATGCGAGGAATAAAGAGTATGCAGGCCAACCAACTAGAAGCATGTATGTTGAGGGAACAACGAAGTTCATTTTATTTTGGAGTTAAATTTTAGTGATTGGCTCAAAAGATTATTTTAACTCATGAATTGGGGAGATGGAATAGAAGAGTAGGATGCGCAAACCATCACCTTGGGTGAAGTGGAGGCCAAGTGGACCATGAGATATTTGATCGACCCAAAGGTTCGACCCAACTTTGTTTTCTTGTCCCGAGGGCTCCACTGTTTTACGTGTCGATCAGTGCGAGGTTGTGCATCATGTTGGTGGGGGAGATCTCGAATGTGTGCGTGATGAAGAACTCGAGAGATCTCCCCCCACACTTGTTCTTGTACCTGCTTTATTTATTCAAAAAAAAACAAAGCGAAGACAAAGAGGAATCTACTGGGGTTAAAGACCGGGGAGCCTAGATTTATTGAATTAAACTCTAGGTGCCTTATGAAAGAAAAGAGAGAAGAAGCACCTAGCTTACTTATTTATTTATTTATTGATTTTAGTTTTATAATTTTTATTTTATTTTGACATTTTCAAGGTGGAAGAAAAAAGGATACAAGTTGCGATATAAGTTACCTTTGTGGGGGGACCTCCCTCCACACTTGTTCTTTGCTCTCGGCCCTTGCTTTGGGGTTGACCCCCAAGTGGTTGTGGTAGTAGGCCATACAGTCATTTTGGGTTTTTGAGCAGCGTGGCTGTGAAGTGGCGATCTTGTCTTCCATATTTTGCTGCCACTAAGTGTCACAACGGTGGTGGCACTCGCATGGCTGCAATTCTTATTCAGCTCTTGAGAATCCTGCCAGAAACACTACTCCTCCAAGCAATCTTCATCCAACTTGGAGAGGCATGGTTAGCTCTCGGAGCACATACAAACAAGGTCCCGGGTTAGATGACCGGACCTCATTTGTATAGCCGAGGAAGAAAGGCACAAGCAAGTCATGTGGACCAAGATTGAGTGTGACCATGGGCAACCAAGATTGAGTGTGACCATGGGCAAGATAATCCTCGTTGATTAAAAGCAACTTGGGGCTTAGTGATATGAAAACTCGAAACAATGTAAGCCCCAACTCCATGAATGATATGAGAAAACAACGAGGTGCACTCAAGAAGTCCAAATTGCTTGGAAAGTTCTAACCATTCATGCATTGCATAGGAGGGATTTTGATATTGTTAACCATGGCAAGAGGATTCTAAGCTCATTCCTCAAACAGATATGTCTATGATTGCTTTGAGGAACACAAGTCATGGCAAGCCAACCATGCATCAAGCACAAGAAGGGATATGATTCATTGCCAAAGAGCATGCTTGTGAAGATCAGGAGTTGTAGGCTCAAAGTCTGACAAGCAATGCTTATGAAAGCCTAGTAGAAAGCAAGGATGTGTGCATGAAGGGTGATACTCCCTATGGAAGAACCGAAGGGTAGTACCATTGCCTAACTACTACAAGGATGCATGGGAAATCATGTGGTAAGTAGGTGGGAGCCATACTCATCCACACGAACAAAAACCATATCACCCTTGGGCTTCCAATTATTAGCAAAGAATGTGGTCATACCTTCGTTGTGCAGAGATTTCGAATTGAAGTTGTAGGCTTGTACCTTCTTTTCGCACACCAAGACAAGGTTGGTGTCGAAGAGGAGTCTTGACGTGTTGTTTTCATCATGGTCCTCCTCCATGGGATCTTCGTGAGGCTCTTCATGCCAATCTTCTCACATTAGGCATGAGCTCAATGGAGGGGGACGAGTATGTGTCACGTCGGGGGTGACTTGTGTTTGAACTTGTCGCCTTCTTCAACGTGTTGATGAGCTGATTTTTGGCCTTTATCCTGGCTGCACATAAGAGCAAGAACACAAAAGCGAACTCGAGCACGGGTTACGTTAGTGAAAACCAAATGGATTTCCCGTCGGTTGCCTTTGCAAGGATGTCTTTTTTATCGCAACTCAATTTATTGAACAAATAGAAAAGAAGAGAAAGGGAAATCTTTTTCTTAACTTCGAGACGAAAAGCCAAAAGGGTTTGTCTCAAAATTATCTCTCTTTGAGAATGATTTTCGAAAAAAAGAAAAAGAAGAGTTGGAGACGACTGAAGATCGAAGAAGTTTATTTTTGAAAGACTCCAACTATGCAAATAAGAGAACCAAAGAAAAGAGAAAATCTTTTTCTTAAACTTGAGACAAAACATCATGGAAAATTGGGGAAATGCGAGAGCAAGAATTTTGTTTTAAGGGTGCTTGAGTACGAAAGGGATGAATTTGAAGAATCCAAACACCCTTGCATCCAAATAAAAGGAAATGAAGTTCAACTTGGTCAACAGCCCCACAATGGCTATATGCTTTAAAGTCAAGGGGGCTGTGCCAAAATTCCATCAAAACTTTTGCTCAAAGCATTTTCCAAAAGGTTGGCTCAAGTTAAATTTTACCAAATTTATTCTCTCAGATTTTATTTTATTTTCAAGGAGATCTTGTTCTTGAACTTGGGGCAAACAATGAAAATTCTCGGGAAATGCAAGAGTAAGAATTTTGGAAAAGAGTGCTTGAGTGGAATGTAAGGTGAAGGCACCAAGCACTCTGGAAACAAATATAATGAAATGAAGTCCAATTTTGGTTGACAACCTCATGATGGCTATGTGTTGGAAAGCCAGAGGGAGTTGTGCCAAAAATTCCTCCAAAATTTTGCTCAAAACATTCTCCATAAAAAAAGATTGCCTCAAACTCATTTTCAAAAATAAAGAAATTTTTGTAAATGTAATGTGGTTTGAAAAATCCCAAACAAAAGTCGGAAAGATTCAAACATGTAAACAATAGAAATGCATGTCGAGGGAGAATTCAAATATGCAAGTGAAATGCATGAATGAAATTGAGGGAATTCAAATATGCATGTGGAAATGGAAATCAAATATGAGGTAACTACCAATTTACCTTTGGCAAGGGCATCATCGTTTTAAGTCCAATGAGCAAGACTTCTCTCCATTGCGTTTAGCTTGGCGACTTGGTGCTTGATCCCGGAGATGAGGATGCAAACAACTTCTCGTGTTGGGGTTGTAGCTGTCTTTTCAAAGCACTTGTGCGAAGCCTTCTCCCCTTGTGCTTCCCTTCTAGGGTGATGTTGGAAGGCTTCTCTTTCTGTTGAGGGTGTGGTCTCCACCCTTCACCGATAGCTACCTTCTCAACTAATTTTGTTGCTTCCGCAGCGGTAAGTGAGAAGATGCTCCCCTCGGCACGAGAATCAAGATAGTCACGAGCTGGTTGTGTCAACCCGTGGTAGAAATTGATCAATATTGTCCAATCATCCATTCCACGATCAGGGCATGTTGTCTAATAATCTTGAAGTTTCTCCCATGCTTTAGGAATGGATTCTTCTTGTGCTCTCCAAAAGTTTGGAGTCTGTACATGAAGGGCATAGGCTTTGCCTCTTGGAGAGTATTTCTCGAGGAACGCTTCAGAGCAATCATCCCAAGTAGTCGCAACACTTGGGTTGGCATAGAACCATTGTCTTACTTCCCCCACAAGAGAATAGGGAAATAGACGAAGTCGGATGACATCTTGGTTGACTCCCTTGATGGACAAAGTTTTGCAAACCTTCAGGAATTTTCGAAGATGGGTGCTTGCGTCCTCGTTGGCCGTTCCATGGAATGGATTGG
The DNA here is from genome assembly GCA_007726485.1 of Eragrostis curvula. NCBI lineage: Eukaryota > Viridiplantae > Streptophyta > Magnoliopsida > Poales > Poaceae > Eragrostis > Eragrostis curvula. Next base: position 18,438,917 of record RWGY01000009.1, on the reverse strand, counting down.
CCTGCACCATGTGGATTTGGCTGGCTCTAAGTCTGAAGTTTCCGTCTCCAGTGCTGACGTGTGGCCCAAGTGCCATACGGTCAACAACGGCAGCGGAGTATTCTTGGAACAACTTTTCAGCCATTGGCGTTGAGCTTGATGGTGTGGATGTAGCTGGCTTGACTATCGAGAGTATTCTTGAGGATGGGTGACTCGCGGTTCTGTTCGTCTCAAGATTACTTCTTGATTTTCTGTGTATTGCCTCGATAGGTCAACGCCAGAGGTACACTACCCTGTTTTCACATAAAGAGAAAACAAAGCAAATGTAGACCTATCTAGACAGTGGTAATTAAAAGAAATATAATTATAAACAATGCTAGTGACTCTTCAACCAGTGCCTTCCCCGGCAACGGCGCCAGAAATGCTTGTTGGTATTTCTTACGGTCACAGATAAATCCGCAAGCGCACGGAGAATACCGTTGTAGCACTTCACCCGTGAGTATTCAAGGGTATCGTATTTTCCACAGGGAAGGCGGTGGTTTACGAGATAGCAAAGTTCATAATCACATAACTAATAATATACCAAGATCTAAACAGGGGTAAGGATAATAATAAGGGGTAGTAGTGACAACACAACCAGAGCAATCCAATCTAACACTAGAACTAAGCCTAGGATAAGCGGGGTTAAGAAGAGAGCCGAGATGGGTCCTTATGTACTTCTTATATTCCTGCTCATGCAACACATACAAGTCTAAGCTCTATGTCAACCTGGAACAAGGGGGGTAACCAGCAGGGCTGTCACCACCTACCGGCATTCCTTCTACCAGGCAATCAAGGCTATCTACCGTAGAACAAAGAGGATTAAGCACAGCAGGGCTGTCACCACCTACCGGCAACCCTCTACCAGGACACGTGACACTAGGGCTATTAAGTCCCTATGCCAGTCCTAGGGTCACGTGACAGCAAGGCAATTAAGTCCTCGCTGCCAGACCTTCTCTTGTTCAGGCAGACAACCAAACACCCAAAGCTGTTTATCAACCTAAGCACCACGCTCACATTGCTAAACAGTACTCTCGATTCCCATGGGACTTTGACCCTTCGGATCATCAAGTCGGGAATAAGAGTACACCTAATCCTGACCCGACGGATCAACAGATCAAGTGCTAGAACATGCATGACTCTGACCCTACGGATCATCAAGTCAATGGGTGAGACATGCGTAACTCTAACCCTGCGGATTAACAAGCTACGATCTATATCGCACATAACTCTAACCCTACGGATTAACAAATTATGGGCCCGAGCATGTCTCACCACTTCATGCATGAATCGAGTGTAAGGACATAAACGAATGAATAAAGGCATGTCAAGCATGAAGCAACCAATCATGACTAGATAACAACCACATAGAAAGCACATGATCATCATACTAGTACAATCATAAGGCATGAGGAATAAAGAAGATAATTCTATTGGGGTGGACCTTGATACTTACTCAATATGAGATGAACGACGAACGAACGATGAACGAACAACGAACGAACGATATATTATTAGCAAGTATCATCAAGATACAAGATTGGGCTAAGTCCTAACAAAGGGAGGACAGCCCTCTCCTCTACCAAACTCTCCCCTCTACTCCTCTACAGCCTAGAGACTAGTCTAATGCTAGAGATTGGATTCCTCTTGGTGTCAATGTGTGTTGTCTTGTTTCTTTTCCTCAGAGGAGGGGGATACCCCTTATTATATAGCCTCCAAGGTCGGTAGAATTAAGTCGGTTCCGCGAAGTGGTATCATTGATTGCAGGGGGAACCGACATTGCAACGTCGGTTGCGAACCGCCATAGAAGAGTAGGCCCCATTGGGCTTGAGGGGGGGTCGGCCGACCCAGCTAGGGGGGGTCGGCCGACCTGTGGCTGGCCCCACCTGGGCTGGGCCTTGGCAGGTGGCCTCCCCTCTGTTCCTTGACCTTGGTCCCGAGTGCTATGGGTAGACTTGAGTGTTTCTCTCGGTTATTGGGCCCTTGGAAGATATCTTTATTCCGGAAAAAACTGTGTTTCCAGGATTTGGAGTTTCGGGCCTCTTTTCCCTCGGGTTTGTATAGGATTCATCTTGATTGCACCTGCACCCATAAATTCACCAACACTCGTGGAAATCGTTAGTAATAAACTCCTACCACTATGTTTGGTGTTTACTTTGATTCCATTTGTGCAGGTATTTGACGGTCAAAAACGTGCCGTAACGACCGTCAACACTGCTCTGCGCAGCCAGCAGCCTAAGAGCAAGGCCAACAGTTGCGCCCCGCTTCTGGCTTCAAGCCAACCAGCTAAAGCCAGTTTCATACAACAAATGACTCTAGATACTGTTCTATAGCAGTAACATGGGCTCCGTTCTTTCCGTGTCTTTCTCTCTGCCAAAGGCTGCAGGCCCACAAATCGCCAACAAAACTGGCTCCTCACCGGCTCCTAGCAGACGACGCGCTCGGCGCCGGAAGTTGCGCCAAGTAGGGAATCTTTTCCCTCTCTCTCCTCTCCACCTCGGTTTGGACCATGACATGTCCGGCTACAAGCCAGTTATTGGCCTTGCTCTAAGACATTTCTTGTATAGAAGGCTAGCTCGTCTTTCATGTTCAAACTCGTACGGGACTGAAAGCAAGAAATCCACACACAGAAGTAATTGGCATCGGGCCAGATACACGAACGATGAAATCTTGAGGAAGTAGAACTTATTATCTGCACTGAACAATTGCTATGTCCTTTATTTGGAGCAGCCACACAATACATCAGCATCTTTAAAATCAGTTCGCGTTGACAGTAAATTTGTGCGTGCTCATTCACTTCAGTACGGAAGCACAGAATGACAATGCCGATATAACCTAAATGACTTGAAGTGATCGATGATAAAGCATTTTTAAGTTGCCAGGCGCTTCTTCTAAGCTCAATTTGCAGACAGTCTTGATTGGAGCTCGGCAGCAACTGCGTCAATGAACTCTTCAGTGTTCAGATAATCGCCTCTTGTAACCCTGGAAGGTTAAAAGGGGAAAAAAGAAAGATCAGGTCAGCAACAACAATCAATTGACGCAGAAGATGAGGTAAAAATTGAAGCATAACATACTTGGAAGACCCATGAACAAGGAGGGCAAGATCTTTTGTCATCTTCCCAGACTCCACCGTTCCAATGCAGGCAGCCTCTAGTTTTTGCGCAAAGTCAAGTAGCCTAGCATTGTCATCAAGCTTCGCCCTGTAGTGCATAATAAACAAAATAGTACTTAAATATACCGTCTAACCTGAAGAACTTGAGCAAAAGATGCTGATACACTTACTTCAATTTAACCATTTTGTTTTGGTGAAACAATAGAGTTATGCTCTACATGCTAGTTCATATAGGAATGGTATTACAATGGGCTGTCGCCTGCAAGGCTAGCTCTCAAGTAAACAGGAGTCGTACCTGTGCGCAAGTCCTCTTGTCCAAGCAAAGATGGAAGCAATGCTGTTCGTGCTGGTCTCACCTCCTTTCTGGTGAACACGGAAATGGCGGGTAACTGTGCCATGGGCAGCTTCAGCTTCGATGGTTTTTCCGTCAGGGCACACCTACATACAGAATGAATCAGCATCATATGGTATTTCCCTATGAGAATGTAGGGCATGTATACATAATATTAAAGGTTTCCTATTGGCTCTAGAATTCCTGAACAATTTCGAGATCTAGTCAATAACATGAATAAATCATAAAGTACATACCAATACAGATGTCATCAAACCCAGAGAGCCAAAACCTGCACATTGATATCAGAATACATTTCAATCATTTTTCCATTATTATACAAGGGAAATTTATATTGAGCTTGTTCTATGCATGTATTAAGAAGTTAAGTGTATCATGACCTTGAGCCAAGAAGTCACTCTGCACATCTCCATCATAATTCTTGCAAGCCCATACGTAGGCTCCTTCACTCTTCAGCGCATAGGCAACCATGTCATCGATAAGACGATGTTCATACCTCCAAAAACCAATATTAGGACATATTACGAGAATGTTCCTCACGGAATTTGAGAAAATAACAGATGGAAATCTACCATATTCCAGCAGCCTCATATTTGGATTTCCAGTCAGCTTCATAAACCTCCTGGAAGATGTCCTTAAACCTGAACAATCAAAGTAAATTACACCACGATCTAATTGTTTAGGAAACTTCATCAAGTAACTGTATTAGTACCTGCCATCATATTTCTTCAGAATCGTGTTTTTGGTGCTAAGGTATAGCGGCCATTTCTTCTCATAGGCCATTGTCATAGAAGCCTCAGCGAAAGCTCTAATTGACTATACAAAGAAGTTTAGCAAGTGCCTCAAAAACAAGATATTATTTTGCAACAAAACACACCGAGCAAGTAAGGAAATAACAGTACCTCGTCAGTGTTGTACATAGACAAGGCAACTCCTCCAGCACCAGTGAAATTGAACACCTCCAGATCAATCTGCTCTTCTTTCCCCTCTACCAATTAAGAAGGAAAACAAGATAAAACATGGTATCAGATTTTGCTCACATTAGTTATCTGAATGATAGACAATACAGTAATATACAAGAAATCATTTTGAAATGACATGCTGCAAGTGACCATACCAAAAACTAGCTTGAGCTTGCCAGGTCCCTTCAGGACAGCATCAGTCGCCCTGTACTGATCTCCAAAGGCATGCCTTCCAATGCATATGGGCTTAGTCCATCCTGATTGCATCAACAACTCAGCTTACTGGTAAATTTTGAATTAGAAAATGTATAGTAATTTCACAATCCCTTAGATACCTGGAACAAGTCTTGGAACATTTTTGCATATAATTGGCTCTCTGAACACAGTGCCTAAATATAACAAGCAAAAAAGACAAGCGTGAACGACCTTAACACAGTACCTAAGGATAACAAACAGAAAGAGAAACGTGAACAAAATTATGTACGTTGAATGAAAAGTAAAGCAGCACACCGTTTATGATGTTCCTAATTGTGCCATTAGGACTCCTCCACATCTGCTTTAAGTTGAACTCCTTGACCCTAGTTTCATCTGCCATGGAGTTGAAATGGTCAGAAATAGATAAAATAGATTTATAGAAAAGTATTTAAACAATATGATGTTAACGCAACACATGAAGACTATCAAATGCACCTGGAGTAATGGTCGCACACTTAATAGCCACATTGTACCTGCAAAGTACTCGGTTAGATCCAGCAGTACAGAATAAGAAAGTTACAGTCAACAGCCTTCATTGTCAACAAACTTCCTAACAATCTAAATAAACATACAGGTGACCAATAAGTATCTAAAATCTGGCTGCAGCAAATTGCATTCAACAAAACTCAGGAATAGTGACATTGCACATGAAGCATGTCCTTCGCATGTGACCAGTAAGTATCTAAATTTCTTACTTGAGAGTGGCCTCTGCAGCCTCCACGGTGACCTTGTCATCGGTGGCATCGCGGTGCAGGATCCCCAAGTCATAGTACTTGATGTCAAGTTCCACAAACGGGAAGATAAGCTGAAACAACCAAATTATCAGCATTTAGCTTAAGGAAACATAAAACAGGGATACAAAAAAAGGTATGTGATGCAGATAATCAGACCACAAGGGCCATGAATTATTGATTACCTTGTCCTTGATGGACTTCCAGAATACCCTGGTCATCTCATCTCCTGCAGTATGAAAATGACAAGATATCAGCGCCGCTTGATTAGCAGATCAAGCTGGTAAGAACTTGTCAGATGACAAAATTGAATAAACACTGATATCAACAATCACAATAAAATTCTTGTGAAATATGGCTTTATTCTTGTTTGCATTATCAAAAGATGGAAGAGAGGTTAACATTGGGGCCACAAGGCAGAGCACCGATGGTTTTAGTGGCAAAGCATGAACCATGGTACAGGAAACTAAAGTTGTTGGAGAAAGTAAACACGTAAGCGAGATCCAGTAGTTACACATCTACAAGTTATTTCACATGGAAAGCATTAAAGCAACAACTAATATCTAAAGTCATCACTTGCTCTGCATTTTTGGACCCTGGCTGTTAAGCAGGCTGGCCCCAGATTTTCTGAGCACCTCTCGTCCGAGACAGATCATCATCAACGTGACGTGCGCATGCGACATCTGAATCTCGTATACGCATAGACCCGATCTGTGAAAAAAGTAGGGAATCGCTTCCCCCGCTCCCGCAAACTCACGCCGTGGCAACTCGACGATAGTGACAGACTCCACGCAAAACCTCCGTGCATGAACTCGAAGCCGTAAACCAACAAAGCAGAGTTAATCAAACGATCACACTACGACGGCTCAATCTCACAGATCTCGCCGCACCATCACATCCACACCCCGGCGCAAATTTAAAATTCAGCAGCAAACAGACGAGACGGTACGATTCGAATAGTATCAGCGAGCGATCGGATCTTACCGTCCATCTCGACGATGGGGTTGGCGACCTTGATCTTGTCGAACGCCATGGCGGCGGTCACCGCGCAGCTTGCCTCGGAGATCGGGAAGGGCCCGGCGAGGCGGGGGTAGGCGACGGCGGCGGCTGTGGAAGGGAGTTGGGCAGATGGCAGGCACGAGGAGAGAGAAGCGACCAACTTCGCAAGCGGATTTAAAGAACTGGAGGGGCGCGCTGGGCCCGCATGGCAGGTACGATACGATCTTTTGCGGCCGCGTAGCGTCGCTTTACGATCGGACGGCGGGGCCCACTTGTATAAATCGAGGCCGCACGTAGCGACCGTGGATTTTTTTTTTTCAAGAATAGTAGCGACCGTGGATTATGGTTGGGACTTGCGGAACAGAGGACTTTGGTGGCCGAAGCAATATCGCGCAGAAAGTAGTTGATTATCATGGCTCAGGACTTTTTGATTTTTCAGATCTCTTGAATTTTCCTGCGGTTGGATTTGGTAGACTGGTGACGCAGGGGAGTTTTTGACTAATCAGGATGTAAGTGATAGAACTTTGTCGCATCTAGAAGTACTCTCCTTTCTACTACAGAAGCAGGGGAGTATCCGAGTATGATACTGAAGCAGTAGTTTCTTGTAGAACACTAACTCACAGGTGGGTTGTTTCCATAAACTATTGGATACTATCCACAAACTTGACGAGGTTGCTTCCATGAACTATTGGATGCTATCCACAAACTTGACGACGGGCCTTGAATTTTTCATATATTTCCGTTAAGGTTAATTAGTTACTACTCTCTTTCTCAACAAGAGTCGTTTGCTTGAAGGTATAGCGCTGGCTGTTTGAGCCAGGCAGCATTGGCAGCCCCCAAGGGCTCAAAATTAGCTCCAGATCGTTGTCTAGCCCAAACAAGATTCTAGGGGTAGGAAACGAACAAGCCTATGCCACTTCGGCATCGTACGAGAGTGAAAGTCCACAAGAAAATGTGGTTTATCCTGTGTGGAAAACAAATATTTTTTCGTGTTTTTCTAACAATGGCGGATACTTCTATTCGCCTTTTCCCGGATGTTAGGTTGCTGCTGTGAGGGCATGGTACATTAGAGTGGGGAGACATATACAACCAACGAGCACTGTACTATCATCGTCAGTGCATCACCCAGCATCTTCCCCAACTTAAAGCCACTACATTAATAATCAGCCACGTCTAATCATCCTAGATAAAATTCCTACGCAAGCGAGTTTCCACTATTATGTCCCAAGTGTCAGCCATTGGGTGCATATCATCCATAAAATGGGCAATTTTATATACTTTATCTGGTGGGGTTACAAAGCTAAGAAGTTCTGTCACCAACAACTCTTCTCCACTTGTTCCCCAAAAAAAAAAAACTCTTCTCCACTTTGCCTCACTGCACCAGGTCGACATCACCTGCACTGCAGCACTTGAGCCAAATTATCAGCGCTCCGTAAAAAGGTAAATCTAACGCTCGATAATCAAAGGTACTAAACAAAAGGTACACAAGTATTGATAGAGGTATTTAAGTATGGAGGATAAAAAGGTAAATTCATATGTTGAATAATTTGGAACGGCGTGGAATACTATTTACGGAAACGTGTATATACCCTTCCTATTTGCATTGTTTTGTTGTCATCTACATGCTTTTGCTTTTCGTTCAGTGGCGCCAGGAACACATCGATGGTTGTGGTGCGCAACAATGATGTTTTTGTAGACACACTCAGATGGCCACCATGATATTTACTTAGTCCATTACTATTTACATGTTTTTTAGATGGTGAGAGCCATAGCCATGAGAGATGTGACGATCGGAGGAAGACGATGTAGGAAGCAGTAGCCGGGATTGTAGGAATTTTGTTTGGTAACTTAATTACAACTTACCATGTATATTTAGAAAGTTTTTTCAAGTTTCCATAAAGGAATCATGGCTGTTATGGAAATATATTTACAGAAACTTCCGTCAATTATTCTTGTGTTTCCCATCTTAATAAGTAAATCAAAACCAAACCACATAAATTTAAACAAATGTGGCCAACAAAAAATTGTGTAAACAGAAGAAACAACAATCATTCACATATAAAAGTTTGTGCAAGACTGTGCCTGCCACGTTTGATTCAAATCCCCTCCCAACACGTCACCTTCTAAATCCTAATCAATTGAGTCATTCGGACAAGATAAAAATTTAGTAATCATGCAATAATTCAGTAAATAATCACATTTTCTATGTATGAGGAATGAGGATCAATCGTGCCTCGAAGGCTACCATATCATTAATTGTATATCTTGCTCCAAATTTTCAGCCTTGCTCAATGAAGAGATGAACACGAAGACTCCTCACGGGTTGACGGTAGTCCAATAAACCTCAATGCCTCTCTTGTCACGAGTGAACACAGAAATACGTACACATGAATCTTAGAGAGAAATATACGGGAAGAGAGTAAAAAATCTTATCATTTACCTAAAACAATCAAAGGACTCTTAGTTGCACGGTTATTACCCACCTGCCACCGGTTATGATAATTTTTATTTCGTACCTTGCCCCTCTCTTGATCAACGGTCTACGTTGCAGTACCTCTTGATATCTCTAAGTATCTCGCAAACACCGTAAAAGTTCTCCTTAATTATAGCCAAGTTCAGATAATCCTGTTACGTGCAAAATATCTATAAAGTTCTAAATCTACGTAAAAATCACAAAAGATTCGAGTCATTTTCATGACAAACGACTCCGGTCGGCTTACCACCCGATGGCAGTTCGAAGGACCAGAAAGGGCACTAACACTTGTATTTTTTCGAACCAAGCACTAACACTTGTATGGCACTCAACAAAAGGCACCATGAATCCACGATCCGTCCGCGTATGCTTACTGGTCCACATGCTCTGTTATCTGCATCATCGCCGTCATCGCAACCATTCAGCTTAAGTTTTTCTGTTTTGGTTTTAGATATGGATGGAGACCGGCCTGGGTCGAAGCATTCTTCTACATGGATTACGTTTTGGATCATCAAGTCCTCGTCCTGGCCTGGGTTGTTACACATCGCTATTCCCTTGTGCCATCATCGATCCATACATCTGTCTGCCCAAGGTGATCCCGACAACGCATAAAGTAATTGAGCTTGTGCGCTTGTTTTTTTCTAGAAAAGGGAATATATTAATTTTGTGTGCTTGTTTTTTCTAACAAAAGGGAATATATTGATCTTGTGCACTTGTGGAGTGCTAAACGCTAGTCAGTGCGCCAATTCTCAAGTATTTTGCATTATCCCCAGTCAAATGACCAGTCTGTGTTGTGGCTGAAGCTATTGAGTCTGAATTTACAATCGCTAAAAAAAAAATTACTGTTCCGAAACGAGACTGTTCAGAATCCGTAAATCCTATATCAGCTTTTAGCTTAAAAAAGATCTATCAGAACAACAATCAAATGTCTTCGGTAGGACGACCAGAGTGATCCACTTAATGATAAGCCGTCAGAATTACTGGTATGCATCCCTAGCACACAGTTCAATCTCAGCTTCATGCTGACTTCTTGGCACCACTCTGAATCTTCAGCATTACAGGACCTTGAAAGAGAGCTCCAGTTTTCAGTATGCAAGTTTTCTTTTCTTCTTCGTTTTGAGATTCTGTAGCTTTGGTGTATCAACTGACTTGGAACGTCTTCATGTTCCTAGGCTGTTACTCTATATTTGACAGAAACTCTACTGTCGTTTTTAGCACCATAGGTAATGTAACTGTCCGGCTGAGAAAAATTCCTTCCAACTCATGATAACCCACCAACTCTGCTAACTGAGGCAGACTATCGATTTACTATCTCCATCAAGGAAACGTGTAATCACAACCTACCGTAAAAAGAGACCAACTCTTTGCGTAAGGTGCCAACTAATTACTAGCTGCCTCCAGGGTTGCCGTTTCACAGAACTCTGTAAGACAGATACAACACATTTCTCAGGATAGCAACGGCTGGGCAGTGGAAGCTTTGGCGCAACCAAGACTGAAACAGGCGGATGGTCCGCAGATTTCAATTCCAGCCGAAGCCGTTGCCATCGTTGTGGCAGGGCCGGCACCGGCCGGCCATGCACGATGCAACGCTCTCCAATCCAAGTAGGAGTCAGACTGTCAGAGAATACACTCGAACAAAATTTGCAGAAAAGAACGGCAGCGGGAGCTGAATGCCAGACCACGAGATAGCCCAAAGAACAGAGTACGCACGCATTCAGCGAATAGTTAGCACCATCAGCAAATGCCTCTACGACAAAGCATAACCAGCAGTTCTGGACTGAACCAGAGCTCAACAAACAAACATCAGATTTGACGCTTGTCAAAGAAACACATCTCCTGTGCTGACACGACTTATGGAAATTTCTTTGGCACATTCAACTGGTTATCCATTATCGAAGATGGTGTGGTATCACGGGTATGGTATGCAAGCGATTGATTGTAGCGAGGGCCTCGAAATCAAACGGAGCATCGGCATCAGAAGAGCACGAAATATGATGCAAGCCGGCGTTACCACATTAAACTTGAAACAGGCCGACGACGAGTGGCTTTCCGTGCCTACTGCCACCGCCGCACAGCCAAACTCTGAGAGCAGGCCCAATAATGGGCGAATCGACCGACAGATCAGCACGTGAGTTGAGTTGGACGAGAGAGAAACGGAATCTTTGCTTTGCTTGGCGCGTCTGCCGGCTACCGTCGCTTGGGTCAGTCCGTGCAGCCCCATGCATAGAATATACAAAAAAGGCAGTCAGATGGAGGTGGGATTGAGGCTGAGGTGGGACCAGGGATAATAGAATAGTAATATTAACAGACAAGGTTATTGTATGAATCGGTCTCCTCTATTCGTCTGTTGTCTAGTTTGCTTGTCTGGTAGACAAGATTATTGGGCTTGCTCTGAGTCGGCGACGAGCTGTGCAACAGTGCAAGCAAGCCGCCTTCAAGCAAAAACTTACCAACCATGGGCAAAGCCAGCGAAGACATGAATTGGCTGTACCGTCACTTAGATCTGTTGATCAGGTGACTTCTCCATGGAGAGCGGGCCAACTCCATGTGCACAAAAATAAGGCATCATCAGGCTCTCAGCAGCTTCACCCAGCGTCAGGCAATAGAAGCCGGGGCTACCAGACCGGGGCTCAAAGCAGGTGGACGTTCTACCTGAACCTGACCGAGGCGGCGGCCGGCGGCCGTCTCATGGCAGAGCGATACGGCCACCGCCGATACACTATGCAGGCGTCTCCAACCCTGTAGGTGCAAAGAAAGCATCCTAGTAACAACACTTGTTCCAGAAAGAACATCAGAGGAAACTAAATGACAGGAAAGTGGTCATGAGAACAACTGAAAACACGATGACTTCAGGTTCAGGATGGCCCTGATAACAGAGCACGCGAATCATTGTTCGAAAAAAACAGAGCACGCGAATTACCAAAGGTAGAGAAGCAGTAGACTAGCTGGCAATCAGCACTTCAGCAGGGTAACCAGATCCGAACTAAACAAACGTCAACTTGACGCTTCACCCCAAGCAGAGCACGCTCTCAGTCAATAACAAAACACAGACCTGGTGCCGTCGTTCGCCATCACGCATCGGATTTCTTACTGGAGGAAGCAAATAATCACACGTGATTGCAGCGGGAGCCCGGAAAATCAGACGGGGGGAGCATCTCAAGGCGTACGTACAAGACGGTCTCGGCCTTGTTGGCGTGCCGTGCGGTGACACCGGCGTGGCGAGGCCGCAGTCAGCCTACGCGCCCCTTGCCGACGGGCGGTCGCCACCACTCTCTCTGTACGTTGCCTTGTGGAAACGGAGAGGAAAAGTCCTCGAAACCATGGGCAGGCAAGGCGATAGGAAACAGACCGTACCCGAGGTTACCAACACAGGCAAGAGCATGTCTTCAGTTCAGTACGCTAACCATGCGCGTCTCCGTAGACATGGGCGCTAACTCTGGTGCTCTACCATGCTGCAACTGCGAGCGGAAGGTACACGATGAGCAAGGAGGTGAAGTGCGTAACCATAAAAAATCCAGTAAATCGCGCTTCTGGAAGGTTGGGACTTGGGAGCATAAGCAGGGGGGGACTTGGCACATTGGACCGACGGATTCGGCTGCGGCGCTCGCCCGCCCGCGGACATCGATCGCTGGCTCGCTGCTGGGCGTGGAGCAAATCCGCCCAACATCTCACCACGGACTGGTGCGAAACCATGTCAGACTAGCGAATTCGTGCCGGCGCAACGCTAACCTCGCCGGACCATTTCAGATCCGTTCGTGGTGGCTACATCGCCGAGGAAGACGAAGCGCACACTCTGGAGCGATGACTCAAGGGACCTGCGCATCTGCCCAGCCATCGCCTCGGCAAGCAAAGCTCTGGCCGCAGCCATGAGACACGCACACGGCCGCTCTGCTCCACTTCGCTGGAAGCTCCAATCTCCAGCGGCAGATCGACGACCTGTGTGCCTCGAATGGAACCACTTGTGGGAGATCGATCACCCAGCAGCACGACGACGCCAACTAAACAACGATGCTGCCACGGCCACGCGGATGAACGAGTCGCCCTTGCACGCCCTGGAATCTAGCGCACGGCGTACCAGGTCGCCATCAGAACCCACCGTCGTGCAGGGAAAGCGGAACAAAAGCCCCGTACGTGTCGCTGGCGGGGCTGCAGCCAGGTCCGCCGTGGCCCATAACTCCGTCCAACTCCGGCGAGTGTGTCGTCGTCGACGGAGAAACGGACGCCGGCGAAGTCGCCGCCGGAAACGCACGGCACAGGAATCAAACGAGGCGACGCGAATGTACGGCGGAGATGGAATCACCGGCGTCTCCCCCGAATCCGGCCAAAGATGCACGTCTTTCCGCCCATGGATTCGAGCACGGCGACCATTACCAGGACCAAAAAGGGAAAAAAAAATCTTGATTAATCATACAGACCTTCGTCTTGCTCGGATTCACGCCCCAAACAATAGCTGAAATAGGATCAACAAAAGATTGCTCAAACAGGATCACCAGATTCACCACCTACTAACAGCGCCCGTGCACGATTTTTGCTTCAACGGAAGAAAATCGACACGAAACACTTTGGGAAATCCAAGCTCCGGATCGAGCACCTCAATCATCTTGGGGCCTAGCCGCGCGGAGACGAAGAAGAAAACATCGATTTTTTTCGAGAGCGCAAGAGGAAAACTGGATCGAAATATAACCAAAATTCCTCGTCAACGTCGCCAAACCAATAATATCTATCTTCATCACATCGAGACGGGACAGCATGCGAGCTCTCCAAATCGGAACCCACAGTACCTTCTGCCTACGCTACTCGTGACATCACCACCGAGAACGCAGGCGGAGGACTCGGCCGCTCTGCTCCTGCGCTGCACAAAACTTGTTCATGGCCACTTATCTTCGCAAGCCATGCCCAGACCACAGCAATTCCGCATCAAAGTTTCTCCAAAATCTCAAATTTCTCAAGCACATCTCATCATCTAACACCTCAAACCCAAATCGAAACCCCGATTCGAGCTCGAATCACACGCCTTCAAAAATCCCGAAAAAATAGAAAACAAAAATCCCAAAACCCATCATCATCATCACCACCATTTCTCACCACGATGCCAAAATGCGACACACAAACTCGTACCACCACATCGCTGCTCCGTCTCCACATCTCCATGGACGACGCAGAGCAGCTACCACCACACCGCCACCACCACGGCCACCGGCCAGCAACAACAAACTCGCGATCGCAACCGCACGAGCCGCTTCCACGACGAAGACGACGACTTCCATCTAACGCCCCCGTCGCTTACCCGATCCACGCTACCAAAGCCAGCCTCCGAATCGCACGAGGAAACTTCGAAAAAAACGCATCTAGCTCACCACCCAGCCGCGTTCCCTTCCTTCAACCTTTTCCACCCCTGGGTCTTGGAACCTCGTTAGAACACACAAAGAACAAGCGCCGGAGCGCAACAAAAAAAATTCCCCCAAATCCGAAGCCGAATTCTTTCCGTGCCCATCTGGTCGCCTCCATCGCGGCTGTTCTCCGTTCTCTCTCCGCCGGCTCCGCGAGGGCTCCGGAGGGGAGAGGAGCTCCCCAATTGCCCGAATTCGCTCGGCTGGTGGATAGGGTTAGGGTTTGTCTCCCTGCCCTGATTCGACCGGCGATCTAGCGGCCGGTCTGGCGGTTCGGGATGATCTTCAAGCGGAGCCAGCGGTCGGAGATCCTCCAGCTGCGGCGCTGCAATGCCGCGGGCGGCGGTGGGGAGGATGAAGGAGGTGGGGAGCGCCGCCCGAGGAAGAGGCAGAGGGGCGACGAGTTCTTCCCCGTCGAGCTGCTCGGTAACGTTCCGGTCGCCGGCATCCCGTACGCCGCCTTCGGGTTCCGGTGGAGCGACCAGCCCGCTGCCGCCTCGCCGGCGGAGGCCGCGCTGCCGGCAGCCGCGTCGCGGCCGCCCGTGGTGCGCACGTCGCGGGGGCGCACACAGGTGCTGCCCTCCCGGTTCAATGACTCGGTGCTTATCGACCCCTGGAAGAAGGAGAAGCCTGTCAAGCCGCCTCCTGCACCTGTCAAGGTGGAGCCGTTGGTGCGCAAAAACGGGATGATCCACAATAAAGTTGCAATCTTTGACAGGAGCTTTGCATTATCCGAGGTGGACGATGACGATGAGGAGGAGGCATTGGTGGAGCGTTTCCGCGCATGCCGGAAGTTCGGTGGCTCCAGCAATTACTTGACTTCCCAGAGCACGCTCACTTCGGTTCATGACGAACTCTACAGCAATTACCACAGAAAGGAAGTAATGCTCAGTCGATACTATGATGATGAGGAGGATGAAGAGGAGGTGGATGAGGAAGAGGAGGAAGATAGCGAAGAGAATCAAGAACAAGAGGAAGGGCAAGAGTTGTTGGATTGCGATAGAGAGTTTTTGTATGGAGACATCGTGTGGGCAAAGCTTGGCAAACGGCAGCCAATGTGGCCAGGACTGCTTATCGACCCAACTCAACAGGCTGAGCCTGAGGCAATGCCACCGCAGCCTCACAGTGGTGCCGTGCTTTGTGTGATGCTATTCGGCTGGCGGACAGAATTCAGGGATGAGAAGGTACAATTTCTTTATGGTTGTTCTTTTAAGAGTTGATTGACTTGATTGCTAAGTGTTCTCTAGTGTTATTTATCCTATATAATGATGCATTTGATGACCCTGTGGGTTGCAGAAGTACGTGTGGGTGCGACAGGGGATGATATTTCCGTTTGTTGACTACGTGGACCGGTGAGCAACAATACAAAGACTATTGCTGTATCTGATTAATACTTCTAAAAACTTGCCTTAAATACAGTTGAAACTGAACTGTGGTCAGGATGACCCAGAGCATGCCTATTAAGAACCAGCTCTATTTCCATTTCAGATTTCAAGGGCAGACGGAACTAAGCAGTTGCATACCTGGTGATTTCCAGAGGGCAGTAGAAGAGGCCTTTTTGGCTGATCAGGGATTCTCAGAAGTGCTGATGGATTGCAGTACCACAGGGCAGCCCGCGGTGTTTCGATCTTTTCCAGCTGAGTTACAAGAAGTCACTGGTTCAAATGAGCTGGAGTGCCAGTTACATATGAAGGCAAGTCAATGAACTTTTCTAGTCCATGCATAGTTATATATACGCATATATGTAGGACATTTCAACAATCAATTAATGCATCTGTCAATTTATATATTTAATGGGAAAGTTTATGATGCCGTTCTATCTTGATTATCAATATCGCTGTCTTGCTTTACATCAAAACTTTGTGAGATTCGAATACATGCAAAAGAATTGCTGCATGATTTGATAAACGTTTGTAACAAATAAATGTTAGCTGATAATTTACTGTGTGAATATAAGTAGAATAACAATATTTAGTTTTGTCTCACTGCTGCTAGCATTATCATTTCACTTGGCATCCCAGACAACTCTTGCAGTATATTATGAACTTTACAAATAGACTAATTCTGTTTGCACGGTAATGCACACAGCGCTACAAAAGAGCACTCCAGTGTGAGAGTTGTGGAAATTGTTTTCCAAGCAGCCATGTAAAAAAGATGGAGTATGTAATGGGGCAACTTGTTTGCAAAAATTGTGCTATGGTATGTGTTGGCATCCGAATCTGACTACATAAAGCATGGTATCATTATTACTGGCAAACTTGAGGATTTAGTACTTACCCCCAACAATACTTTTTTGCATTGGCAGATCTTGAGATCAAAAAAGTACTGTGGAATCTGTTTAAAAAGTCCGCAGCATAAATGTGGCGGAAGATGGGTAAGACGCACCGTAATTTTTTGAGTATTAAGCATATTTCATTGCAGTTATCCAAAATCTCATGTCAGAAAGCCATTATCCAGGTTTGCTGTCATGGTTGTGAAAGCTGGGTTCATGCAGAATGTGACGAAAAGTGCGGCAACCTCAAGGTTCGTCTTTATTTTCTCATACATCAAAGCAGATACATGTGCAGTACTTTTTGTATATGAAGTATGTAACATACTCACAATTTAATGTGATAGGATCTACGAGAAAACAGTTATTGCTGTCCATACTGCAGAGTTAAACTGAATTCATATGGGAAGAATACAAAATTTTCTGATGTCAGGTGAGCTAAAACCAAGTGATATTTCCAGATTTGAAGTGTCTGTTTTATTGTTTCACAATGACGTAAATGATGTCTAATCTGTTTGTGAAGCAGGAAAGATAATTCTGCACAAACAGGAAGCAAACCTGACAAGGTTGCTGTTGTCTGTTTTGACATGGAAGGAATTTACCTTCCAGACCTCGAATTGTAAGCACCAAACTATGTTAGTTACATTAAAAATCAGTAATGCTATTTCTTATTAGCTGCCAGCCTGCACCACCACACCGTGTGTCCTTTTTACTGGAAAATTTTACCCTTTTCCTTCCTGGACCCATCTTTAGCTTTGACTGCTCTTGTTCATCACCAAGTTATTTCCATTGTTCTGCATGCTTGCTCTGATGTTTGTATGCTTATCTTGGGATCTTCTTATGACCTCTTGAAATTCTTATCCTTTTTTTTTCTTTTTGCAGAATTTCTTGCCACTGTGGCCCTTGCAAGGGACAGAAATTTTTGTTCAATGAATGGGAACGTCATGCTGGCTGCAGAAGTAAAAATTGGAGATCCAGTATCAAGATTAAGGGCTCGTTGATGCCATTTGGAAAATGGGTGCGTATAATGGCTGCAACTTTTCAACTTTTGCCATTGTGTAGTACATATATTGTGAATATGTTACATCCACATTAAATTTGTAACTTTGGTTTTGTGCTTCTGCTTTTGTATGAAATTGTCAGACACTTTGATTTTTTGCCATTTGAAAAACTGTTGCATATGATGGCCGCATGACACTTTCAACTTTAGTCACTACATAAATGAGAATATGTTACGTGACTTACGTCCAATTTGTATCTTTGGTTTTATGCCTTCTGTTTATTGTATATTAAGATTGTTAAACACTTTGATTTACAGATAGATAAACATCAACCAGGTGTGTGTCCCACAAATCCTGGAAAACGATCTCAGAAAATGAAGAAACAGAAGTTAATTGATTTGCTCAATGGTAAGTGAGATTTTATTTTATTCTTCTTATAGGTTGGTTGTTTTTTTATTTTTTCAAAATACTTTTCGCTGGGAATTTGAATTCATGCAACTCTATTTTATATGCATTGTAGAACCATATGATTCTGTAAATGTAAAGTGGACAACAGAAAGATGTGCAGTCTGTAGATGGGTTGAAGACTGGGATTACAATAAAATTGTGATCTGTAACAGGTAGCTAAACTTAATTTATTTGCAAATTATTTTTTCCGGTGCAAATTTGTTTTGGAAATAAGAGCAAACTCCAAGCTGCAATTGACAATATTCATATTCAGATGTCAGATAGCAGTTCATCAGGAATGTTATGGTGTGAGTGGCACACAAGACTTTACCTCATGGGTCTGTCGGGCCTGTGAGAAACCTGAACAAAAGAGGGAGTGCTGTCTTTGCCCTGTAAGAGGTAAATCCTTGTGCATTTGATAACTATTCAATATTCTTCTTTTAGTAATAATACCGAGGGAAACTTTAGTGCTGTATGCATGCTTTGATCTTAGGTCTGTTAAGTGAATACTTTAGTACTGCTACTGATTACTTTGATCCTGGATCTGTTAAGCTAATAAAGGTAGTGGCATGCTGCTTATGTGAACAGTATTTGGTGTTTTCTGTTTACATGAATTGTTTGGTCTTTGCTTCCCTTGAACCACAGATGACTCATATGAGTTTGCCTAGTCTGAAATCTAACTATCAGGTTGCATGTTCCATTTTTATTGTTGAGTATTTTGCTAATCATTACACTGGTTCTCAGTGAACTTTTGTGCTTATTGTAGGTGGTGCATTGAAGCCAACAAATGTTGATGACTTGTGGGTCCATGTGACATGTGCATGGTTTCAGCCTCAGGTTGCTTTTGTTAGTGATGAGCTCATGGAACCTGCTACTGGGATATTAAATATACAACCTTTGCTTTTTATGAAGGTTGTTTATCTTTCATACTGTAATTTAAGTTGTTTAAAATGATTTATTGACGACATTTCATGGTTGGATTCTGCTTATCTAAAATGCTCCATTTCTCCAGATGTGCGTGATTTGTAGGCAAATACATGGTTCATGCACACAGTGCTACAGGTGCTCAACTTACTACCATGCCATTTGTGCGTCAAGGGCAGGCTATCGAATGGAGGTAGAGTGATACTAGCAGACACTTTTATACTGTTAAATTTGTTAACTGCAAATCCTTTTAGTCCTAAGCAAGTTGGGGTAGGCTAGAGATGAAACCCAGAATTACCAGCAAGAAAAGTTAAAAGAAATCAAAAGGCCAAACAACATAAACAGAAGTAATAGGCAAAACTGTAGTAAAAAGGGTCCACGGAGATTGATAGCCTAAGACATGGTTATGGTGTGTGGATTGCTAATTTCTCTGTTAATATCCATGGATAACTCTTTGTTGATATTTGAATCCTTAAGTCTATCTTCATATGCTCCTCTGTCCTCCCATGTCATGTTTGGCCTATCCCTGCTCTCCTTACATGATCAATTATTCTTTTTTTGTGTCTCACAATTGTTGGCAGAGGTCTAACTTTTACTGTTCCTTTTCGTTTCTGCAGTTGCACTGCCTGGAAAAAAATGGCAAACAGTCAACAAAGAAGATTTCTTACTGTGCTCAGCATCGGTAAGATTATATTTTTTACTGGATGAGACTAAAAAAAGGGAGCAGCTAATACTTTATTACCATCAGTAGTCTTTGTTCAAATTCAGTGAGTTTGATGTTTCAGTGTTACTTAATTCTGTGCAGGAGCCCTAATCCTGATAATGTTTTGATAATTCAAACTCCTACTGGAACATTCTCATCAAAAAAACTTGTTCAGAGTAATGGAAAGGTAGCTGCCTCAAGAATGATTAGGAAAGATCTTCCCATGGATTCACCACCAGAAGTTGAAATCCCGGAGAATTTGTCGACTTCAAGATGCCGGATTTATGTTAGGAAAGATCTGAAGGTATTACATCTTATATATTTTTTTGTTAATTAAGACTCTTTTCAACTAGTAATTATTTTTTAGATGTGAATAGGGAATTCAGCTGTACCCTAGCTACCAGAGTAACTTTATAATTTGCATTAACATGGTAACATAAACAGTCATTTGCAATGAAGTTTGAGAAAAATATGGTTGCGCATAATAGGTAACTGGTGTTGTTAATTTATACAAGAATGGTTCACTACAAGATGGCGATGGTAGCAAAAGTTATTAACTACATCCATTTTTAATTTGCACTAATCAACGTCAACAAATTTAAAACCGAGTAATAAGCATGGAACAGTGTCATTGGTTAGTGATCTTGGAGGTATGATCTACTTAGCTTTGAAGTCCGTCAATACAAAAGGTTGTATTAATAGTTCCTTATATGTCTAGACCCAACAAAATAGTGTCTCTGGGACAACCGCACCTGTGCTTTAACACTGGTTCCATGTCTGTATTGTTGAACCACCTGTTTGGAAATCTCTAACTGTGTTTTATTGACATGCAGAGATCTCCAGAGGGAGCAATTGCACACCGTGTAAGGGGACCCTGTCAGCACCGATGGGACGAAATCGATAGTCTGAATCCACCTAAGGTAATTTTCTGATTTACTTTGTAACTTATTACTAGATTTATTTTTCTTCGCATATCTAAATTTAGTTTCTTATAAAGGATACTCTGTACTTCTATGCAGGGAGAGAGGGACCCAGAATCCTTTTCTACATTCAAGGAGCGTCTGCGTTATCTGCAGGTTGGTGTGTAATGTTTTTTAGTTTTTGTCGCATCTTCAATGCTGATACAGCATAATGATCTTTTTCTTCGTTATTTCAGAAAACAGAGCATACTAGAGTATGCTTTGGTAGATCAGGAATTCATAGGTGGGGACTTTTTGCTCGTAGGGATATTCAAGAAGGGGAAATGGTACACTTTCCTCCTCTCAAGAACCCTAGAGTTTGGTTCCTCATGAATGCGCTGTTTCCACTCTCAACAAATTGCTCATGCTGGAGTTTTGTATCATATATTTCAGGTACTTGAGTATCGTGGTGAGCAGGTCAGACGAAGTGTCGCTGATTTACGGGAAGAACAATATCGCGTGCAAGGCAAAGATTGTTATGTGAGTCATCTTACATGATTTCAATTTGTTTTATTCTTTTGTGGGCCTTACATGATTTCAGTTTGTCAGGCACCCTGTAAAACATTTGATGAGTAACACCCCCATTATAGTTTAATATAATACACATGATGTTATGGGTCTGATGATCGTACTATGCTGATTTTCTTCTTTTGAATGCTCTTAGGGGGCCACACATTGCATTAATAATGATGTGCCATGTATTATTATTTGATGTGCAGAGATGTGCTCATTGTCCACGTCTTTCAATTATTTGCATAGATAATAATAATTATGTTGCCATGGTCTTCTTTTTATGTATATACACAGCTTTTCAAAATCAGCGAGGAAGTAGTAGTTGATGCCACAGACAAAGGAAATGTGGCACGCCTGATTAATCATTCTGTAAGGATCATATCCCCCTTTTGAATATACTTGACTGCAATGGACGCTTATTTGATGCCTTTCCATTACTTTTTGATGCAGTGCACACCGAACTGCTATGCAAGGATTATGAGCGTTGGGCATGATGAGAGCCGTATTGTTCTAATAGCCAAGAAGAATGTTTGTGCCGGTGATGAGCTAACGTACGTTACATAAACTGATATTTTTCTCTTTGTTTAACATTTCTGCAAACGATATAATGGCTAATCAAATTTATTTGTTGTGTAAT
The DNA here is from genome assembly GCA_007726485.1 of Eragrostis curvula. NCBI lineage: Eukaryota > Viridiplantae > Streptophyta > Magnoliopsida > Poales > Poaceae > Eragrostis > Eragrostis curvula. Next base: position 18,417,172 of record RWGY01000009.1, on the reverse strand, counting down.
TTGTAGGTATGACTACCTGTTTGATCCCGATGAGGCTGACGAACGCAAAGTTCCTTGCCTCTGCCAGACTCCTAACTGCCGCAAATTCATGAATTAGTTTACTGTAGATGTCACTGGCCCCTCACATAGTTTTTTTTTTCCTTTCATTTTTTTTCATGATTCATTTGTGGTATATGCTTACCCTCACCCAATTTTTTTTACATTCATTTTAGGAATAAGTTTAGTCAGAGCTCAATGCCTGAGCTCCCATTCCTGTAAATACCACAAATGTATTCATTACAATTATATTGTTTCCAATGAAAAAATTTTGCGCCTGTGTTCAGCTAGCTTTATAATTGCTTAGTATTTGCACACTTGAAGTTTGTGTTCCTTGATGTATTTCTGCAAGAGCCAATTGGGGTTATCTTTGGTATTAAGGTTAAGGGGCTTTCCTGCGCTGCTGCCGGTATGACGAGGAACCCCATTAGTCGATGCTTTTCTCCCAGGTTAAGGGCACATGGTCTTTCTTAATTTAGTATTATATTGGCATTGGACAGATTCAAAAAGTAAAGTATATGCTGCTGTAAACGAATCTCTGGGTGCAGTGTTGGAACTTGCTTTTATCAGATCGCAAAAGTCTCGGATCCGCAGTGGTCCAAGAGCTTGCGCATACTCGTCGCTTTGTCTAGAAGTGCCGCGAGGTAGGTGATGAGGTTCAAATTGTTGTTCACCCTCTTCCCAACAGCAACTTGAAAGGGCTTCCGTCGAGACAAATATTGATCTCCACCAATATGCTGCTACACACAGATTGCTGGCTCCGAGCAGCGCACTTCAGCTGATGGTTCGCTCGCCGGGGCAGCGGTCGCGCGAGTGGTACCTTCAGCTCCCGGGCCGGGCTTCATCAATCATCAGGCGTAGGAGCGCCAACAGCAGAGGGATCCCGCAATCCCGCCATGTGCGCGACGGATTTGCGGCGCGGCGCCGTCGTCGGGGTGCCGTGTACCAGCTCACGTGCCGCCGATCCGGTGCGCGACGGATTCCCCAAACTAGCGTACCTTGCCGGAAAAGAATAACGTCACGGGGCCCGTGTACTTGCTGGCCGGGCTCGATCCGAGGCCGCACTCCCACCATACCATGGCAATGGCATGGACATCAGGCCGCGCGATCCGTTCCTCCCGCAGTCCCGCCGTAACGGAGCTGGGTTGCTTTCGTCTAACGGGCGCGGGCGGGTCCGGGCGCACGAAGAGCTCGCTCGTCCCCGCCTCCGCCGACGATGTGAGGGGCGGTGCCCGTGCGCGCTATCGTCCGCGAACAAAACTTCGCGACAAAATGGTGTCCAGCCCCGGTTGCCGGTAGGAGCCGTCGCAGCACGCTTGTGTATAATTAATCCGGAGAGACGCAGAGCCAGAAGCATCTTTGCTGTACACCAATCAAGCCATAATATTTACGCATGAGCTTCGCGGTGAAGCTCAAATGTTTAAACCAGCTTGTTCGTCAGCCGCTACATTATTCGCAGTTATTTTTTCAGCAACTGTTATAGTGTTTACAGTTATTTCTTCAGCAGTCACTACAGTATAACAGCTGCGATTCAACGTGCCGAACAGGCTCAACTGCTAGGTTAATACATGTAGTCAACGCCTCGATTTTCTCGCTAACCACAGTTGGTCGTGAACACAAGGATCTATCAATCCTCAACGGAAAGTGCCCCAAGAAACGTTTTATAAAAAGACTATCGTGCTACGCTGCATGATTTTACAGAAATGGGAATGATCATACAGATCTTTAGGATCAGTACGCAACCTATTATCCTTCATTAGAGGCTCCAGTTGCTCCACGGAAGCAAGCGAGCCATACCGCCCAACCAACACAATCGACTACAGCCGGGTGGAGCATCCTACATTTTTTTTCTCGCGTAAACCACTTTTCATGCATTAGCTACTACATTGGCATCGCTAGCATGCACGGATTTTTCTGTTCCGGATCAGAATCGGCACCAATCAGCGTGTTCGTCTGCTTTGCAGCAGCTACAGTGTTCGCAGTTATTTTTTCAGCAACAGCTACAGTGTTCACAGTTATTTTTCTGCAGCCGCAGCGAAACGAACAGGCTGAATATTTGTTTCTTTACTAAGACGCAACAAACTTAGTGCTACACGTTCAATAATAAATTTATTTGCATGTTATTTCTAGCCTGATGCACTGTAATAACATTTTCAAAGTTACCCAAATATTTTTAAGTGAAAACCAGAGTAGATGATTTTGAAGAAAATGTGTTATACCAAATAGATGTCACGACATTGATTATTGAAATGCTTGTCCTCCAGAACAAATCAAATTTTAAGTTTCAACAGTTGTGATTGTTGAGCCTCCCATGTAGCAAGTTTTATAGAAATCCATAGGTTAAACCACAACTATGTACTGTAATGGGCATATCCTACGTTTTCTAAGGGGGCTAGCTGCTAAAAAGACGAAACACTAATGCACTTATCCTTTCCGGTTCCTGATATTTTGCCATCAACCCCATCCAAGAAAAATGAATATACCATGCAGTGAGAATGGCGAAATGGAAAATCTTTTCTATTATAATGACGCTACCCGGTACGAGTACGTGCAAGCAGAAGCCACGAGACACCGCAGCATGGGCATGGGACGCAGCTCGACACGCATGCCATACTGCAGTTCCCGCATTCTATAGGCACGTCCAAGTTCCCATCAAAACACCTAGCCCACTGCCAACACAACACTAGAAAGGGCAAACAAAACGATGCAACTCAAAAGAGAACTAGACTGAGGGCGCAAGACCCTCAGACAAAAGGAATTTAAAATGGAATAAAAAGGAGTTCAATGTGTACTTTCTGGGGAATTAGGTATCCGACTTAAATTTACCCTACTTTCCACCAATAAAGCTTCAGGATCCTGAGCGTCACTTGCTGTGACATCCAACTCAGGGCCAAGGCTAGATGAGTTCACTGCACCATTCTCAGGATTGTCACAAATGGCTTTACCCATCTCATCTTCCATACCTGTATCAGCAACTTCATGCATGATGGAAGGTGGTATCACATGACCATCAAGGAGCTTAGCTGCAGTAGAAGCATCTTCCTTGCCTTGGCAAGATTCTGTGACAGCAGGGGACATAACCTCCATGCTATCGCCAGATTCTCCAACGGCTGAAGGTGCAACATCCTCCATGGCATCAGGACGTGTAGCATCCCCCTCATCAGCAGCATGTTCCACAGTTACTTGCGGCGGACCATATTCCAGGACATCAGCAGATACTTCAATTGCTGGAGGTACCACATCTTCCATGTCCTTGTCAGGTTCTGTGATTGCTTGTGGTGCCATCGCCTCCATCTCTTCATCAGGTTGCGAGATTGCTGGAGGGGCCTCCACACCAGCAGATTCTGTAACTGCTGGACTTGCAGCCTCGGTGCCATCACCAGGTTCCTGTTTTGAGGGTGACCCTTCCCCCATGATATCAACATTATGGTGTGGAGCAAGGTTACTCACCACTGGTTCTTTTGGAGCAGAGTCAACCATTTCTGTGTCATGAGTAGCTTCTGGTAAGTCCATCTTCCCTTCAGTCTTAGCAAAGGCGAAAAACTTTCCTGCCTGAGTCTTGTGAAGGGACATAGCTCTCTGTTATGGGGAAAAGCAGAAATTTAGCATACACGCCGTTTTCTACAAATAGACAACAAAAGTTACAATGCTCTGGGATCAAAATAGCGAATGTAAACAGATTTCCACTCCTTTTTTTTTTGAATAAAACAGATTTCCACTTCTTTTTTTTAAATAAAACAGATTTCCACTTCAACATCAAAAGTTCTAGAGAAAATTGGGTAAGAAAAAGGACTTACCTGAAAGATAGTACTGTTACTCTTGAGGTATAGAGAACTCAAAAGATTAGGGGTTCCATGGTTGGTAGTCTTCCAACATTTCCACAGTTCTGCTACAGAAAAGGTAACAGCCACCATGAGAATTGCAGAAGTAGATGAAATACAGATGCTCAACATCAATTTGAACGAATGTAAATACCTGAACAAGTTCAGTCTTGACTGCCTGTGGGTCTTTTGCCACCCCCAGGTTTCCCAGCAAGGATATACATCTGTTGTACAACTCTGACTGAACAAGATCATGTGACACGCTAATTCTGGATAGATAGCTTTTAGAAAAGACAGCACCATTCTTTGAAAGCATAGAAGTATTAAGGGGTGCTCCTGGAGAAGATTCCAAACTTTTTACCGAGGTTTTTAAATCATTCTTAGCTTCAAAGTTTTCTGAAGTCAAGTGTTCGATTTCTTTGTGCTCAATCAGAGGTTGATGACTGTGTTCTCCACCAGAAGACTCAGAAATAGCAGTTGCTGCAGAGTCAGGCTCCTTCTTAGCAACAGGAAGTTCACCATCAGGTATTTCATTTAATCCCTTTGACGTGTCACCAGCCATCTCCCACCCTCTGCTGCCAGCATGAGTCCTGTTCTGATCCCACTCTTGCCTACCATACATATAGTGTTCACCTGGAAATGCGCTTCCATTCCAAAGGTGAGGTGAACACGATTCATCCATAGGGTTAGGCCACCCAAATGGGCGCATATGAGCATCATGCATAGGATACGAAACTCCAGGTTGGTTCAACTTTATGGGAGGTCTAAGGTTGAACATATGAGGGCCAGGAAACTGATGGACAGGTGGGTGAAATCCAGGTGCACCATGCTGCATAGGGACAAAACCATTTGCAACTGGAGCAGGCCAATTTGGTGGGTTGTTCCAGCCATGTCCACGTCCAGAATTCATATCATTCCTCTTTTGATGGCCATGGAACCTCCTATCTCCACTTTGAGGTCTACGGTCATCGTCATGAGAACCCATGAAGGAAGAATCTTCAGGTCTGTGCCTCACAGATGGCGGCAGAGGATGATTTGGTGATGCACCTGAAAAATGGCCACCTCTGCTTATGGACGAACCAGAAGGAGTTGGTTCTCTGAATGGAACTTTAGCTGGTGTTCGATCTTGATGAAGCGACCGTTCTTGGGACAGGTCACCATCTCGATCCCTGTACTTTGTAACACTGTTTCTTTCACCTTTATTATCAAGACTCCGTCCACCAGTAAGCCTGCCGGAAAACCTTTGGTCACCTGAAGATGGAGATTTTTCAGATAACTGCTTTGGTGAAGTGTGCTTGTCTTTCCTAGGTGTGCGATCATACTGTGCTGATGTAGTAATTTCCGATGGTAGGTCACGAGGATGGTGATCTTCCTTCTGTTTGAGCCTTTCTGAAGACCAATTTTCCGCATCTCTATCACGAAGTCTAGTGGCAGGTGTCCTCTCTCTCCCAGAAGATGTTCTTGGTCGAATATTTCTCTCGTCATATGCCTCTTGTCTCTTTCCGTGATCTTTAGATCCATGCCTGGACATAACCAGTGATAAAAATTTAGAAGCAGCAAAGCATTCGAGCAAAACACATGACATGAACAAATAGTATAAAATTGCAATAATTCATATTTCTTGATATAAAACCAACATCTAGACCAGATATAACGAAATGGAAGCATATCCCAACAATTTCTTAGTACACCTCTGCAAAGAGTGCGCATTACAGTTTGATCCACCTCAACCTAAACCATATATTAAAAAGATAGCATGTTCTTTGTCGACTAAAAAATTGACCTCAATGAAGAATCAATCAAAATGTGCTAGGAACAAACAGTATTCCTATAACTCAAAGAGGAACTTCCCAACCTCATCCATTCGAGCCGATACTAGAAATGAAAATCTTCTTGTGGACTGGAAATAAAATCAGCCTCAACAAGAAGTGAGGAAGCTAACCCAACCATTTTAGGTAAATAAACTATAACCTTGTACATCAAAGAGGAGCTTTATTCTATTTGCAAATATACCTGATAAACACCCATCCATCAAAACTATATTCATGAGGCGTACTCAGAAACTACATTTTATTAGTGAGCACTGTTAGGAGCTCTTTCACCTCAATCACCAGCTAATAAAAACAAAAAAGTCGATTCAGGTCCAAACAGCAATACTTCCTATCAAGCTTGCCTGTCACACAGGGATGCCAGATTGCCCTTTCCATAGAAATACATTAACAGTTTTGCAGAGTCTATGCGCCAAAGAAATGTACTGAATAAGTGAGAAACAAATATTCTCAATTACATTAAACCAGTCACTTGACACAAAGAAAATACTAAAACACCGAGACAATATACAACTACAATGCTAAAGTCAGTTCAAGAGAAAAAATGTGGTATTTTGACATATAACAAAACAGAAGAAAAGTTACCAGCTTTGATCTTTGTCGTGATAAGAACTTGGACTTGGTGAACTTCTTGCATGGAGTTTACTTGGACTCGAACTACGATCAGGTCTTGCTCTCTCAATCAGAGAATCAAGACGCCCACTGCCTGAAGACTTTTCCAAATTTACACGATCCCGTGTGCTTGGAGGCTTTAATTCATATTGGTCGTCAGTTTCTTCAGGAGGTCTCTTTCTCCCCCTACTTTCTTTGTACCTACTGCCATAATCATCATGATGGTCACCATCTTGCACTGCATCCTTTCTGTAATGGCTCTCCGAGCTTCTGTGCCCATCTTTAGCACTCTTATAATCAGCCCTTTCAATTTCATGGTCTCGGGTCACACGATCATCCAAAAACTTGTCATCTTGTTGTCTTTTATCCCTTCCATAATCATCCTTGTACTTTTCTTTGTACTTGTCATCATCAAACCTTTGTTCCTTAGAACTCCTAGCTTTACCATGTTCATATCTGGACAGAGTCTTTCTGTCATCACTGTCTCTATTGTCAGCAGCCCACTTATCTGTATCTTCGGAGTCATCTTTTCTTCTGCTGTGTTTCTCAGGTTGCTTATCAGAATGGGAGTACTTCTCTTTTGCTGGAGTTTCTGCATCCAAAAGATTCAGTTTAGTGAACATCGTACACAAAAAGAAACAAACATATGAAAACTTCAAATGAACAGCAGCCAGGCAAAACAAGTAACTACAATAGGCATCCAATTAAAAGACGTATGAGATATATCCTTCCACTTCACCGATAAATTACCCAGTAATCATCAAACGCAACAGTCCAGAAGTAGATAAAAGACGGTTTCAGACTATTATATAATAACAAGATATCAACTGCAAGCTAGATAACGAGCAGCCTCAGTTTCGTGAGATACTTAGGTCTCGGCTCCCCATTGCTAAATAAATGTTCAGTGCTATAATATCTATGACTGAGCAGATTGCAACTCCAGCATTCTACTCAACCTAGCAGGGGAAGGATCAAAGTTCCAACGAAAAACATTTTGATTGGATTTCTCGCTGTGTAGCAAACGTAGTTCCAAAGGTGGAAAAATTGGACCGTTCCACAACAATCATTTCAGCCATGTCCAGTAATTCATACTAGCTAGTAAGTCGTCAAGAAAAATGTTACACATGTAACAATAATTTTGGCCACAAGGAAAAAGAAACAATGATAGAAGCAAATGTAACTGTCCTTTGCTATTTTGGTCAAGAGAAATGTAACACAAGATGATAAATCATTAGTATATAACCAAAAGTAGCAAGAACAGTGCATAGTACAGCACAAATAACCAAAATGTAATATGCATTGTAGGGAAAGATGTATAGAAAGGGTTACTTTACCATTGATCTCAGTGTCTCTCCTATACGAGTAAACCTCCTCCTCCATTTTACCTGATTTTGAGCCACTCTTCCTGCTTCCTCCATCATCATACCTGTCATAGTCTTTCTTGTCCCTCTCCCGATCCTTCTGCCTCTCCCGTTCCCGCTCCCGCTCTCGATCCCTATCTTTCTCCCTTTCTCTCTCTCGCTCCCTCTCCCTTTCTCTCTCCCTCTCCTTCTCACGTTCTCTTTCCTTCTCCCGCTCTCTATCTCTACTCTTTTCCCGCTCCCGTTCCTTCTGCCTCTCCCATTCTTTTTCCCTTTCCCTCTCCCTGTCCCTATCTCGATCATCCTTGTACTGCCCTGTACTCTCTCTCCTCCCTGAATCCTTCTCCCTCTCTGACCGCCGCTTCGCAGAATCACTCTTCGATACAACCTCATCAATCCTCTCATCCGAAGCTGCTGCCCGCCTGCTTGACCTCTTGGACTCGTCCCCTGATCCTTTGGGCTTGTCCGACTGTTTCTCCGCATCAACAGGCCCAAGTGCATCGCTCTTGGACCTCTTGTCGACGAGGTGATCCTCGCACACGCCGCTGTTCCACCGGTCGCTCACCACATCCACCACGGCCTCCTCGACCCTATCCTTCCTCTTCCTCCCGTGCTCAGCGTAGCCGTTCCCCGATCTCGCTGCATCCTTCCCCGACGACGAGCGGCGTCGCTCGGGCTCGGGATCTCGCGAAACCCTAGCTGCCGCCGTAGCCTCATCCCGCGTGCCGGCCACCAACACCTCCTCGCCCTCCGACTCCGACCGGTCCACGGAACCTCCGCGCCTGTGGGACCGGTGCGACCTGTGGCGCGAGCTCCGAGGCATGGCAGACCAACCCTCGCCCGAACGCCGCCACGGGGTCAGATGCGGGGGCGGGCGAGGCGGTGCCGGAAAGCCCTAGGTCGCGCGAGGGGTCCGGAGGATCTGGACTGTCGTATCGGCGGGGAAAGAGCGCGGGGAGGGCGACGCCAGCGCGGCGGCTAGGGTTTTGGTGGGGCGGGGGAACGAACGGAAGGGAGGGGTGGAGGCGGCGGCGGGGGATGGGAGACGACGAGTTCGTGGGTGGAGAAAATGGGGAAAAGAAAAAAAGGGTGGTCTGTTTTCCGGCTTTTGGAATTGCAGGGGGTTTGGTGTGGCTCGGATTTGGCCCGGGTGGTTTTGCTGCGGCCGAAGAGGGGGCGCGGCGCGGGCGGGGATTGGACGCGAGAGACGGGAGTCGAGGCGCGTCGCGCGCTGGTCCTTGGGCTGCAGTGCACTGCACGGTGCGCGGTCTCTCTAGTTCTCGGCAACTAGGCTCGACGCCTCGGGTTAAAATTCAGGCGATTTTGCTGTGTGATCCTTCGTGAAGGTATCTTATTACGAGAAAATGATGAAGATGGTATAGCAAGGAGTAGCGCGTCGCAGAGATTAAGACACGACATAAGAACTAAAGTATTTATTTGAGCCGTGATGAACGGCTTAGATTTGTTGATCTCATAATAGTTGGCGTGTACCAGGAAATATAAACCCCCTCATTTCGCAAATGAATGATCTAGATAGACACCTTAAGTTAGGCGCTTCACAAAAGATCCTCTATAACAAAATAAGTCATTGCATACGTCATCGCAGATCTAATAAGATTCTACTAATATAGGCACATCGGTTTTTGCTAGAAAATGGCAGATTTTAGGGGCGGATTTTGGTTTCCTTCCTATTGAAGCAAGCTTGCAGCCAAATTTCTACACAGAATTGCCTCCTCTTCAGTTTCCTTGCCATCCTTTTCAGTTTCTTTGCAATTATGGATCCGATAGGATGCCTTACTTATGGCTGCAGCTATCGACTGTGGCTGCAGCGGCAATACACATTGTGTGTTGGCTGGCTACAGTGACAGCCATAGCCCATTGCAACCTCACCACCTAGCACAACCTATCTCTTCAGTTTCTTGCCATCCTCGTTGTTTGCCATATCTCAAATATTGTTTCCTATTGTGTTCTTTGTCAGCCCTGACATTTCACATGTATCGACCACCACACGTCACCTAATAAGTACTCAAAGGATGAGCGGATTTGAAGAGCAAAGGCCCATTAAAGTTTATCCTCGTCTCACTAGAAGCCAGACTGTAGCCTAGGTTTCGGTGCTCAGTAGGCCGTGGCCGGCGACGAACCTATCGAAAAGGCCGCATGCAACTTCAATCTCTACTCAATCTGTAGGCGCCCACAACAACAAACCCATGATCTTGGTTCAACCCTGCCAAGGCAAACCGTGGACGTGCGGACAATCTGTTTGAGCAATCATATCAAATCTACCGACAACAATCAACGAAAGTGGGGTGACACCTAGACGGAAGCAAGCATTGCATAAATGGCAAGTTGGCCGAATAAGCTATACCTTGAAAAATTATGCGCATTTGATCCCAGAAATAAGAGCGCCGAAATCCTAGACGTAAAAAGTTTTTTCATGAAAGGTAGAATTGGTAACTTCAAAGACACACAAAAGGACAGGCATCACTCTGAGCATGAAACACTCTTATAACATTAAAGAATCTTCATGTTCTTCGAACATAAAACACGACACATGATGCATTGTTGATGTCTCTTTTTCAGATGGGTTTGTTTTCATTTTTTTAAACTTTTTTCCCCTACATATGTTGTGCATTTCAATTTCTATTTTCATGGTCGTACTTTTCACACCTTCGACATCGCTTGTCGATGCAAAACGATCATCATTTAACATGGAGACTAACGCTTTGACACAACAAGGAAACTTTCTAAAGATATGGTATATAATCCTTTCTAAAGACATAGTATAATCATCAAGACAAGCTAGGTAATGTTTTGGTCATACATCAAATATTTGGATATAGCATGATATTATGATTTTTGTTGTGATTATAATGTGTAAATTGTTGGCGTGGCGGCAATACTTTTTTTGTTTGGCAAAATTGTCTGAGGCACACTGAGAAATGGTGGCTTCGTCCACAGCACACCAACAATGTCGAATTTATCTGCAACACACTACGATTTTGAAAAAATTATCTGTGACACACTATTACCATTTTTAATTGTTGTCAACTTTTTTATCTCGATTAGTAAGATAGATTAGAATTTAAAACTTGACATCAATGTACATTGTTGCATTGTCTATCATTGAAGAATAGAGCAATATTTTTTTCGATTGTTTGCACATGTCTATCATAGAATTCGATTGTTGCATTGTCTATCATTGTCTAATCTATCTTATTAATCGAGATAAAAAAGTTGACAACAATGACAATGGTAATAGTGTGTCACAGACAGGATTTTTTTTTTAAATCATAGTGTGATGTATAGATGAATTTGAATTTTTTTTTATCTCAAGCCACTATTTATGAGTGTGTCTGAGACAATTTTACTTTTTGCTTTAGAGGACGGTGGCGGCAATAACTAGACACGGACCGGTGGACCACTCTGACTCCGGCTCGCCACCTCACGGCCCAAATGGCGGAAACGGACAAGCGCCGGCTCAGGGCCGAGCTGGTACACCGCGCCCAAAAAAAATCGCGGCCCCCGCACGGCCGCGCGGTCGCTGGCGCGGCGCGGAGTGAGGCGGACGCGCGCCGAGCTCATGGCTGCCGCGGCCCCGCCGCTTCCCCGCACGCAACCGCCTCGCGCCCCCGCCTCTTCTTAAGTCAAGCTCCCGCCTACCTCCACCGCTGCGCCGCGGCGATCTCCTCCTCCGACCGGTCACCAGTAGGCTGACGCTACCAACCAGTACCCACTCGAGACATGCCTCTCGCGGCCGCCGCCGCCGTCGCGGCCTGTCCCTCCCCCGTCGGCCTCACCCGCCCCTTGTGCCGTGTCCACGCGCATCCGCGTGGCCAGCGGAGGTTCCGATTGGAGGCGAGCTCGTCGGCGCCCTCGACGGCCGCGGCGGATGAGGGGGCCGCAGCGGGGCCGTGCCCAGTGGTCAGATTCGACATGGACGACTTCGCCGTCGCCGACCGCGTCAGCGTCGGGCTCCATGGACGGGTGGGTATTAAATGGGATCCACCTTATTCGCGTCCTTCTTGCCAATTTTGCCTCGTTTCCTCCTCCCTTGTTCCTAATGGTTAGTGCTATTTTGCCCATTTTTTGTTTTGTCTCGTGGTGCAGTCGGATGAGATGATCTTCGAGGCCACGGTGCGCGATACGAGCAGGTCAGTGGCCTAGGACACTCTAGGCAGTAGGAACCCGTTGCATCCGTGACAAATTTGTATGATTTTGATTTGATGCACAGCGAGCTGTACGGATCAACGGTGGTGCTGCGGCAGCTGAAGAGCTCGCAGGCGAAGCGCAGGGGCCGACGCGCTCTGGAGGTGACTCTCCTCTCCTCTGTTGAAATGTTGTTTATCGCGTGTGGAGTTCGCCCATTGAACTCTGGTGGCTGTATGATCGCAGGTGCTGAAGAAGCTGGCTCGCCGCCAGATGATGTACGACTCCTACGCACTTCAGGTCCATGGCTACATCACCTCAGACAATGCCACGGAGGAGGACAATGGCCCGTTCATCTTGGTGCATGGGGTTAGAGTTTTTCCTTACTTCCTCAAGCGGCTGGTCTTAAATGGGACACTGTCACTTTCAGGTTTCAGTTTGGGGCCTTATGGCAATATGGCAGTCATTTTCATGTCAGCTCACAAGTTTAGGGTGTATATTTAGATATAATTGATACTTAGATTTTCTTGTTCTTCCAGCAGAATATTAGAACCCTTCAGAGCTATTATTGTGTATTTCCATTTAAGTTTTTAAAAGGCCAAGATTCTGCTTTGTCCAGGATTTAACAATGCTCTATTCAAAGTACTGGTTTCTTCGATTTTGTTTGTTAGATTTTTTATTTTTATTTCTTATGCAGTATCATGGGAGTTATTCCTTGCGGCACTGGTTGCAACTTTCGGATTGGCTTCCGACCTTAGAAGCAACATTAGCATTGGATGAAGAACAAGTTAGGAGGGTAGGAGATGACTCAGTAGGAGGGCCTGCTGTTACTCGACAGCTGCGTCTGATCAGAATATTGATGAGAGACCTTTTGATTGGTGTAAGCTACATAGTTTAATTCTTTTGAAGCACTCGTTTACCTGTTGGTTTGGACTTGAAGGTACATCTTATTTACTGCAGGTAAATTATCTGCATAGCCATGGGCTTGCACATACTGAGCTTAGGCTGGAGAATGTTCATGTGAGCCCGATAGACAAGCATGTTAAAGTGAGCAGCCTCTCTTTTTGTTTGTGTTAACCTAAGATTTTGTATCCTGTCCTTGCAATCATGCTTCATAGCTTGCGGTGGACATGCTATTTTGTGCAGTGTTGTTGGACAGCCGAAAAAGACATTCCTTTTTAGCATGATTTTAAAACAACATATGGTCAGTATTTGCCCCAGGTTGACCAAAATTTTGCAGCGACTACATTGTGGCAATCAAATAGCGTATTTATACACTTTAACAGTTTACCTTGCCGTTTTTAAGTGTGCTTTATAACTTACGTTATCTTATTCTCTATGGGTAGCTGAATCATACATATAAAGTGCAACATGCTAAGTGCCATATCAACACTCATCTCTAACTTGTTGTGTGTTATTAACCAACTAGTTTGTACTTGACTCTTTTCTCATTGAGGAATTAGGTGGTCATTATTTATTACAATTACATTTTGATTGCTGAGTGAATTGCCCATTGTAAATGCACAGCTATAAATACTCCCAAAACCTAAGGAGAATGTCTTTGGTAGCTATGTAGTCACGGCACAACAATCATTTTTTTTATGCAAATTCATTGTCTAACTAGGGGAAAATAAATGCTGTAATGACAGATACTACCTTCGTCTGTAAATACAAGACATTTAGGATAGCTTATTTAGTTCAAATTGAACTAGATTTGTTGTCATAAAGACCATATTTTAAGAACAGAGGTAGTCCAGATTCAACTAAGCTACCACCGTTGTTGAAATGCTATACCAGTGTTTTTGTACCTCAGCAATCTTACATTCTGGTTCTCATCGTATTTTCCAATGTTTAAATATTACCTTTTGTTTCCTGTACCTTTTCCAAAGTTTGAATGAGGTAATCAAGCATTCTAAAATTGTATCATAGCAAGAATCCAAACATCACAAACTTGGTTTGCATTACTTCATTCAATAGCAAATAATCAGTTCACCAACAACTTTTTTGCATGGAAAATGTAAGATGAAACACATTTCTTATAATGCATGCATCATTGATAGAAACAAACAACTATAAGTTACTGATTCTGGAATGAGATTGCGTGGACCATTACAACAGGCAGGTAGTACAGTTGAATATGACATTTGCATTGGTTTCTCATAAGCATACCAAAGTAAAGAAACACACCTATTTGACTTGCATACATGCAAATTCATGATATTATAATGTAGGGCAAAATCGTAACATCCACATCTTAGAATTAACGATTATGGATTGAGTGAGTCAGTTCCCTACAAGCCCTCTTAAGTATAGACTGTGTTACCTTGTGTATTTTGTGTCCCAATGTTGTGTAGCCACTTTCTTCTTAATATAATGAAACGCAGCTCTCCTGCGTTTTCGAGAAAAAAAAATGTTGTGTAGCCACTATTCCATATATCTATGCATAACATAACAAGTCATATTCATGGTTTATTTATGCTTTCAGGTTGGCATTCTTGGAAATGCTGCTGATTTTCATGACGGTGATCTTAGCAATAGCACAATATCAAGTAATAGCGAAAGACGAAAAATGATGATAGCGTTTGACATGAGGTGAGGTTAAATAAAATTGAGAATTTTAAGTTTGCATCTACTGTACTGCTTTTGGAAGCAGCTACTCAGTGGTTACCATGAAGTATGGAGTTTGAATTGTTTTTGTTTGCTAGATGCGTTGGCTTCATCATGGCAAAGATGGTTCTGAGAGAACTATTGGATCCTTCAACTTTCTTTAAATTCAAATCATTCTTGACAAAGGTTTATTTTGCGACTTCCTCCATGTTATATACTCTTGCCAATTTATGTTTCAATCCTGTCACTAAGATATGTGTTGATATGCCTGTAAAGAGTAGCATCCTTTGGTCAAGCACTTAGTTCAAACGGTTTCAAGGTAAATGTTAGATGGCATTAAGTACAGAAATATAGAAATGACATGCTTAGTTAACAGGACAACCTAATGAAAGCATAAGCTCCACTATCCTCTGATCTTCAGAATTATATTTTATTACTGCAAAAATATTAGATGTTCTGCTCACCTCTAATATGGTTATATTACAGTGAGCTATTCCAATTTACTGAACTCACTTAGTTTCGAGATAAAATGCCACATGTGGATGCAAGTAACTTCAATTTCTTTAAGTTTCTGTAATTGGAATTGAGAACTATTGTTTCAGTCATGGGTATCTATTTCAGGGAAACGATCCATCATGTTTGCGCGAGTTCCTTCTACCAATTCTCTGTCAAAATTCACCATCTGGGAATGTTGGTCTGCAGGCAAGGGCTTATACTTCTGTTTATTTATCAACATAGCATTCCTTCATGCAATCTGATAGTGTCTTTTATCCTTAGATCCTTGATAGGCACTGGGGTGCTGGTTGGAATCTTTTATCCTTATTGCTGGCGACAAAACCTGAGAAAAGGATAAGGTAAGACTATTCAGCATTGCTTGTACACCCACAAGCTATGCACCGCAAAATTTTGAAACACATTTGCTTTTCAGCTAATATGCAGTTGTCTTTCCTTTTATTTTCAGCTGTCTTGAAGCATTGCGGCACCCCTTCCTTTGTGGACCTAAATGGCGCATAAATCCATCTGTGAATATCGTACGATGGGGCTTGGGATCGACTGCTGTTCGCATGGCTGAAGATTATATCTATGGACATCATCAGGTACTATTTTCTGCACATGGGTAATTCATATCCCAAGCTGCATCTTCCTTTCAAAACTCGCCCAAAGGCTTGGTTACTATTTTTCTGCACATGGGTAATTCATATCCCAAGCTGCATCTTCCTTTCAAAACTTGCCCAAAGGCTTGAGTACATAAACTGGCATATCTTTAGTGAAGGACACACGTTATTCATGAAACCCCAAAACTATATCATTTAATTAACTACTTATAGTGCTCTCTTTCTCATATTTACAGCGCAGACGGTTAGCATATTTCATTGAACTGATGGAGGTGCTAAACCCCAGTTTAAGGACGGAGGTAACTTCCTTTTATTCTGGGTTGTAACTGTAATATAAAACCTTATGTGATGTGCAGCTTTTCTCTGAGTTAATTTTGTATTCGGGATTACTTTCCACTATGTGAAGCCTTTATAGTTTATTGCTTGCAATGCCTGTCAGGGTTTATGTCATGATATTTCTCTTCATCTATTTTCTTTGCTGCCATCAGTTTCACTATTGTTCTTGTTACCATTCTGCTTTTGTTTCTTTATTAGCTTCTTTTCGTCCATCCTTTGTTCTCTGCTTGACACTCTTATGCTCTGTACTTTTATTCAATAGAATTGGCTTCAACACCTACCTGGGCGTTGGCGTCTCTTGTACTGTACTGGAAGACACATCGGTCTGACACTTCGTGAGCCTACCCCTAGAGTCCTCATCAGTGATGTCTTCCTCTCATTTGCACAAACACAAGAGTTAGTGGAGCCTGTATTCCTTCTGAAATCAGATATTGGTTTTAGAATCATGCCAGAATCTAATTGGCCTCATGACAAATCTGGCACGGAAGGAACTTTGTCTGTTACTGCATCAGCAAGGATAACTGCTGGGAGGATTTATATCAATGAACAGGACAGTAAAGAGAGTCGGATTACATCTTCCAGACTTTCTAGGAGATATCTTCGTGGCAAATGGAAGAATGTTTCAAAAATGAAAGAGCTGCCAGCTAGCCTCCCCACAGTGAGCATTGCCATGGATGACATTGATGTATCGGTGAGCTGCAACTCTACCTTAAATGTCAGTTCTGCACAAAATGTCCTGCAAGAGATCCGTACACAGACTCCACCTGAGATGTTTGATTTATCAAAGATTGTCTGTGGTACATACATTGATGCAAGGTTGATGATTCTTCGCGGGGTTAATGGTTCGGCTCTGCTTTTCGTTAGATCAAATCCCACGAGTGACTCCTGAGGAGACTCCTTTTGCCATGTGATGCGTTCTCTGTACATTCTTGTATTTGTAAGTGTACATTCATTTGTAGCAAGTGTATATGCAGGACAAAATTAGGTTGTTGTATATTCATTTTAAAATGTATTTTGTACGTATGATCCAGATGAAATAATTAATCTTGTGAGGCTACGAGATCTATACATGTATCAAATCATGAACATAGCCTTTCTGGTGCGTAATTTTAATTTAGTTCGCACGTAGGAACCTGATGAAATACTGTTGGAGTATCGCCGCGTCACCGTTCCTGCAGCGGTGGTGTGGTAGGACCGTAGGAGACGCGCACTACCACACCACCGCGGCGTGATCACGGCGTTGGGCCAATTGCCGCGTTTCACCATCGACGGCAAGCGGCAAGGGCGGTACGCGCCGGGCGTGGCGAACGTGCTGGCTGATACGGGCTGAGCTGCAGTGCAGGCTCTCGGGAGCGCCCAGTTCGTCGTCGACGGGGAGCTTCGAGGGTTCGGCGGACACATTAGCTGCAAAACGTATTTGTTCGAAGGCAAGCCCACGCTGGGACTGACTGCCTCCATGCTCGGTTCTTCTGAAAGGAAGGTGACCCGACGACGGAGGCGCTGGCCTCCATGCATGGGGACTCCAGGAGAAGCAACAGTAGAGTTATACACGCTGAATTAAGCTTTCCATCAGCGTAATTTCTACAGATATTTTAGGCATCTTACACATTTCTCTGCATGTATATATAGACACACATTAGCTCAATGTAGTACTTGCTTACCCCGCATGGCAAAATCGGTAGTTTCTCTATTGGCCTCATGCATTGTCTTCTCAGGAACACACCGCAAACTCGATGTTGGCCTCATATATGCATCACCTGGCGTTCAGCCCCTACCGACCGACCGGGCTCCAGTTGGACTCCGTGACTTCATTTGCGCAACGTTTCCGCACAAAGCAGATGCAAATCGAGACCCAAGCGCGGAAATCGCCCAACAAAGTTCCAGCGTGCACGTGACAGACCAAGCGCGCGTGTCGCCGGTCGGCGCGTGCGCGTCCCAGACCCGGACTCTTGCATCCAGCAATTGGCAACTCTGACGCTGGCACGCCTTTTATATATATTTTTTTCTCTGTTCTCTACCTTCAACCGACTATCCAAAAATCCGCATGCATGCATATATATGCAGTAGGATCGATCTATTCATCAAAGATCCAATCCTCAACTTTCTCTCGTCGTCCTTCCTGCACGCGTCTCGTGCGCTTTTGCAGTTAATATGGACTTGACGAAGCGCCAATTGCTGGACGACGAAAACTATCGCTTTTGGAATCTTTTGATTGTTGTCCTCTTGGTGGCATTAGCCTGCGTCGTGGGCCTGATAGGGTTCCAGATAGCGCTGGTTCATGAAGACGCCCTGACCCCGGAGCCCCGGCTGTTCATGCGGCTCGTGGCGGTCGAGGGGCTCGGCGTAGACGACGTCGACGACGACCCGTGGGAACCCCCGGTTTTCGAGCTGGCCGTGGACGTCGACACGATCCCGGAGGAGTCCCTGCTCCGGGGGCCCCGCGACGTCGGAGGCGGGGACGCGATGCTGCGGGTGTCGTACCGCGGCGTGATCCTGGCCTGGGGCAGCGTGCCGCGTTTCACCATCGACGGCAAGCGGCAGGGGCGGTACGCGCCGGGCGTGGCGACCGTGCTGGCCAAGGCGGAGGGATCTGTGGTGCGTGAGGTGATGCGGAACCTGATTCGGGCTGAGTTGCAGGCTCTCGGCAGTGCCGAGTTCGTCAGGGGCGAAGCTACAGCCTCTTGTTGGTGTCAGCTGACACCGATGGATTTGAAAATTTACAGTGTAAAATGCTGCTGAACCAACGTTTCCAATGCTAATGACACCAGTAAATAATGGCCATGACACCGGCGGCCAACTATCCTGGCTTCGCCCCTGGAGTTCGTCGTCGACGGGGAGCTCCAGGGATTTGGTGACCACGTTAGCTGCAAAACGTACTTGTTCCAAGACGAACCGACCCTGGGACTGCCTCCATGCTCGGTTCAGAAGAAAGCGGATTCACCGTGAAGCTTCCCGACACTTATATTTGTACAAAGAGGTTTAGTTAGAGAAGTACCGAATAACGTTAGCGTCATGGCTCGGCATCATGCAGGCGCTACTCGGATCTTCTAATCAGCTGATGAGGATCGCCTTAGGAATCTGAAAGGAGTGTTACTGTGCGCATACAAAATTTCAGGTATGCGCATTAAGTTCCATAAGTTGAGGAAGCTGGGCTGTCGGGAATGCCGAGTTTGTTTGTTTTTTAGAAAATGGAAATAGTTTCTGGCCTTTACGTGTCCGTACACAGCAGCCTGTTCTTATTACAAACTTCAGCAAGATAGCTGGTGACTCAAAGGGATCGATACAAATAAAGCAAGAAGGACAAAGTCTATCATTGTGCTTCCATCCATGTGATGCGAACAGCTCCAAAGCAATTGTCTCTAGAGACCTACTCACTATCTGGAAGCTTTCTCTTGTCTCTTCAGGCTGCCGAGTTTGTTGATGTCGACCGAGAGCTTTCAGGGTTTGGTGGCTGATGTTGGTGAATTATATACATGCAGGGTTTGTCATCACTCATCAGCGTCTGTTGCATCGAATTTCTGAAGTTGACTTCAGGAGAAGAGGCAGTAGAGTTCACGTTGAAGCTTTTCATCAGCGTCATTTCCACGATATTTTAGGCATCTTATAAATTTCTCTGCATGTATATAATTCATTGTAGTACACTTCTCAAGTGGGCATGCTTATCCCGTACGTCTGGCAAAAAAATCATTAGTTGCTCTGTTGGCCTGATGCATCATCTTCACTTCAGGAACACAACACGAACTCGATGTTAACCTTATGCATCACCTGGCGTCCAGCCAGGACAGACCGACCGGCCTCCAGTTGGACTCCGTCACTCATGCGATTTTCCATGCTTGCCGTGGACGTCCCGGGCTTTGTTACGTGTCTGCGCAAGCACAAAGCAGATGCAAATCGTGCAAATCGCCCAACAAAGTTCGAGCATGCACACGTGACAGATCGAACGCGCGTCGCCGCTTGGCGCGTGCGCGTCCCAGACCCAATCTTTTGCTCCTAGCAATTGGAACTTTGGAAGACAACTCGGACGCCAGCACGCCTCTTCTTATTATTTTAATTCTCTGTTCTCTATCTTCAACCGACTATCCTAAAATCCGCATGCATGCTTATATATGAAGCAGAATCGATCTATTATCCATCCAGCCTCCAATCCACAACGTCCTCTCGTCCTTCCTGCACGCGTGCCGTACGTGCGCTTTTGCAGTTAACATGGACGAGACCAAGCGCCGATCGCTGGCGGACGACGACGACTTCGATTACGGTCCTCCGGTGGACGCCGAATTCGACTGCCTTTTGATTGTTGTCTTCTCCTTGGTTTTCGCCTGCCTCCTGTGCCTGATGGTGGTCCAGTTCGCGCTGGCTATCGACGATGCCCTGACCCCGGAGCCCCGGCTGTTCATGCGGCTCGTCGCGGTCGAGGGACTTTGGCGAACGACCCGTGGGAGCCCCCGGTCTTCGAGCTGGCCGTGGACGTCGACACGATCCCGGAGGAGTCCCTGCTCCACGAGCCCCGCGGCGTTGGGGGCGGGGACGCGACGCTGCGGGTGTCGTACCGCGGCGTGGTCTGGCCAGGGCACCGTGCCGCGATTCACCATCGACGGCAAGCGGCAAGGGCGGTACGCGCCGGGCGTGGCGACCGTGCTGGCCAAGGCGGAGGGGTCCGTGGTGCGTGAGGTGATGCGAAACCTGATACGGGCTGAGCTGCAGGCTCTTGGGAGTGCCGAGTTCGTCGTCGACGGGGAGCTTCGAGGGTTCGGCGGACATATTAGCTGCAAAACATATTTGTTCGACGGCGAGCCGACGATGGGACTGCCTCCATGCGCGGTTCAGAAAAAGGCGGGTTCACCGTGAAGCTTCCCGTCACTTACGTTTTTGTACCTTATTACTTTATACTTAAATTCACCTCTTCGTAATTATGAATTTTGAATGGAAAAATAATGCTCAAATTTCAATAATTTAAATTTAAATCAAACCACTAAGTTTTTCAAATAAATATAGTCACATTCCAATAATGTTTTTAAAAAGGGGCAATTGCACCGTTGCCCCTGTTTTGAACTCTAACTATGAGTTTGCCCTTACTTTTTAGACTGTGCACGTTTGCCCCTGTTTTTTCAGATTGAAGATCAGGTTTGCCCCTATTCCGTTAAATCAAGTTAACGGTGTTAAATCAACGGTGAAAAGACATATTTACCCTTTGCACAATTACCCTTACTTTTTTCATAACTTTGCATTATTACCCTATTTTAATCGTGTTGTGACTGAAATTTAAACATATTGACAGATATGTCGAAAATATTTGAATTTGTGACTGAAATTTGAATAAATTTTGACAGAATTCATTTTTAAAAAATATTTAAAATTGTGACTGAGATTTGAACAATTTTTGACAGAATTCATTTTAAAAAAATGTTTAAAAAACTTTTCCCCTATACTGCCTCGTCACTCCAGGCTGCTTCGGTGAGATAAACGAAGCACTCAGTTTTAACACCAGTAGATATGCAGAGGCGTCGTCAATGGAAGCAGAAGCAAAGGAAATCGAAAACGAGAGTCTTGACCATGTGAATCAGCGAGCCAATTAGCAACTGCTAGTTCGGATTACATGAACTAAGGACTAGTTGTGGCCGAGAAGCAAGTGAACTAAAGATTTGCCAATCCTCTGCTCCTTTGCATCTACGGGGGCTTCCTGGGGAGGAGACGAACCAGCACGCCAGGTTCCTCGACCTGACGTTGACCCACCATGGGCAGCGCGCCAACGTCACCGGGCACCTGCACGCGCGCCGCCGCGGTCGCGCGCCCGCCTTGCCGCTGCGCCGCGCCTCCTCGCCAGCGCGCGCGCCTGCCAACGCCGCGCGCGCATGCTGCTTCCTGCTGCCCCGCGCGCCCTAGGTTATGGTTGTTTGCTGCCGCTTAGGAAGCCAGTTCGGGAAAGGAGAGAAGAAAGAAACGAGCCAGTTCGCGTTCGGAAGGGAGAAGAAACAGAGAAGGGCAGCCAGGTCTTTTGCACCTGCTCCCATTTATCTTTTCTTTTTTTTAATTGGTTTATTCCATCTGTTCCTAAAGTAAGTCTAAATCAGGGGCAAACGGCACTTTCGATTTCGAAAAATAAGGGCAAACATGCAAACTGAAAAAAACAAGGGCAAACTCATAATTAGAGTTCAAAACAGGGGCAACGGTGCAATTTCCCCTTTTAAAAATTAAAATTTCTTCCATATCAGGAGTAAAGTAGTCTTTTTGTTCTCCACTTAACACCGTTGAGTGCCAAAATTGACGGAAAGGCTATGGAACGAAATGAAAAATTGTTTTGGTTCTAATAGGGAAGTCGAATTAGAAAGGGCCGAGGAAAGAAGCGTCATTTTTTTAGGCCAAGAAAGAAATTTCCTCTTTACCTATAATGTTGTTAAACAAAGAACAAATATTTGTTTGGAAGAATGGTGATGTGGTTGGCAACACTATTGTTCATGATAGCAAAGCATCTATGCAAACATGTAAAATGGACCGATATTAACAATCCTGAGGTTAAGTAGGCAAAATAATAGTTAGGAGGTTTTTTAGACTCCAGCCATACTTGGGAGTAATTTTAATTCAAATGTTGTAATCGTTTGTTTGGTAAATGCCCCACTTATATCTGATAGTATGGCAAAAGCTTTCCATGATATTCACTATGCCACATCTTCTACTTTTATATCACACAAATTACTTTCCACTACTAAAGTACATGATGTTGAACATGCATTAAGCATAAGGTGTAAATTAAATAAAATATATAAAAACCATAGCATGACGTATCTTTGTTGTTAGAACATGCATTACTTTATGTCATCTTAGAGATAGGTCATGATTTTGTTTGTTATAATTCAAAATTCATCTGTTGTCTCGTGGTTTTGGTCGAACTAGGATCAAGCGGGGCCTTCGTGTTCAACTTCAATGTAGTTTCTATTCTTGCTTAATGAAATACATGCATAACATATTTTAAAAAGAAATAAATGACATATTATATATGTTTTTTAATTGTATATACAATATGTTAAGGTAATACAATGTCTTAGGCCCCCTTTGGATTGCGGGATTTTTTCCTATTCCTGCGTTTTTCCTGTGAACAGTCAACTGATTCCTGTGAAATTCCTGTACAATTCTTGTAAAAATCCTGCGTTCCAAAGGGGGCCTTAGTGGTGCACCACTTTTGTTTCAGCTATAACTTCACCAGTAGGTACAAGAGGAGTTTGAACATTTGAATTTAAGAAGAACAATCATGGAGAAAGATCACTCGATTCAACAACCAAATGCAATATCATGTAACAATATACGAGAATCGAGCCTATGTAGTCTTGTAATAATGTCTAAATGCAATTCGATATCTCCGCCATAAAGGTAACCATAACGAGGACAAAAAACCAAAATCATATCCCAATTTCACCCCTAAACATTGCCAAATAGCAAATTATTTAATTGAGGCAGAGTTGGTGCACACTAGTAATGAGCTCAGCAACACGTGCTCGGCTACAACTAGCTAGCCTGATTGGCTCGGCTTACCTAACACTTTGTAGTCTTGTACAAACGTGATGCGATGTTCGTTCGGTTGCTATAAATATTCCTTTTGTTTTTATAGGAAAAAAGTCTGTTCTTTCCAAACACCTTGGACTAGGACAAATTTGTGCTCTTATCATTTGTGAGTTACTCTTTTATTTTTTGTGAAATAAGTCACGCTTGTTCTAGATGGAATGATCCCTGTTGGTGCAATACAACATTTTAAGATTAAATGTTTGTAGAAAAATGCAGAAGTGGTAGCAAATATTGTCGCTAGTGTTGTAGTTAAAGGGTACCAGAAGCAACATGTTGTGCAATAGCTTGTTTTTCCCCCTTTTCAACAAGTGCCGCTGTAATAATACAATCTTATTTGGATCCATCTTCTAAATATTTAGCTGGTTAAGTTTAGCCAATTTGAATCCACATGGTGACCAAACGTCATCTTAAATTTAGCCAATCTACCTCCTAAACATTTAAACCCTAGTCATCCCAATCCTCCTAAACTTGACTAAACAAATTAAAAAAGCATAAGTAAAAAAATAAATAAATCCAAAAGCTAAACTTTAGCATGCTTGTTCTAAACATAGCCTAAATCATTGCAGTTATGGAGTTATGGGATTGGATCAGAATTTTTGAAATTCAAAAACCACATTTCAAGTTTGCTTCGAATTTCTGGCCCGAATTTAAATTTTTGCCACACAATTCTTGCGACCAGCCAACCAGCCAACCACGAATAGCAAGCAGCGACTTGTCCTTGGATGCGGAGATGTCATTAGAATGAGTGACCGGACCACCGTGACGTGACAGACACGAACGAAATCCGGTGGTACGCACAGGTCACCTAATCTCACCAACATCCGGCTGCTTCACACAAGCTATTACTCACTGTGACAGGTGGGCCCATACGCCGCCGTCTCCCGATTCGTCTCTACTTCCACCTGCCCTCTTGGCTGGCGTCAAGAATTTCAGTCCCCCGCTCGCCTCAAGCGCAGTCCAAGGCAGCAGCGACCACGAGCTCACGATTCAGGAGCGCCAAGGAGAGAGACGAGATGCAGAACGTGGTGGAGGTCGAGCCGGGGCGCCCCGCCGCCGACGGCCGGCCCTCCGTGGGGCCCACCTACAGGAGCGCCTTCGCCCGTGACGGCTTCCCGCCCCCCGTCCCCGGGCTGGAGAGCTGCTACGACATCTTCCGGTGAGCTCTCTCTTCCCTTTGCTCGTCGGTTCTGGATTCGGGGTTTCTTTAGCTTGATACTTCATTAGCGAGCTCTGTGGGGTGGAGGAAGATCGGTGCTTGGAACCCTACTAGGTGACATCTTCGGTGATTGATGTGATGCTGCACTTGCGGCTTGTGCTGTAAGATTCAAATGCTATGGATGGACACCGTTTCGGTTATTTCTCGATGTTTTTGTTTTGAGGCACGGACATTGAGATGCTTTGTTTTCCTTCGTGGTTTGTTACCTGCTTGATGCTTCATTATGCTGTCATGGGGATGTGTCTGAACCAAAAAAAGTGGTGGATTAGTTGACTTTGTCCGCTTCACCTGCTAGGCTGCTACTGACCAAAATAACCGCAAAAGGAATCCAGTTCGTTATGAGAGTTTCGTGCAAGATTAGTTATCACGCTCACCTGTTTTATATAGGTTTCCAGATCCTAGTTAGTTACGATTGAGATTCGCTGGGCAGTTGCGGAAGCAATCACTCTTTCAGACTCGTTTTTGCTTCTGGTTCGCTCCTACATTATTCCATAGGCTGATAGCAAATCTTGGACGCTTCAGTGTTCTCAGTTTCTGTTGCCTGATCTGTCCTTGTGCCTTGGATGCAAAGTTTTTTAGATTCTCGTTGTACACTTGTACTTACTGTTCCGGATAGGTGAAATCTCCTGGAGATTAGGCGATAGTCGCGTAATAGAGTCTGGATGTCAATCAGAAGAGAATTGTCTGAATCAGTAAAACTGACTGCTACAGTGCTACTATAAGCATGTTGTAGACTTTAGTGAAGGCATTTATCAGTGGAATCGGTTTTGTTCAATCATTCAGCATTCTGTCTTTGGGTGGTAATGCTGACGTCAGATTGGTTAATACACAATGGAAAATGCTTCAGAGTAGACCCATTTGTCCGACTTTTGTCCGACCAAGTGTTTTAAGCCATTTGATTGATATGTGAACCACCACCCAAGTGATCTTAACCATTGGATTTCCTGGTCGTACAAAAGTCTACCAAACGGATGTACTCTATAGCAGTGCTCATACACAATACCTCAATGGTGTCATGTTTATTTAGTATTCCAACTGAAGGTTAAGTAGGAACTAACCAGAGGATCTGACCACTTAAATTTAGGTACCTCCAGTCTCACAATTATTGTGCTTATTTAATCTTTGTATTTCAATGATGTCTCTGGTTACACAGAATGGCTGTGGAGAAGTATCCAAACAACAACATGCTTGGTCACCGTGAGATTGTTGATGGGAAGGTAACTGTGTTACTTCCTGAAAAACTTATATTTCTCTGGAATTCTCCAGCGGCATAAAATTTACTTAAATAAAATTTATCATAGGCTGGTGAGTACGTCTGGAAGACATACAAGGAAGTGTTTGACATTGCAAAAAAAGTTGGTAACTCTATTAGGAGCTGTGGACTTACAAAGGTTTGGTCGCTATTATATGTATCTACTATTTAATTTATTGTTATGCCGATTTACTTTTAACATCCTTAAGGAAATGTTATGTCATTTCTCACAATGGAAAGACACGTGAATTGAATACACTTGAAACCCTTTTTTATCATCTTGAACACATCAGCTTAATGCATTCTTTGTCTAGAAATCATTGATCTCGTGCTGACTATTCGATATGGTGGTTTTGCAGGGTAGTCGGTGTGGTATCTATGGTGCTAATTCCCCTGAATGGATCATCACAATGGAGGTAAAATCTTGTCCTGTTGTCAGCTTTAATTAAGTGCATACCATCTTTCCTGCTATATATATTTTTTGAAAAGTAAATTGTACCTATTACTTTCACCACCTCGTAGTCTGGAAATGTTTTTGAAACTAACCAAAGCACACTATGTTTATTACACATCTTCTCTCCCCAACTTGTTTGCCTTATCATCTCTATTCTCTGCAGGCTTGCAATGCTCATGGGATCTATTGTGTTCCATTATATGACACACTTGGTATGTATTATGCTATGTTCTTTACTTCTTCGGCTTTGGCTATAAATTGGGGAGTTTATCATTCTCTGCTACGAGATTTCTTGCTAGCGTTTTTGACTTTTGTTTGGTTGCTTCTTTGCTATTCATGTACACACACTATTTTAAACTTTAACAAACTGAAACTGGAGTTTGATCATATTCTCAGAACGAAAATAAATGAAAATACCCAGCATCACTTAGATATATTACAAATTGGCTATGTGATGACCTGTTTAATCTATTATGAAAACAACTATGGGGTTGTTTGGCTCCCAGCCACGACACATACCGGCGGCGATGCCTAACATGCTGCGACAAAAATCAGCGCCATGGCTTCGGTGAGAAATTGAACTGGAATAGCTGTGGCTGCCTTAACTCTCGCACTAACCAAGCAGAGCAACTGTTTTACGTGGCCACCATGGTTTGTGGCATGGTGGATTGTGGCCAGCAACCAAGCGGCTCCTATGTAATTAAGTGGCATTGATTGAGTGCTAATCCCTTTCCTGAGCTGCACAACTTCTAACATTAGAGAAGGCAACATATCAGAGTACAATTCACTCCTTATTGACAATGTTCTTTTTGTAGGTGCTGGTGCGGTAGAATTCATTTTATGCCATGCAGAGGTTGAGATTGCTTTTGCTGAGGAAAAGAAAATCGAGCTGGTATGATTGTTTGTATTACATGCAGAATTAATATGCGTGCTATATTTTGTGTAGTTTTTGTTCTCTGTCTAGTAGTGGAACCTCTCTAATTAATTGGCATTCAATTTTTTTATGCGATAAATACATGAAGCTGAGTAGCTGACCCCATGCCTATGTTCTTTGGTCTACAACGTAGTATATCATCTCTTTATCCTCACTGTTGCCTACTAAACCTTGCAAAGTTCCATCAGCTATCTGGAGTAATAGAATCCTTGGTACACAGTTCTTGTACAATTTCTATGATCTAGCAATTATCTTGGTGGCATGCGGCAGCATAAGTGGTTGGGGAGGAAGGGAGCTTAGGTCTAGGGTTTCCATATCTCTTTATACTCATGGGTCAATGGGCCAAGGCATATACATGTTCTAGGTAGAGCTAAACGTGAAAAGATCACAGCTAGACACACCTATAACACATGTCTAAGAGACTAAGATTTTCAACTTGTACTATTTATGTTTTGGGCTGATGTTATGCGAGCTGTGTTGCTAATTGTTATGAATAGCACTTGTATGAATCATAGCCCCATAGGGGCAATATATAGGGGTTAAATGTGCATATAGAAATATGAACATCATTCAATCTTAAAGACTCCGATACCCTTAATATGATCACGCTTATTCTATTATCAGTATATGTCATATGTGTTCTATTTCTCAATGCATGTTAAATGTTTTTCAATTTGGGCAGCTCTTGAAGACTTTATCCAAGTCAAGTGAGTTCTTGAAAAGTAAGTTTGATTTATCCTAGATAGATTCCATCATCTAGAATTGAAATGTTTCACAAATGTAATTAACTGTATACTTCTTTCCGTAAAGAAACACTAACTGAATACTCTTATTTGCAGCAATTGTGAGCTTTGGCAAGGTAACGGAGGAACAGAAGGTAAGAAGCTTCCAAGTATGGGCTGTCAATCTTCTCATGGGATGAATTTATGTCCCTGGTAAGATAATCTTCAAGATATACATTGATACTATTGCTTGCTTATCTTTGATGTTGTATCTATCCACTGTTAGTAGTAATCCTTGTGTTTAGGAATGTTCTAGAATATAGTAGTCTAGTAAACTAGGGCGCTGTTTGGTAATAGGGAAATGAAAATTGGGATAGGGATTGGGAAATGATTTAGGAAATCTAGACCCTTAGATTCAGCCATCCAATAAAATCTCAGCCCTTTATTTCATCAAGTGCTATTTCCCAATCCCAATCCCACCACCCATTTCCCTATTACCAAACAACACCTAGTGGTATGTTCTGAAATATAGCAGAGCTACTGTAGCAAACCGACCTACTGTAGCTACAAGCTTCTAGAGTTTAGGAGAAGTACCAGCCAGCCACCCTATGTACTATAAATAGCACCTAGTGTGCAATGTAATAGTGTGCCTTAGTGTGCCTAAGCATAAGCCTTCTCTAGCTCTCTCTTCTCTAGTTGCTAGCTGCTGTTCAGCACCCCTTAGAACTAACATCCACCAATGTCAGTTAATGACCGCATGAGCAAATACTTTGTACTCTTATTCATGGAACAGCAATACCAAGATTCCTAATGGCTACTGCAAATTATTTAACTACTCTATATATAAACCATCTATGATGTTGAATGCCCTCAGAATATTGTTTGCTGCTAACACACACAAAGTTCTAAAAGTGATATTTGGTCTAATTACCTATTACTGCTATGACCTATCTTGTAAGTATTGTTCCATTTTACATGTCGTGATATATCTGCAGGCAGGTGACCAAGACTTTGATCTTCCAACCAAAGAAAAGAATGATATATGCACTATAATGTATACTAGTGGAACTACTGGTGACCCTAAAGGAGTTCTAATCTCCAATGCGAGCATTATTTGTCTCATCGCAGGTGTTGACCGGCTGCTTAATTGTGTCAACGAAGAGGTGAGATGCTCTAACAACCCTTGTAAATATGTAACCTTGCGTCGTACACTGGCTAATATTTAGTATCTTCTACCATTTGACAATTTTAGCTGGCAGAAAGCGACGTTTACATGTCATACCTTCCTCTTGCTCACATCTTTGATCGTGTTGTGGAGGAGTTGTTTATGTTCCATGGTGCCTCTATTGGATTCTGGCGCGGGGTAAGCATCTGTAAATTTCACCTGAATACCTATTGTTATTTTACTTTTGGACATTGGTGACTTTTATTTTTGCTGACAGGATGTAAAGCTTCTAGTTGAAGATATTGGTGTGCTAAAACCAACAATTATGTGTGCTGTTCCTCGTGTTCTTGATCGGATATTTTCTGGTAAGTTATCCAAGTCTCATGAATCATTTTGGTGGATGGGATGTCTAGCACCATTCGAGTGGCAGAATTGTATACACACACCGTACAATTTTTATTGGACTGCTTTGGCCTCGATTGTTGTAATATGAGCAATATATTTAAGCATAGGCTAACAAGGATAGGTCAACTTGTTTCACGTATGCGTTAATTTTCCTTTGATAAAATACATGTATCAGTCTTTACTGGTGCGCATAATGATTATGGTGTGTTCTTGTCCACTATCTAGAGGTGATTTGGCCAGATGGCCTAACTAATTTACGTTGTTACTCACCTTTTCAAATGAATTGGGTGGATCCATATCATATCTATTCTTCTATCTCATCCATCATATGAATTTAATATTTGTTTATTATTCTCAACTTGGGCACGAAAGCCTTCAGCAACTTACTGTGTAGTTTGAACCTGCATGCTTTCCTATTCTCAACTTGGGCACAGTAGCCCAGGTTTTTTTAGCCATTCATAGAAACTCATGTGAACTTGCTGTATTATATTTGGTCCATGTCTTGGTGCAGTTTGCTTCTACTATTCAAAGGGATTTGAATCTGGCAACGTGTACCCAAATACTAGCGTTTATGTTTTTTTTTTCCTTACGTCTTAACCGATATTTCAGGACTACAAGCTAAAATTTCCTCTGGTGGTTTTGTAAAGAGCACACTGTTCAATCTTGCTTACAAATAGTAAGATTTTCCTTAAAT
Organism: Eragrostis curvula; assembly: GCA_007726485.1. Classification (NCBI taxonomy): domain Eukaryota; kingdom Viridiplantae; phylum Streptophyta; class Magnoliopsida; order Poales; family Poaceae; genus Eragrostis; species Eragrostis curvula. The sequence goes on along the minus strand of RWGY01000009.1, from coordinate 18,386,913 downwards.
ATTATTAATTGCCATTTTCTTCAGAATGCACAAGATAACATTTTTATTTAGTGCCTTTAGCTTCTTTTTTTCTTTCATCATTGAAGTACCTCACCTTCTGCACATCCAAGTATGAACTAAGAATTATATTTTGCAGCAAGCAGTTTAGGATGATGAGAGGAGCTAAGCACAACGAAGCTGCTGCCATATGTGACAAAGTAGTTTTTAGTAAGGTAACTTAATTTGGCAGTGAACTGTTCTCTGTTATGTATGCCCTTTTCTTCCCTATTTTGTTAATTTGAGTTATTTCACATCAGGTGAAAGAGGGTCTTGGTGGAAGAGTTAGAGTTATTCTATCCGGTGCTGCCCCGCTTGCCACTCATGTTGAAGAATACTTGCGTGTGGTGACGTGCGCACATGTCATACAAGGATACGGTATGCTTTGTGCCCCTCTTTTGAAAACAACAGATCCCTACTCCTTTTTACTGGCTCAATCTGCAACTTTCTCTTGACTTTTTGTTATTACCCATTTGGTAGTTGGACGTTGCTATAGTTTTGTAGTATCGATTGTAAGTAATGGATGCAAAATTGGTATAACTGTGCGAATCAAGGTACTTCTTGATATTATGTTGGTTAGTTTAGTAACTTAATAGAATATTTTCCTAGTTTTCTGCTCGAGGCATCACTACAAATAACCCCCCCCCCCCCCCCCCCAAAAAAAACAGAGAGATAGAGAACTGCTAGTAGAATCTCTTTATTTTTTTCTTCTAACATGCATTTATTTTATTGTTTTATGGATTATAGAAAGGCGAAAGTTTACTCATGTTCTTTTAGCCAAGTCAGGCCAGATCCGTTTCCTGTATCATCTACTTTCTTCAGGATGCCATCAGAATTTCGATTCTCTTATCTATGCTAAGCTGGAATGATTTCAGTCATTTCACTCATTTTCTTTCCTTTCAGGTCTGACGGAGACGTGCGCTGGATCCTTTGTCTCACTACCGAACCAGATGTCCATGATAGGGACTGTTGGTCCTCCAGTGCCAAATATTGATGTTCGTCTAGAGTCTGTCCCAGAAATGGAATATGATGCACTTGCAAGCAGGGCTCGTGGGGAAATCTGCATCAGGGGAGAAACACTGTTCTCAGGATACTACAAGCGTGAAGACCTTACAAAGGAGGTCTTGGTTGATGGATGGTTCCATACTGGTATGCATTGCTTATTCACTATCTGTACTGTTGCTCTGTTTCTGTAATTTGGTGGCTGCAAATTACAGAAAAAGGTTCACGTAGAAATTCACTATCTGTACTGTTGCTCTGTTTCTGTACCGTTTTATGCTAGTACCAGAGCAGTCACAGTTGTATTTTAGCAGCAAAAGGTTCACGTAGAAATTCAATTAGGGTTCCAGACATGTGTCACCACAAACATTTTTCTCAGATATTTTGTGACAACCAGAGGTTTGACATATTCTCGTATTCTCCTTGCAGGTGACATTGGTGAGTGGCAACCTGATGGAAGCATGAAAATCATAGATCGCAAAAAGAACATATTCAAACTTTCACAGGGAGAATATGTGGCAGTTGAAAATTTAGAGAATATCTATGGTCTTGTTTCTGCTATAGACTCAGTATGTAGTACTAAACTTTTAAACTTTCCTGCTGTTAACTTTGTTCTTTGTATAATAATCAAGATGTGTCTGAAATGGTTTACTCGTACTTCTCTCCTGTTTATTCTGTTGAAGGAATTTATCCAATTTTCTGAACGATTTTCCAGATATGGATATATGGGAATAGCTTTGAGTCCGTCCTTGTTGCTGTGATCAATCCCAACAAGGATGCTCTTGAGAGTTGGGCTGCAGCAAATGGAATAGATGGCGATTTTGAGGCGTTGTGCCAGAATCCTAAAGCAAAAGAATTCTTCCTGGAGGAACTATCTAAAATAGGAAAAGAGAAGAAGGTGAGCTTATGATATCATGTTTTGCTCTATTTGTTGGTTCTTATCTGATTGATCCTGGTGCATAACGTAACTCCTAACTTATTTCTCAGCTCAAAGGTTTTGAGTTCATAAAGGATCTACATCTCGAACCAGTGCCATTTGACATGGATCGTGACTTGATCACTCCAACGTATAAAAAGAAGCGGCCACAGTTGCTCAAGTACTACCAGGTATTGCTCGTTAAACTAAGCTGTCACAACATGCATGTCATGTGTTGTCACTTGCCCACATGGCGTGACTGCCAGGCGAACAAGCTGATTGTCAGCATTCATTTACACTGTAGTGAGAGCGCTTTTTCTGAATTAACTTCCATTTGCAGAGCGTGATTGACAACATGTACAAAAATGCAAAATGAGGTCACGGTGCCATATGAAAGAAGATTCAAGACGAAGATTCGCGGAAAGAGCTTACAGAAGTGTTGTGTATATGTTCATATTTGTGCTGTTTTACTGTACACTAAAATGAATATGGGTCATCTATATGTTTTGTGATCTGGTGGTTGGATTGGCTTGGGCTTTTATCTACTCCACTCCACCTTGGATCTAGTGGGTAGTATGAAGGAGTTGTCCTCCCTGAGGGCTTTTGTGTACTATAGGACAGAAAACATTAGTGGCAAACTTTGGTGTCTGACACTCTATAAACGTGAAGTCAGTTGGAAGGCACCGTTCTTATTTGTCTTTGCTTGTAAACACTCTTTCATGGCATTTTGATGGACACAACTGTATGCATCTGATTGGTTATATGGGCCGAGGGGGAGAGAGCTTTGAAAATGACACTAATTGGCCTTAAGCTCACCAGGTTGAACCGAACCAAGACTGAAACCTAACCAGACCAAGACCGAGCGAGGAGCTGCATCAGCGGCTCGTCGCAGCTGTACTACCCAACTGACCAAAACCGAGCGAGGAGCTGCATCCCGTCATCGCAGCTGTACCACCCAACTGCGGCGCTGCTCGCCATGCCTTGTATACTCCCTAGCGGCTAGCGCCACTGCTTGCCCCATTATACGATCCTTGTGCCTGGATTGGACACGTCCACGGCACCACGCGCGAAGGCCATGCACGCAGCTCCCGTCCGGTCGCGTGCACTCCCCAGTTCTCCCGTCCGTTGCTAGCTGCAAGCCTGCAACCTAATGCGTCGTGACCACTGACCACAGGCTGCAAGTTAAAATACGCCTGCAATGTCAATTTAAATAGACAGGTTACCCATCAAAATGTCTTTGTTTTCTAAGAGCTATTTAAATGTCCTTTGTTTGGTCATCCAATAAGCAAGGGTATTTGATCCTTCAAGATTCTCTCTTGTCCCTAAGATCATTAAATCATATTATATGTAGCGTAGTGTCTTTCAGAAATTACCATAAAGGAATTGTGTCCATGAGCAAAGACACAAAAGCACATTGTCTCCTAGCCAATTCTACGTTTCTAGAGTTTCTAGGACAAAATTTCGCCAACATGTTATCACAAATTGATTAGTTGATGCATTTAATTTGATTAGTATCCCTAGCCGCCGGTGGCAAGACTAATCAGAATTGGGTTCAAGCATGACTGACCAGGGTTCACATACGATTGTTATCATGTAATGACCATATCAGGGACCTTAAAATTTGGAATATATGCAATTTATTTCTAGTATTCTTACATACTACTACGTACCTCATGCAAAGACGGAGCTTCTCCATTCAGTGTGAAGCTCCATCACTGACCTCGGGACCTCTTTGATTGTCGTGACGACCTCTCCATCGCACAGCTCAAGCTAGCTAAGCAAAATGTAGCCTAGGCAAAAGCATTGTTTGAACCTCTGTTTCCTTTTATACCCACACAACTAGAGTCGTGCAGTGAGTGGATAGCGGTGGTTACCATTCTTATTTACGCCGATGAGCTTGCTGGTGACCTAAAGGGGAAAAAAAAGAGAGAGTAAAAGACAAAATTAGATCTAAGAGGAAAGCGGTTGAAGAAGAAACTAAAACCTGAGGTGGATCGCTCATGTCTTGTACCCATGTTGTTGTTGATCCGTTGTCCTATATGGAGAGCTGGACAAAGCCCTGGGTGGGTCGGTGACTCGGTGCGGGTGCGTGGGTGACATACGAAGGCGAGTAGTACCATGCATGACGCCGTCGTTCGTCTCATCGTTTGGCCCCTTCTGAGAGCCTGAGAGCAGGTATAATGGTGCCTCCTGAGCCGGCGAAATGCAAAGACACGTCGGCAGAATCCAACGTGGAAGAAAGATTAATGAACAGAGAGAAATGAGCGGGCGAGTGCCCAGACGCCCGCAGGAAGCCGGCGCAGACGCGCTTGTGGGGCCACCAGTACCGCTCCCTCATCTTTCATTGGCTGGTTGCTGCTGCTGAAGCAAAAGAAGAATTAAGAATTAGTAGGGCCCGCTATCAAAGCTTCCTTCATACGAGTGAGCTGGCATTTTTCTCCGCCGGCAGCAGGCGCATCCATTATCCTTGCTCTGATGCATGATCCGAGCCCACACGTCAGTTGACACAGAGACTGCACCGGCCGCCGCTTCCTGCATGCGCGCCCTCTTGCACCGTCACTGCGTGAGCATGCGTCCGTGCCCCACGTATTTGTTCGTGTCTTCGCGTTCTGGTGGTAGTTGGATCCGTGCTAGCTGTTGCTGGTGTCTTCTTTTTTGTGCGCGTAACATTGTTAAGGGTGCGTCACATTACAAATAGGGAGTACGGCCCTCTTTGGAACGCGGGATTTTTTTCTATTCCTGCGTTTTTTCTGTGAGAATTCCTGTGAATAGTCAACTGATTCCTGTGAAATTCCTGTACAATTACTGTGAAAATTCTGCATTCCAAAGGGGGCCTACATCTTTTCCTTGGACTAAAATACAGTAACGAACAAGGAGACTGTGACATTGGATTCAAAATACTGCTGTGAGTATGCAAGAAGAAGCATTTTTCTTATTTTTCTTTTGCCTTTTCGGGGACACGCATGAGTGACTCATCAAGTGAGACCCCTTTATTCAGCCGAGGAGCCACGTAGCCGTGAGGCGCCTGACCTTTTCGGATAAGTAAATACGAGGTGTAGTGCCACGTCCGCGCCGCTTTATAGCTAGTGGTAGCTTGTTTCTAGGTACAACGGGACCACGCGATATACCACGCTCGTCGATGACACCCTTTACACGGTGGAAGCTTTGGTTTGGTCGTTTACGAACAGCTGCATAATCTACGTGCGCTGCTTCGACCTACGTCCTTGTGTAGTCTAAGAAAAGTTGGAGGACGAATGAGGCGAAGACACCTCGCGCGCGTATACAAGCCAAGCAGTATTTGTTTTTTGCATCTCGTTTGGCCATTGCAGACACGTCTGGTTAATGGTTTTTGACCTGCAATCGACATATGTTACTGATATAAGCCACGCTTGATACTCTTTCCCAAGTTGAGTACGTGTGCGTGCATGCATGGTCATGAGTAAATGAAAGTACGCATATCCACGCGCTTGCATGCCAGCCTTATACGGTATATGCGGCCCTGTAATGAATTGCGTCGATCAACATCATACATTCAAATATCTCCCATATATAGTATATATACTTCATGCAAATTTCAGGGCGGCAAGCAAGGTAACTGGGACTATATATACTTGTAGTGGTGGTTACGCTCTGAAAATTATACTACTCTTGTAGTGGTTGCAAACAGTGGCGGAGCTTCATTGTGGCCAACATAGGCCATGGCCCCCCCTGACCTTGGAGAAAAACGTTAATCCACCATGTAAATTGCGTTTTGAAAAATTATCTCCATGCTATGGCCCCTGCTACATCTATAATTCAACCCCTTTGGCCCCTGCTGATTTATGGCCGAAGCTCCGCCACTGGTTGCAAACTAGAGATAAAGTAAGAAAGTGTCATTTGAGTTGCAAGTCAATGGTGTGGTTGCACTTGTATTTCATTTGTACAGTTCTTTTCTTATCTTTTTGTATATCCAAGGAAGCAAGACGCACTGATTCGCAGACAGAAATATCTCTAGCCAGGTGCGGCATGCCTGGCACTGCTGATCGTCGAGACGACGTGGCGAGCGCTGCGTGCATTTGGATACCGTGTTGAATTATCTAAAGTGTCCGCGTTAGTGTCCGCGTTCCGGAAGCATTCCAAAGATATTTTCGGCATGATACGCGCGCCATACACGTACCATCACAGTCTACTGGGAATGTTTTCTCAATACAGCAGCCTTACTCTCAGAAACAATACTTTATCAACATACAAAGCTGACTAGCTACCGCAGTGTCACTGTGTCAGGTACGTAGGCTACACGTATTTACCGTAAAAAAGGTGCTGTACTTATAAAACAGATGCACTTCGGTGCGATGTGTACCGGGTCGTTGGTGTTCCCGATTCCGTTTTCATCATCGTCGTTGTAGGTTGTGTGAAAAATAGTGGGTTCAAAAAGTGCAGTCAACGTATTCACACATTTCATGCCATTTTGCGGTCGTAACAGACGGTAGGCACCGAATACTGGCCGGGTACGTATTCTCGACGGAAGATGGATGTTTGTCCATCTGTCGTTGCTCAGCTCATGAGCCACACGATCGATCTGGATGCCAAGTTTCCACCCAACCTAACCGTGGGCGCGACTTGGACGGTACCCCCGTTGTTTTTCACCGCAGCAAGCAGCCAAGCACCATTTTTCAGAAGTTTCTTTTTCACCCGGTGTAAACGCCAGAATTTGGCACACCAGCTACCGCGCCTTCCATCAAAACGCCCGACGATCGACGAAGCGCGCTGTCTCGGTGGCCGCGCCCACTACCTGCGCGCGCAGAGAGGAGATGGCGCGAACAACCTCAAACACACGCGCGCAGAGAGGAGATGGCGCGAACAACCTCAAACACAAGACTGCCGCAACACTGTTGCGCTGCGCTCCTGGGTACGACTACGAGGACCGGCCGCTGATGATGACCCGTCGCCCCGCCGAGCCGATCAGCGGCCGCGCGGCTTTTCAAAACCCGGAGGCGGGGGCCCCGCGCGAGCTTTTCGGTGGCGCCACACGTGTCCAGTCCGGCAGCGGAAACTCGGCGATCGTCGTACCGATCGAGGACGACAGGGACGGGGGAGAGAAGGAGAGGGAAGAAACGAAAGAAAAAGAAAGCAGGAGGGAGGCACGCGCCCGTCATAACGGCCACGTCGCGTCGTCGCGCACAGTAGCGTGGTGGGGCCCGGCACGCAGCGCCCCACCGGAAGCGAGAGAGCGAGAGAGAGACGTGGGGCATGCATGCGGCAGGCAGGCTGCGCGCTGCACCTGGACCCCGGCATGTCCCCCGCGCGGCCCCGAGCCGTCGACACGCGTCCCCCCGCCACGCTCCAAATATCGCAGCCGCGCCGCTTATTCCTCCGCTCCAAACCGTCGTCTCACGCCCGCCCGCGCCCGCGCCGCTCCTCCTCGGGGGTGGTGCGTTTCGCATCCGGTACAGTTTTTTCCTTCCAATCTGCTGAACACGGCAAAAGCCATGCGCGGCCGCGAGGATTGTGTGCGTGACGCGCCTCCGAAAAAACAAGAAAGAAAGAAATCTGTGTGTACTCGACGTCGGTGCAGATTGAGGCTGGCGATGACGCGGCTCGGTTCACCGGGGCGTGGACATCTGTCCGCTTTCCGTGGTCGACTACTGACCCTTTTTTGAGCGTAGACGACGTGCCCGGGCTAACCATCGTTGCTTGGCGCTTTCGTGAAAAGCTAGGCCTAACCGTTACTACATCCCGAATGGACTGCACAAAAGATTAGCTATATAGAATACAATAAAGTTCCGCTACACTCATACCCACCGCGATGCGATATCACTGGCTAAACATGCATGCCAGATTGATCTAATGCTTTGGTTAGACACGGCAATGCTACGTCGCTGAAGTATTAAGAACCAAAAAAGACATCTCGAAACGAAGAAGAAATAATATCCCTCCAAACACAACAAAAAAAAAGCATCTATAAAAGAATGGGGTATATAATGTTTAGATTTCTATAGCACATAGCCACATACACGACAACATTTTCTATGACCATCATAACGAGGGTTTAAGATGCGAGAAAAGCATCACAATACAACTTGTTGGGACGACGGAATCCGATTTTGCAACATATGTGCTTGTTTAAATTATTTGTTTCATTGAGGTGCTCACATTCCTGCATAACATTTGTTGCATACTAGCATCAAAATTATGTCAAGTTAGCAACATCCATTCCTGGATGTTTTTTCTATATAATAATTCACTGCCACATTCTCTATATGAAAGTTCTCTACCTAAACGAAAAGAAAAAAAATGCATTGTTATGTCCTATTAGTTGCAGTGGTGTAGCGTGGCACCATGAGTTCGATACCAGTCTTGCGAAAGCATGGGCCGCATTGATCATACACCACTTGTGCGGAAGCAAGGGCTGCATTGGTCCCACACCAGTCATGCGGAAGCACTGCTGCGGAAGCGGCCGCATTGGTATACCCCAGCCGTGCGAAAGCATAGGCCACATTGGTCCCACACCAGCCGTGCGGAAGCATGGGCCGCATTGGTCCTACACCAGCCGTGCGGAAGCATGGGCCGCATTGGTCCTACACCAGCCGTGCGGAAGCGTGGGCCACATTGGTCCCACACAAGTTCTGCGGAAAGCACTGGTGCGGAAGCGTGGGCCTCATTGGTCCCACACCAGTCGTGCGAGCGGAAGCACTAGTGCGGACGCGTGGGCCGCATTGGTCCTACACCAGTCGTGCGGAAGCTTGGGCCGCATTGGTCCTGCAACAGTCGTGCGATGGCGTTGCCTGCATGGGTTCCACTATACCAGTTTTGGCAAAGCAGTGACCTAAATATCACGGCCCAATTCATCTTTTCGTGTACTTCAATTCTTGTCTACCTCTGAGAGCGAGACCTTATGAGTTAGGCATATGATGAAGTAGTCTCATTTCAAAACAGAAGTTTCATATACATTGAGATGAGACAATGCCAAGAAGCAGTCAATCTACTACGCCATTCCATGAGTCGATTTAAGTATATCTGTGTGGAGGCATACACTAAACCCGGAACTCAAATATGCTCGAAATATTTATGCACGACTCCATTTATTTTACATGCTATTCGTATTATTGTCTCGACGCCCTATACATGCATATAATGTACTCAATATCTAGAGTGTTGCCAATTTTTAACATTGAATCACCTAAACATAGTATTCCTCGAAGAGATATAATTGAATTCCCTGATTGATCATAGTCGAATTATCAGGCAGTGGCATTTGTTGACAACTGGCATCCAAGACCAAAGGCACCTGAATCTCGCACACTGGCAGGCGGGGATGGCGTGCGTCTACCAATTCATTCCTACCAGTCAAAATCACACGACATGCCCCAGCAGTCGTCCTTTATCTCTCCTCCACGTAACCCCTCTCTCCTTCTCACCCAGGCCCCACGCGTTACCTAAAGCGCCAAACGGCGAGGCTGCCGGCTGGGCCTTCTCCATGCTTGCCCCAATCGCTGACACCTTGACCCCAGAGACAAGGCGTCTGGAGCCCGTCTCTGCGGTCCAGGTGAACCGAGCGCACAACGCCCGTCCTCGAGCCCCGAGATCGAAAGCCGCTCATCGCGTGCGCCACGCGACGCGCACCGGCTGATCCCCGCCGTCCACGTCCCGGTCCACGAAATCCACGTCCGGATACGGCTCCCGCCCGCGGTGTCGCGCATCCGGACCATCTGTGCCCAATCCGACGGCGTTGGGGCGCCCTCGCAGGTATTAAAGCCAGCCTGCCTTGCGACGGCTGCACTTTCTCCTTCCGTTCTTCGGATGGAGAAGGGAATGAGCAGCAGCGAGGTGAGCACGCGGGATCATGGCGTGCCCGTCCGCGAGGCGCTCGCATGCGGCGCGGACAAGAGGGTGAACGGCGCGGCGAGGTCCGCGCGGCGGCGCAGGCTGGAGCTCCGGCGGCTGGGACGGACGGCGTCGGCCGCGGCGGAGGACGAGGCGGCGAAGCGGGTGCGCCCGGTGTCCGACAGCTCCTCTGACTCGTCCGACTCGGCGAAGGTGGCGCCGGAACCGCCGCCGGCTCCGGCGGCGGCGGAGGCGGCGCCGAAGGTTCCGGTATGCTTGTCGCACGGCGCGGTGTCCGTGATCGGGCGGCGGCGGGAGATGGAGGACGCGGTGGCCGTCGCGGCGCCGTTCCCGTCCGCGGCTGGCGGGGAGGAGGCGGAGAAGAGCTGCGGGGAGGACGGTGGGAGGTTGAAGGACGGGGAGGAAGGGTTCTTCGCGGTGTTCGACGGGCACGGCGGGTCCCGGGTGGCGGAGGCGTGCCGGGAGCGGATGCACGTGGTGCTCGCGGAGGAGGTGGAGCGGCTGAAGCTCGGGGACTTGGAGGACCAGGACGGCGCGCGGTGGAAGGAGGCCATGGCGGCCTGCTTCGCCCGCGTGGACGGCGAGGTCGGCGGCGCCGAGGACGACGACGAGGACACGGGCGAGCAGACGGTCGGCTCCACCGCCGTGGTCGCCGTCGTCGGGCCCCGCCGCATCGTGGTCGCCAACTGCGGCGATAGCCGCGCCGTGCTCTCCCGCGGCGGCGTCGCCGTGCCACTCTCCGACGACCACAAGGTACAACACACACTACTCACACACACCGCACCCCCTCTTCCAAACAAACGCACCCCGCCTGAGTCGCCTGACGGGCATCGAGGACGGCAAAATGAAAACTTGCCAAGTGTTCTGGATCCGCATTAATTTAGATTTGTGAAGCATCCCGGCTGCGATTTAGGGACGCCACGCATCGACGTCGCCGTCATGACGCCGCTACCCTCGCGAGATCTTTTTTTTGGCCGGGATCACAGGTGTCGCGCGCAGGCCTCCCACGCCTCGGGCGCGTACCGGCACCAACAACCCCCTTATTTTGGCGTGCGGCCGTGTCGAAACAGGGGCGTGCGTGCTCGGCTCGACCGTGCCGCAGGTTTCTTCCCTCTTTTGCTTTGGGCATGGCGCGTTAACCTTTTCCGACGAATTTCGGCAAGGCGCCTTGCTCACCTAGCCTCGTAACCTTGTGCCGAATCAGAAGGTGAATTGCTTGTGCCCGTGGAGTGGGACGGCCGTGTGGGGCTATGTTACCAGGCTTGTCACAATGCGAGAGAAAATAGCAGTTCGCGAGAACTCTCCTACCTCACCGGCCGGGTTTGTTAAGGCAAAGGGCAAGCGGCGGGTGACATACACCTGGCCGCGTCCTAGTCATGAGCTGACACGTCGATGGAGTTCCCCGTTGGGCCAAGCCATGGTTCCCCGTGAGGATGGGCGTGTTAGGCCGCGGTTACTGAATGAGTGCAAAGGGTCGTTGGTTGGGTCGAGGTCAGTGTGGCTTTTTTCTCTGTCCTGCTTGTGCTCATGGCGTGCCGCTTGTGCCGCTCGTGTTGTCCATCTCTGATTGGCTCCTTTTGTGCTAGGAAATCTGCTTTCATAATCAATTCACTAGTAATTGGCTCCTTTTGTGCTAAGAAAGCTGCTTGCATTATCAATTTACTAATCTGGGAAGAATTTGCTTAATGCATACTACTACATAAAGAAAACAGATTTGGGACCAATACTTGCTTACAGCTCATACAAAATGCAATTCCTGCCCCATCACTTGCAAGTGAAGTTAACATGGTTTGTTAAACCACTATCAGCTTCTAATTTCACAGTGTTACTATTTACAAAGCTTCACTTAGTGGAAATTAATCTTGGTTTGGTTAAGTACGCTGTGATTTAGGAAGTAAATCAGATGGGGCAGAAATGTGGACAAATGGAACTGTTCTCTTCAGACTTGAACCACCAGCTCCTTTATCTTTGTGGCCTGTCCCTATGCAATGCTATAGTTTCCTTTTGCAGAATTAAACTACAAAGTTTCGTTTTTCAATAATTCACTGACCTCTGCCCCTGTGGCTGTTTTGTAAACTTGAAGTAGGACGAGCTTGCGTTCACTTTCCTATTTCAAGTGAATTATTGAACGCACAGCTTGACAGAGAATAAAGGGTTTCACATTTTGGTCTGAGGATGAAGTTGAAATGGGTGTACAAATGCAAGTGCTGCAAATGCTGAAGTGAAATAATTTGTTTTAGATGCGAGTTTGTCAAGGCATATCAAGTGCGATAGTTGCTTGTCGGGCTTCTGGTTTCAGAATTGATATTTGTCGGCTCGGTCCTTTCACTCTTAATGCGGGGACCAACCTTGATCATGTGGCATGCTAGCCTTAAACTCTAATGATGTAGGATGCGCAGAGGGATAATGCATCTGTTCTGCAGGTGTGCTTAACGAAATTGGTCAATGCAGGGAGATGGTTTACTTGTAATAAATTTGTGAAAGCTCCAAGTTTATTATAGTTACATTGCTAAGATGTAGGTGCCTGAAGAATTCAGTGATAGTCCAATGTGATTAAGGAAAGCTAGTGCCTAGTGATATGCTTTTTTTCAGTCTCTTACTCTGGCTATCTGGCAATACTTGAATATTGACATATCCTACCACACTTGATATGACTTGATATGTCCGCAATTAGAGCTGAATTTTCTTTTGCATCATTTCCAGAAATTTGATGTGATACACTTATACCACCTCAGCTTCTTCGAACATGATTGTTCCATGATATACTTTAGGATTTGTTTTTCTTGGTCTTTGCCCTGCCGTTCGTTTTAGGAACTGTGCTCTGCAGAGTGCTGGAAACAGTAACCCGCAAGCCTGAAACTTTGAATGAACTATGCTCTGCTCTGAGTTCCCTTATATCAATAAGGTTCTTCATATATATAGACGAAATGTGAAATGAAGTACTCTAGATACGTTCTGCTATGTCTAATTGCTTTGTTTATTACAACTTTTTTATTTAGCCATGTTGTCTGTTGTTTAACGATGCAGTGCAATACTGAATTAGTCTACTGGGATCATTTCGAGATTTACTTTCATGCTACTCTACTTTTGCACTTTCAGCCTTGTCTAACCTGCAACATGTATCGCAGGTAATGCTAATGAAACTTTTGATTGATTTGTTCAGCCCGAGCGGCCAGATGAACTGGAAAGAGTAGAAGCAGCAGGTGGGAGGGTCATCAACTGGAATGGGTACCGTGTTCTGGGAGTTCTTGCGACATCAAGGTCAATTGGTACGATTCTATTCGATATGTTTCTCATGTGAGATTGACGTGTTGGTAGATAAATTTTATTTGGCTATAAAAAAAATGAGGGTAATCAAAGGGCTAACAATCACAATAGGTTTGGTGAGGAAAGAATTGATAGAGGGTTGCAAATCGACAACTTAAGGGGTACAACTCCAACCTTCTAGTGCAGTCAACAATACCAATTTTTCCCAAGATGGTACCAATTTGATTAAAAAAAATAGTATCGTTGGTTGAACACAAAGATTTGGAGGGCACCCCCATAGGGTTTAAGTTTGCATCCCTGGATGTTCATGTTGTCACTCACTTTCATTGTTGACATTTTCTGCAATGCATACTCTTTGTACCCATAGGGATCCCTATTATGAGTAGAGTGTAGTGAATTAACAAACCTCACGCGGATGAGGTGCATAAATCCTTTTATGGACTTGGAATTCGGTGAACTCGAATTGTTCAGCACGCTATCCTGTCTACATTGCTGATACGAAGATTACAGATTATGCACTTGTTTTGGATTGATCGCTGAGTTTCTTGTGCCTGCCGTTTCAGGGGACTATTACCTGAAACCATATGTGATAGCAGAACCGGAGGTGACTGTCACGGACCGGACGGACAAAGACGAGTTCCTCATCTTGGCCAGCGACGGCCTTTGGGATGTGGTGCCCAACGAGGTGGCCTGCAAGATAGCGAGAAATTGCTTGAGTGGGCTTGCGGCTTCCAAGTACCCCGAGTCCGTCGCGGGGAGCTCGGCAGCCGACGCCGCAGGCCTGCTGGTGGAGCTCGCGATGTCGCGCGGCAGCAAGGACAACATCAGCGTGGTGGTGGTGGAGTTGAAGCGGCTGAAGAGTCGCAAGGCGAGAAGACAGAATGGTACTAGGTAGCATCACAGGAGTGGCCGGCCGGCTTGTCGCAATAGTCGAGCATGGCCAGGGGTGGGGCGAGGGAGGGAGGCGAAAGATTTTCGCAGCTAGCTGAGTTATGACGGGGTGTTTGTAAAAAGGGCTCGCAGGGATCAGTCCATAGAGCTGCTCCTGTGTTGTGAGTGTTTGAGCGTGGTAGCTATAAGTAGCTGCGCTGGTGTAATGCGTTGGTTCTTTAGTTCTATCCTGACATGGCATTCTGGCCTACCGAAGCAGAGAAAATGAGCTGCTTTTCTGAGTTCAGATCGTCTCATTGACTCAGACTGCTTGTCGCTTGACAAAATAGTGTAATCCCTCTCTCGTACCTAACCGGCATTTTTTTGTGTATTGAACTCTTTCGATGGACAATTTGAGTCGAGTGTCAGGCTCTGCGGGAAGCAAATTATGTGAGACCCGGTCTCAGCTTTTTTTTTTTTAGGGAAGCTATCTGGCGCACTTTATTGATTACTAGCAAAGATAGTTACATGGTTCACCAGGTGTTCAAGAATGAAACTAGGAGGGGGTCCATGGATCCAAATACATAAACGTTTCAAATTGAAAGCTATTTTAGCTAGTTCATGAGCAACCCAGTCTCACCTTAATCGGAGAGACCTTCGTCCTCTGCAAGACACATGTCCCCTCACAATCTCAAAGCAATGCCCCTCTAATCCACACCTAACGTTGTTTCTTTCTGTGTTTCATCACGGGTGGTGGGAGTTGTTTCATTTTCGATCGATTACGCATCTCGGCGTGCGGCAGCCCGTCCTTGGTATCCCATACAATACATACACGGCAGTTGTCGCCAAGTTCTATTTTAGATTCTTAGTAGGGTTATACTCTCTCTATCCATAAATATATTGTTATTTTAATTTTGTCTTAAGTTAATTTTTTTGAACTTTGATTAACAATATATATATAAATGTATAATGTTTCAAACTAAAAAAGTTACATAGTATGATACGTACTTTATTTCACAATGAATCTAGTGACATCATTTTTGTGTTGCCAATATTTATAGCTTTTTCATAATTGATAGTCAAATTTTAAAATGTTTGACATAAAAAATAAACTAAAATGACACTATATTTGTGGATGGAGAGAGTGTGGATGTAGGTGTAGCACCTAGAATTCCATCAAGACTAGGGCCAGGCAAGAAACTACCATCATGCTAACATTTTTTGTTTGAATGGAACCATCATGCTAACATTGAAAAACTAGCAATGTAAGAACCAATGCACACAAGATATAAATTTGGGCGATGCTACACGTACTAACAAAGCTGTACGAAGCTGCTACGAAGTAAAAGTTTTTCCGTGTGATACTGCCCTGCTTAACTGAATACCATGGGCCCACATGCCTAATTTTGCCTCTCGTACTGGTGGCTTCCCCAACGAGAGGCTGCTTCAACACGTAGTTCTGGACACCTCCAATGACCAGTGGCAAGATGGAGTAGCAGCGGCCAACTTATAAATGTGTGATTTTATCTTAAACTACGTTACACAGCTTGGCGATAGGATCATATTTTCAAATGATAAAAACAACAACATTAGTTTACATGCTGGTTGAACCATGGAATAAAATTCAGAAAAGATTTGTTATTTAGACCTAACTGTCAAGAGTTGGATGTATGTTCGATCACCTGCATGCTAAGCCAGCAGCCGCACAAGTTAATCGACTGGGAAAAAGGAATATTAGTGTGGACTAGGCATTGGGCCGGGCTGGGCTAGCCTTAATTACATGGTTAAATGGCGCTTTTGCGGCTGGGGAGTCACGGAACTCTCTTCGTAACTGCTTCGTACCAAGAGCTTCGTACGTATAGAGTTTTCCTATAAATTTTGAACCCCCACTAATAATATATGACTTTTGAACACAAGATATAAAGTAACACCCCCACTAATAATAAATTTTGAACACAAGATATAAATTTTGAAAAACTAGCAATGTAAGAACCAATGCACACAAGATATTAATGGTAGTGTAACATAACCAGGGCAAAATATGCTTGAACACGTAGAGACAAGGCTAATCTGTGGTCGCTAGTTAATTCCCCTTGAGTAAGCTGGTTGAGTGGACTCATTGTGGCTTGCGAACTACAAGAGCACTGCCTGCTGAACACTACGGCCATACCTAACGTATACCAGTGCACTGTTTGCTATTGGATCAGGACTAGGGCCACGGCGCAGGTCCGCCCCTGGTAGCACTCAATTGTTCTCGTCGATCGCGATGGCGCAAGAGATCAGTTTCGGCGACTCGCGGCAGCCCACGAAGCTTTGTCGAGTTCTAGGTTTACGGTCTGTTCGCCCGCACGTCGTGCCAATCCAGCGGGAACTCGGAATGCGATGAAGCTGTCACAAGCTATGAAACTTGAAGAAGCTGCCTCGCGTGGGACAGGCTGCAGCCGGCCGGAAAAAGACTCCGTGCCGGGCATCGCGCGACGGATCGAGGACGAACAACTTCCCAGGTTTCCGTCAAAGAAAAGAGGACGAACAGCTCTCGCATCTAACGAAAACACTGGCAAACCAGAGAAACGACGTCATATATTATTAGTGGGGGTGTTACTTTGACATTGTGATAAAACACGTGTCCTCAAGATGGAGGTTTAATAATCACAGTCTAATGCGACAGATAATTTGAATTTTAAACATATAATCCACATGCGCATTTTGCATAGTCCATCTGTGGATCGTGTGGAGCAAAGTAGTGTTGCACTGTTGCTTACCATGAAATAGTTAGGGGCATCTGATGGCAAACCAGAGAGCCTGCTGGAGGTCAATTGGAATATCAGTGCCAAGAAATCTACAAACGCTACAAGTAGTGAAATGGCTTAAAAGAAAGCTAGGAGTGCCTTTCTTCATGGAAATAATTATCTTAATGGCCTGGAGCATATGGGTAACGAGGAACAAATGGTTATTTGACAATTTAGACCCAGCTGTGGATAATTGCAGGAGGATTTTCTTCAAGGAACTTGCCATGGTTATCCATCGGACAAGCCAACGTCACATTGAAGTTTTGCAACAATGGATAGACAGCCACATTTAGCTTCAGCTTTTCTTTTCTTTGTAAATATCCTGTATATACTCTATGTACCTTTTTTTATATTCATAATCAATAAATTGCTGTAGGGCTCTGCCCTCCAGTTTCCTTCAAAAAAAAAAAATACCCACGCATAGAAAATCCACAAGAAGCTCACAAAACAATTCAGGAAAGTACACAGTAGAGTATGCCAATTTAGTGTAACATTTCCATAGCCTCCCTTGGCAAAGGACATCTCCCACTGCAATAATATGATGAAAGATATTTAGAGTTAGTACCTTGTCTACTAACAACAATGCCTAAATACTATGAAATTTTGCAACTCACCAGATCAATGAATGGTATGAGATTAAGTGGAATAAACAACACTATTCCACATATCGCGGTAAATTTGGACCACCAATTCAGATTTGCAATTCCTTTGGGACTGAGGTCAATTCGGTAGAAAACAAGTATCACAACAAACATCGTCGCAAGTACAGCCGATGCTACTAGGCATAGAACGAACTGTGGAGTGGAAACAAAGTTTGAATCAGGCCACATTATGCTAAAAGGCTGTTAAAAACAACATGCTTCAAAGCTGCTTAAAACGTAGAACAAAAATATTCATGTACCTTGATGTATTCTTTCCCTTTGATGAAGTAGCACATAAGCACAATCATGCTAACGGTCAAGCCAGCACAATTGACGATCAGTGCGTCTAATCCTATGTACCCAGAGGAAAGGTACATGTGGATCTTCATATAGACGGTCCACACCGCTGCGGCGACGAAGTTGCATAAAACCGACTTTGCAGGGAATATGGTTCTTGTAACGAACCAGCTATCGGTGCAGTAATAGATGATAACTGGACAAAACGATAGTACAACGCTGAAGAAGTCGGCTGCAGTTAAAACAAACGACATCTTTCAATCAATGTGAAATCAAAGGCGAAAGAAAAAAACAAATAAATAAACAGCAGGGCCAGCTCTCATGCTGTCAATTAGCTGCTCCATATGACCTTGACACAATATGAACAAATCCACATCCAAAAAGCAACCCATGCTGCAACTAATGCTAACTCTATTTCAACGATCAGCTTCCAGCGTCAAATTCAGATAACACAAAATGAAACAAGGGTAAACATCTTGAACAATCAACTTTAATAACCGTGGCACCTATAAGCCCCTATACAGAGTCAACTGAACTCAAAGCACCTATAAGCTTTCAGATAACTTGACTTTGTTGCATGCAACTGAATAGAGTTGGAATCCAATCTGGTGAGTCAACACTATCCCCCTCACAAAGTTATTTAAACTGCATTGCCCTTGCGGGTTCAAACATAGACACACAAGAAATGCCATTAACTGGTAGTAATGCATATGCCCCCCTTGCAAATGTAGTAGCCGCCCCAGTCTACCAAAAATGATGCTGGAAGACAGAGATCAATGGACAAGCAGAGGTTGCAATTAATTAATTCAGAGTACCGACTGTAGTCATGCCCATTGTTAGGATGACTTGGTAGACTACAGTCACCTGAACTCTAAGAAGACACAGTGTAATTACACTATCACCTGAACTCTAAGAAGACACAGTGCCATCCTACGGATACGAGCCTCTTAAGAAAAAGGATTCTAGCCTCCTAATTGAAAATCTTGAACCTGCTACAGTATGACAGAACAATTCCGATTTAGGAACAGAAAATGATCCTATTATAATTTAGCCACGCCCTCATATTCACAATCAGATATAATTTATTCCACAGCAAAATGTTTCCATTCACCGTTCAAAACTAGATCGACAACCATATCTCGAGACCACCTCTGGCCGAAACAAGCGGCCTTCGTGGATGCACGTCCATAACGAGATGGAGTGGCCTGCGAAAATGGCGAGAAAGTTGGAGGACGCCTCCACGCATCACCTTAGGCCTTGGCTACTAGGCGGAGATGAAGTGGAAGTTTCCACTCCAATGTTAGGCGGTGATTTTGCTAGGGGTTTTGCATCTAATCTCGTGGATTCAAAATCTAAAAGCAGCGGTCCGTCAGTTGTTGAATCAGGAAATACAAGAGAAAGCATCAGGCAAAACCACCCACAAAGAGAAAAATGTTGATTTTAAACGGAAAGAAAGAGAGGAAATTGAAGAGACACGTACCAACAACCAACACAACTTGTTCCCACAAGCCTATCTTTGTGCTCGGGCCCGCAAGCCTATCTTTGTGCTCGGGCGTGGCGGGCTTGGTGCTGGTGCATCCGCAGTTCTGGTCTCACCTACTCTGCTCCATGTCTCCTACATGAAAGAAAGTGAGAAACCGAATCCCTTAGAGCCACGGAGAGGCCAAGAATCGTAGAAATAACTACTCGCAAGAACCAAGAAATCGAAACAAGGCGGCGCATTAAAGAAGAGCCACGGAGAGGGCAAGGTCACCAATACTTTCGCATAAACCAAGATACTCCTATCTAAACAAGGCAGCGGATTAAAAAACAGTACCTCGAAAAGAGGGTCTCTCCCAGCAGCGCAAACAAGGAGAAGTGCCGCAGCGGCAAACAGAAGAGTTGAGGTCGCCTTCATGATTTCGCGAGCTCTCAAGGCAGACCAGCCGGTTTCTCTCCTGTTCACCTCTCATGCCCTCTTTGAAACGCGGAAATTTTTCTATTCCTGTGTTTTTTCTATGAACAGTCAATTGATTTCTATGAAATTCCTGTACAATTCCTATGAAAATTCTACGTTTCAAAGGGGGCCTCAAAGTCTCAAGGCAGAGCAGCAATGGAATCAGTGTACATGAGACTGGAGTCTAGTAGGAGTACTGCTTTTACGTATACCAGTCAACAAAGCCTGAGTCTAGTATCTTTTTAATATATTATATCCTTTCTTTTTGAATCCTCCAGATGATTCCAACTTTTCAAGGCCAAAGCCTGCCTACAATGTCCAGGGAGAGGCAGGCTAGTTTTAGCTGCTTGCTAGTCCTTCCAGAGCCAAAGCCTGCCTGACCATGCTATTTATTTTTCTCTAAAATAAATATTTTTTCTAGCGAAAACAACTAATATGCAGGATCACGCATGTTATTCGTTGGTGACATTCCAAATCAAAACACTATTATTTAGTATCTTTTCGGTCCAGTCATAAGACTCGGAACCGGGTGAAATAGAATACAATTTGCCTTTTGCAGCGGCAGGGGGCAGCGCCCCAAAGGGGAGCGGACAGTTGTCTCATTCTCCCTCATCGCCTTGTGATTTGGGTAGTGGGCCCACAGAAGCGGCTGGAACGTGGGGTTTCGGGGGGAGTACCCCTGGTGGGTCTCCACTCTTGAAAAAACGCAGCATCCGTGGCGAACGCTGATGCACCCAGACGAGAGCACGGCGTTTTTTTTAGATAATGGAAAAATTGCATACAACCCGGCCTTGCGAGAGCACGGCGTTTTGCCTCACGGTAGCGCCGTAGCGGGGAGAAACATGGACAGTAGCTTGAGACTGCCATTCCATCATTCCATGGCCGATAACTCGTGGACGCGACGCACCGTCGACCGTCATGGTTGAACAATTGCTACCTAACTCGTCGTTCCACGAGCATAACATTTGTTCAACGTGTTGTACCGTATACATCACCCCCGTCAGTCGAAGCATGTTGGAGAGCTTGGACCGCGAGGCTCTATTCCTAGTAGGCGGCAGCGACTCCAAGTGCATACTTGATGCTTTGGTTGTTGACCGTCGACGGTGAGCTCATTTGGACGGACATTAGGCGTCGGCTGTTTTGCTTGTGTCCTTGAGGGACCGATCGAGCTAGCCGCCGTTTTGGCGTGGCTTGTAGGGGCAGTATCTACTTCACCGATCACCATTTTCTGGACGAAGACGTTAACAACACTTCCTAGCTCCTCCCTGCGCCACAATTTGTTTTAAGCAATTGGGGCAGATTCCAGCGTTCAGTTTTTAGAGCAGAAATCATTTTTTTTCATACAAGCACAAGTAGATGAACACCTGTTAAATGGTCTCTGTATTATGACTTTGTTAATTAAACATGACAGACAAACATCCTACACAGGGCGAAGCGAGTGAAATCAGCGACTGTTTGCTGTCAAGAGATTCGGCTGCCGCCGTTGCTGTATTGCGTGCTCTGATGGGCGATCAGGTGAGGTGTGACTACACATTTATCGAGGTTCGAAAGAAGCTGCAAATCTATCCGCTTGAAACAAAGCAAGCTCTTCGGCTGATAAACGGGTGCGGACGAAAGCAAGAGACAAAGAGATATGGCCCTCGCGCTGAATGCATGCACCGGACGACTTTAGCCTCTCCGCACACATATTCTTTTATTTTCTTTCTCTAAAAGGAATATTCTGTTCTAATCATCAAGATTTTTTTCTCTATATCAATTTCTCCTGCATCTATAGTTCCTCTATATTCTTCCTCTATCTTAACTACCACATATTTTATTCAAACATCTCCAACCATCATCTCCTCTCTCCTCACTTTTTTTCCTTTTCTTTTTTCTATCTCCTCCCGTTCTTTTTTTTTTCTTTTTTCTTTTCTTTTTTCCCTTCTCTTTTTTCTCCCATTTCTTTTTTCCTCTCCCCACAAAGAAGGCTACACAGTAGCTGCCACACGCGATCCGTGCTGGCCATAGCTGATCCGCTGGGAGCTCGAACCTCCCAGCCATGGCGTGGCCAGTGGTGGCCGGACCTCGCCGATGGCTCGCCGATGACGGTCAAACGGCAACAAAAAATTCTACAAAAATTACAAATGCGCAGCAGAGCTCGACGCGCATCCATTTGAGAGGTCCCAGGTGGTAGGAGATGATCGGGATATGGCCAGCGGCGAAGTACGCATCTGCCTCACTTTCGGCGAGGCCGTGAGGTCGACAAGATGCACCAAAAATCCGGTAAAAATGTTGGAGAGCTTCACCTCGTCGAGTAGAAGAGCAGCAAGTAGCTTGTTGTCGAGGAAGATGGCTGGAAGTAGTAGCGGCTTGGCCGGGCGGCGGGGCGACGTCGAGGCTCTGGCGGGCGCACTCCCTGCACGCGCGCGAAACAGTTAGGGGTGGCCGCGGTCAGAGGCGAGTGGGCGGGTCCCACGTGCCGTAGCGGGACTCCGCTACCCCGCTAGAAGTAGCGGAAGCCGCGCCTTTCGCTTCGATAGCGGGAACCGTAGAGGAGGCCGGTGCAGCGCTCGTTCCGCTATCTGCTTCCTGAAGGAAGCGATAGCGGGCACCGGTGCGGGCAGCCTTAGCTTCTCGAATGCCACTACTCCTTGCAGAGCATAACTTGTCAGCTAAAATAAAAGCGAAAAACACGTGACAATAGACATAGATACACTCAAGAATAAATTACATAAAACCCTCCACTAGTTTCATGATCTCACACATCTACGCAGAAATCAACACTTTCCTGCTTCCAGGAACAAGTAGGTACAAAGTTAAGACACATTAATCATGCATTAATTAATTTATCTGATACACTACAAAGCATTGCATATAAAGAAATAAAGTAAAGTGCACAACCGGTCCCTTAACTTGTCCGGCTGTGTCACTTATTAGGGCATGTACAACCTAAAGACGGGGGGTCGTCTCTAACATATAAGCAGACATGTCATACAACCCAGAGACAGAAGGTTGTCTGTAGGCAATTTAATGGTACGCATATAACTAAAGATCAACTATAAATTATTTACGTATACCATTGTGTGGCCGTTTGATAGAAAATATATCAAACATAAATGGAAACATCGTTACAATATTTTTTGATAAACCAATACAAAGCTAACAAAAAGCAAGGGACATAAAGAAAACCAAAAATTATATAGGCAGTATTTCATAGCCTTTTATTGTACCAGTTAAACCAAATGGGTTAACATAATCTTAATTTGCAAGGGCATCCAACATTTATTGTACGAATTCCTGCATTTTTTTATAAAAAAAGGAAGCAATTGCCAAAAAGCTTGGTTCCTTTTTTTTTAGGAACAAAAAAGGCTTAGTCCCTGCATTCTGTTGGTCCTTTTGGGCCGCTCTCTTTTCTTTTTTCTGTTTTACGCTCACAGATGGCCCAGCCCATTCGGCCTTGGTAGCTCTAGTCGTTCTTCTTCCTCCATCTACAGAGCACCACGAACAGACCATCATGGCTGCCGGTTGGAGCTCATGGATCCACGAGATTAAATCGCAAGAACGCCTTTGGATTAGTAAAATGAGCTGGCAAGGGCATTCTCTTCGACTCCATTCTTCCGCGCGCACGCTCCGTGCGGGATCCGGATGCGCCATCGCCTCTGGAGACAAGGTCGAACAACGGAAGCGCGCCCGTCTCGTCCACCTCGGAGCACGGGAGGAGGGCGTCGCCTCGCGAGACGACGAGCGCCCTGTCTCTAGGGTGAGCTGGGGGGGGGGGGGGGAAGTGAGAAAAGACCCATACAGACACGGGGGAAAGACGAGGGTTGTACATGCCCTTAGGTCTTTTTACTTAGAAAATATTGATTGGACACCTTTGAACTTATTCTGTTGTGTCACTGAGATCCATGTACTTATAGTTACATCTTTAAACTTGTTTGATTGGTCACTTAGGTCCAAGTAGGCTCAAACCGACCTGACATGACACATCTAATTGAAATGAGCATGCAATTGTATTGATACCAGATTAAAAATGGTTCTTTCATATATCGGTATCCTGTTAAAGCTTTCAGCGTCTTGATCACAAGCTAGAATTTTAGCATATATTTGTAAGCGGCGTAAATATTTTCCATCATACTTTAGATTTCACATGCATTTGTTGTTATTCAGAAGTTGCACTTTAGATTTCACATATAGTTGCTCTCATATTACTCCTCGTCAATAGTTGCAGACACATGCTGCAATAAGCAACACGATTTTTGTTTCTTTTCAAATTAAAGGGATCCATATTATGCTTCTCAACTCTTGCCGGAGTCTAAAAATCAACCTCGACTACCATAATGGGTAACTTACACCTCTAATAAGAACAAGTAAATTACCCATCTTAAAAATATATGTCAAATTTTACTTGTTGATGAACATGCGAAAAGTAAAATTTTAAGGGTATATCAACACAAGAAAAACCCTTAATATGGTATTAATACAATTGCATGCAACCCACATCCCACGTTAGATGTGCCACGTCAAATTAGTTCGAGCCTAGTTGGTTCTAAGTGACATTATTGAACAAATTTAAGGATGCCGATATAAACAGAGGGACCTGAGTGACACAGTTGGACAAGTTTAAGGATGTCAGAATAAATAGAGAAATATAAATGACACAACCCACGTTTTTGTGGCGTCGCCTAGGCGTCGCCTAGGCGTCGCCTAGGCGACAAGGCGCTCTCTTGTGCCACGGCGTCCAAGTCGCCACGGACAATGTCATATGGCGGCCGCCACACAGTGTTAGGCGTCGCCTAGGCGCGATTTGGCGTCGCGTCGACGCCCAGGAGCCCGTGGCGGACGCCGCAGGAGCCAATCGCTGGTCGAGCGCGGGAAACAGGGTGCGCGCGCGGGAAACAGGCTGGCAGGCGCGGTAGCGCGGGAAATCCAGGCCGCCTGGGCTTAGTTACCGCCCAGCTGAAAGAAAAACGCGTCCATCCACTTCACTTCAGACTTCAGAGAGAGAACGAGAGAGGGAGAGGGCGGACCGGATTTGGAGCTCGAGGAGGGAGAGGGCGGACTGGATCTGGAGCTCGAGGAGGCGGATTGGACCTGGAGCACGGGGGCAGCTGCTTGGACTTGGAGCTCACAGGAGGCTGCTCTTCCCCAATCGTAAGTTCGCACTCCATCTTCTCCCCTGCTAGTGCGTGCGCTGCAGTACTGCTTGCTGTGACTTGCTCTGTTTATTTTACGATGTGTGTGCTGTGCTTGTTGCCTCTGCTAGCTGTGCTACTTTTATATGTGCATGCTCACTGCTCGATTGCTTGTGCTTGTGTTTTTATATGCTTTGTGCCCTGCTTTGCTCATGGATGCCAGGTCCCCCCATCGTGTGATGTGCCAATTGTTTTTAAGTGCTACTGAAGAAGACAACGTTGGGTTGGCTGATGCTACTGAAGAAGACAACGTTGCTACTGCTGATGATGAGTTCGATGATGGTTTTTAAGTGCTTTGGGCTGGAGATTGGCACTTACTTTTGTCTGTTGTACCCTTTTGTGTGTGCTGAACTGATGGCATACCCATGGTTGTAGGCTGCATGCATGCAACTAGTAGTAATATATAGCTGGCTGCATGCATGCAGCTTACTAGTAATATATAGCTAGATGAAGTCAGACTCTATTAATGGACTGTAATATAATTTATCATGCACTGATGCTTCCTTATTTGTCTTTTTGCTTCTTTTTAGTTAATTCTCAGCAATGGACATGGTTTTCAGTGAATTGTTATCAGAATTGTGCCCTTTTGCTGATCAGTTGGTGTTTTTGTGTTTTGTAGATGCCTACAAGAAAGAGGGATGTCATATGGGTGCAAAGAATGGCAGCAAACAAGGTAAATATGAACTGCACTAATGCTATCTGAACTTGCGCCTCATGGCGCCTAGAACTTGGTTATTTTCTAAATAGAGAGACCTAAGTGACACAGCCAAACAAATTTAAAAACCGTTCGTGCACTTTACTAAAAAAAAAATACATGCTTCTTGCAGTATGAAACCTGTAATCTACACATTTCATTTCTATAACTCCTGACTAGAAGTATGTCTTTGAACAAAGACTGTATAGTGTATTTTATACTGGCATAGAATACCTTATCTCAGCGGCAAAGTACTATGTTCTTGCCACGGATACGAATTGAGCCGCTCGAGGTTGCAGATGATGGCGCACTCGCGATGGGGCAAAAAGCGGATGCAGGAGGCGAAGGTCGCGCGCGGGAAGGTCCTAATCCGCATTAGCGCCGGTTGGCGACCTCAACCGCCTCCGAGGCACCCATCGCCGAGTCCTCGCGCCGCCATCCGCCGCGCCCCGTGCTGCCAAGCGCCGTGGCCCCGCCGCCCTCGCGCCTCAAGGGCGCCCCCGGCCGTGTGCCTCCACGCCGTCCCACAGCCGCCGGAGCTCGCGCGCGTCGACTTTGCTAGTGTTGTTGGTCTTGGTCCTCGAGCGCCCAGACGGTGTTCCAACCGATGGGTGAGGCGGACAGCTCGGGAGCGTGAGCCGGGGGCGGCCCATGAGAGGAGCGGCGTCGGGGGAACCGTCGCGGGGGACGGCGGCAAGGCCTCGGCGACGACGGCGTCGGATGGCTCGCAGTCTCGCAGAGCTGCGGGGGCGCGTTCGTCTACGCTTGTATGGAAGAAAAGACGAGGTGGAAAGCAATGCGGCTGGGGAGTCGACGAGATGGCGGTGGATATGAGCCCCCATCGACCCGAGCAGTCGATGTGGGGGTTGCGCCACCGCCTCGATGCACCGCCATGTCTGCGCCGCGCCCGTCTCTATGGCGCTGCTTGTCGCGCCTCACCCGCCTTGCATGGCCACACCGCGCCTCGCTTGCACGCTTGCCCGCGACGCCAGCAGCGCGTTCTTCCCCGCACTACAAGCTGGCCTGCCGTGGCAGCGTGCTGCACGCTGGAGGCTGGACCGCAGCGCCTCGCCCACCAGCTGCGCCCGCCTGCTGCGCTTCAGCCTGCTCGCCGCGCCACTTGCTGCGCCAGACCGCAGCGCCTCCTGCTGTTTGTGCCTCGCCCGCAGCTCGCACAACGCAACGCGGATTATGTGTAGGTACTGGGACGTCTCCCCTTTATCTGACGGTGATCATCAGATGCGGATGCATCACGATTCGGGTTAGCATGCTGACTCGGATAAGTAATTAACTTGCTAATCTGTACATGCTGTCATGACTGAGCAGTGACCACAGGGCGAGAACCAATTTGAAAATCAATGCCGCCCTTAACCCGCCTGACACCGTCACAAAGACATTGACACGCGTCCGTAGACTGCCGGTGGCCGGCTGCGTCGCCTTCAAAATATGGATGGGGTGTCTGGCTTCCCTTCATCGTCCCCGGAGTGCTGAGCTGCAATCAGCCGCAAGCACCATGGCGCCTTGTGAGGAAAACATGGTGGAGAGTGTTGAAGGTGAAGGATTGCTTGCACTTCTGTCAGATGCGGCGATTAAAACGCCAACTGGTGAACAAACGCCATCGGCTGGAACAGAACCGCTTCTTGTTCCCTTTTCTTGGAGGTGAGCCACAAAATTTTTACATTCAGTTTTTGAAGTTCCTTTGATTCATCGCTAAAGGGCTAGCAATGGAATTCTTAGAGCATTTCCAACCGATGTTTCATATTGTAGGAGAATGAAAATTGAGCATATGGATCAGAAGAAGGTACCCCTCCGCGTCGTCTCCTCCAGGCGACGGGAGGGGCGACTCGACTCCAGCCTCCGCCGCCCCCAAATCCAGCCTGCTCCGGCCGCTGCCGCCACCGGCGAGTGCGGCGGGGGCGGCCCGTGACGGGGCTCAACAAGGCTACCCGTTCGCTCTTCCCTTTTCGTCGTTTTCTCCATCGTTTTCCCCCGTTTTCTTCCCTGTTGTTCTCGAGTTGGTTGGGACTGGTTGTGCCATGGCTGGCCGATTGGAGACCTTGCGTCCTCTCC
The DNA here is from genome assembly GCA_007726485.1 of Eragrostis curvula. Lineage (NCBI taxonomy): Eukaryota > Viridiplantae > Streptophyta > Magnoliopsida > Poales > Poaceae > Eragrostis > Eragrostis curvula. The sequence goes on along the minus strand of RWGY01000009.1, from coordinate 18,359,403 downwards.
TTGGCTAGTTCCGGCCAGTGGCAGCTCTGCTGCGTTGTTCGTATGCGAGCTACTGCCCTCCCTTCCCCCTCCTCTGTCCGGTATACTACCTACGCCTGAGCAACATGGCTGCTGTTCCCCAAGGTTTCCTTGGCCCTGCTGCCCGGATCCAGCCCTCAAATCGCCGGATCTGGTCGTCTTACCTGCAGATCTGCCGCATCCCCTCTCATCCCCATGGTCTGCGAGGGGATTTGGGTAGGGGGCTGCTCCTGTTGCAGCTCCTACAAACCTGCGGCACTATTTGGCCTTTCTTCGCTGGGCTGCTGGTTGTGGGATCCGTTCCGCATCCTTGCTTGTCCCAGCTTTTGCAGCTGTTATGTTGCCCTCTTCTACATGGTGAGTGAGTGCATGTGGCACAAGGCGAAATCCTTGCCTCGCTTAGTGCTGGGCAGGCAGCGGTGCTACCTAGTATCACTTTCCTCGTTGGAGGCGCTGCTCTAGTGTCCATGCATTCTCATCGACAAGATTCTCCGGGTGTAAACCTATTGGTGATGGCGGCGTCTCACGTCGTGTCCTTCTTGAAGGCATTGCTGAGGAGGTCTTCTTCACTGTTTGGAAGGCATTGGTAGTTTACCTCTTTGTAATCCCCGTCCTTCTTTTGGATCGTTGCTCCTTGCCCTACTTCATTTGTTGTCACCTGGATTTGGCGAGCTCTCCGCTGGATTTCTTGCTTCATTATCATCACTTTCACTTGGTGGACTTTGGCTACATTCTCAGCATTCTTCCCTCCTTTGGGGCATCCTTCCCCCATAGGGCGTCGGATGGGTGTTGGATTTGGCGGCCCTTCCTCCTTTGGGGCTTCCTTCCCCCACATGGCGTAGACGGGCGTCCGATTTGATGGCATCTTGAGAAGTCAGCCCCTATTCTGGCTTATTGCGGGTAGTCATTGTCAACCACTTCTATGGGGTACCAATTCGCAAGTCAGCAGTGCGCGGCAGAAGGCTGCAACTGACGAGCTCCGGTATTTCCCTAGTTGTATGTGGATTGGATGTCTTTGTGTTCGATCAGTGTTGTCCTTTGTGGCTTCTTCCTTGGTCTGAAGCCGGGTTAGCAAGGCCAGGGGGCTTGTTCTCTTGAGGCATAACTCTCCCCTTTGGGGCTTCCTTCCCCCACAGGGCGTTGGAGGACGCCAACTAGAGTGGCGACCATACAACTAAGGCTTGCGGTTCGCATGCCTTGGTTTAATGAAGTCTACGGTTGAAGATTGCTAATGGATGGCGTGGTTTGGCTAGCGAGAAGCAAGGTGGTGGTGCGGACCGATGATCGGCGGCCCTTCTGTGGTGGTGTTTGGATGCTTCGCCGAACTGTATGTTTGTTTGTGTGTGCGTGCGTGCGTGTGTGTGTGTGAGTGTGCGCGTACGGGTGTGGGTGTTTTGTGTGCGTGCACACTCGCTTTGTAATCAGCTTACGCTGATCACTTTCGACTAATATAGTAGGTGGGGAAACTCCCCCCCCCCCGAATTGCTCGAAAAAAAAAATTGAGCATATGAAAATTGAGCATATGAATGACAGAATGAAAGACCCAAATAGAACCAACCACGTTTCAGAAGTTCACTCTCACGCTTGTCACCTTGAGCTGCTTTTGCCTCCAGATCACTTATAGGAGATGGTGACAAAGATAAGGTTAAGTGTGTCGGGGTAATAAGGGAAACAATGTTCCGATTCCTAGCATATGAAAATATTTAAAAATGAAATTGATAAAGGAGTATAGTGTATTAAAATATTTCCAGCTGTTTATACAAGATCACTGTCCATCCATATGGTGGCATTCCCGGACACGGATCCGCTGCAGTACTGCACTCCCGTGCAGTGGTCACTGACGCGTGGGGCCGGGCCCACGTGTCAGTGACCAATGATTAAGTCAGCTGAACCCCGTCCGGCATTCCCTCACCTACCATGCGTTCTTTGACCCGTCTCAACAATCAGAAGACATTTCAGTATTGCAAAAAGGTGACGAAAGAATCCAGAGTATGTGCCGTGGGATGATGCTTCTCCATCCAAAGGGCAAGGAGATGCCAACACCTCGCTGCATGAGCACCGCTGTTCAGAGTGTGGGGCCCGCTCATAATCTACAGCAGAGGCCGCATGGGATAGTTGACCTATTTGGTGCTGAGGTTAACTTCCACATAACCAGATGAGTAACAATACAAAAGGCTTGATCAATTGGTCTTGTATACGTGGCAATCTATTTTCCAAATCTCAACTACATCATGAACGGCGGAAGATAAAGGGGAGACGTCCCGGTACTGTCAACAGAATGTTTTCCTCGCACAACGCCGCTCGAGCTTGGGGAGAGGGAGGCGACGCGGGGAGAGGAGCGGCCAGGAGTAGGCTTTGGGCCTGTTTGGCATAAGTTTTGAAGAGAATCTTGCTATTTCATCGACAAAAGTGGTGGGTTTCGACAGAATGCCACCCTGAGAATGGGTTTCGATAAATGCTCACAAAACAATTGTATAAGTCAATATTTATGAAGGGTTTTTTGTCTGTAGGACATCGCTAAAAGGTGGTTTTGTGTGGTGGACACCACAACTTCTTCATTTGTATCACGGACACTCTGAAAAACTGGATTTGTCTCACGGACACCGTGCCGATTATTTTTATCGTTTCCTGAGCCGGGATGAGAGAGACCGGTGCCAAACTTTCAATAAACCCGAAACTGCCCCTGATCGATTTGGGTGATCCCGACCTGACCCGACCCTGAACTCACCCGTGCCCACCAGAACCCTAGCGCCTCGACCCAGCCACCATTCTTCTCCTTTGTGCGACGACGCGAATGCCAAGGCCGCCGACGAGATCTGCTCGTGAAGACCCGGTCCCGAGGATGTTGTAGGGAGGAGCAGCAGACGCGGTGATGGCCTCGAATCGCTCTCCTAGCGGGCGACGCATTGTGGCGCGGCTCCACAGCGTTGATTCCCCAACCAAACCGCTGAATTTGTCATGGATTCCCGTTGGGTAAGACACAACTGAATCTCTCTTGAGCCATTTGAATCGTTTGTTGTAGTAGATAGTTCTTGCCTGACTGTTTTGATTCTGATTTGAAGTGGGTACGAGAATTGATAGCATGCGACCGTAGATCTATTTTAACTTTGCAAAATTGGTTTCGTTTGTTCATTAGGATGGACCGCAACTCAGCTGTGAGAGTTGCGATTCATATTTGCTTACGAATAATTCTTTGCAAACGGTAGTAGCGATTATCATGTCACCAGAAATGTCATGTGGGTTAGAGACAAGGATAAGTTGTCTTGGATGGACTTGTACGGTGAACTAAGTGCAGAAATTAGTCGAGCTAGTTGGCAGGAGTTGACTGTTACATTCTGGGATAAGAAAGGCGGTGTCTATGCAACAATCGATTCTGATCAGTCACTGCTTGCTGCAATTGACATGTATTGGGAGCTTAGGAGGCTTCCATTGACAGTTGCAGTCCTGGACGACATCATTTGCAAAGAGGATGAGATCAGGCCCGATGTGTGTGTTGACCCAGTGCCATGTGCACAGCAGAGCTCTTGCACTTCTCTTGATGTTATTATTGCTGACCCAGTGCCATGTACCTCTGTTGCTGTTGCTAACACTTCTCCTGATGTTATTGTGAACCCTGAACCTAACACACAGCTCAGCCATGTTGTTGTGAACCCTGAACCTACCACTATATCTGCTGTTATTGTCAAAACTGAGGCTGATTCTTCTCATCCCGACGGTGGCTCTCAACCTGATGGTGCCTCTCATCCAGATGGTGGTTCTCAGCCTGCTGCTGCTGCCGACCCTTGGGGTGAAAACGACGAGTCAGAATATGTCGACGTCGATGATGAAAAGGCCTTCCATGGTGACCTCGTTTCAGATAGTGGTAGTGACTTGGTAGTGACTCAGAATACATCCCTGACTCAGATAAGGAGGATGTTGATGATTGCTTGGTTGATGATGAACATGGTGTGCATGCTCTTACTCATGTCACTGATTTAGAAAATCCTAGAATTGAAGTAGGAGTTACATTTGAGGATGGGGATACTTTCAAAAGGGCAATTAGGCAATATGCAATTCTGAATGAAATTGAACTTGCAGTTCCATATAGCGAGTCATTGTTGGTATTTCTTACGGTCACAGATAAATCCGCAAGCGCACGGAGAATACCGTTGTAGCACTTCACCCGTGAGTATTCAAGGGTATCGTATTTTCCACAGGGAAGGCGGTGGTTTACGAGATAGCAAAGTTCATAATCACATAACTAATAATGTACCAAGGTCTAAACAGGGGTAAGGATAAAAGTATGGTAGGGGTAGTGTGACAACACAACCAGAGCAATCCAATCTAACACTAGAACTAAGCCTAGGCTAAGCGGGGTTAAGAAGAGAGCCGAGATGGATCCTTATGTACTTCTTATATTCCTGCTCATGCAACACATACAAGTCTAAGCTCTATGTCAACCTGGAACAAGGGGGGTAACCAGCAGGGCTGTCACCACCTACCGGTATTCCTTCTACCAGGCAATCAAGGCTATCTACCGTAGAACAAAGAGGATTAAGCACAGCAGGGCTGTCACCACCTACCAGCAACCCTCTACCAGGACACGTGACACTAGGGCTATTAAGTCCCTATGCCAGTCCTAGGGTCACGTGACAGCAAGGCAATTAAGTCCTCGCTGCCAGACCTTCTCTTGTTCAAGCAGACAACCAAACACCCAAAGCTGTTTATCAACCTAAGCACCATGCTAACATTGCTAAATAGTACTCTCGATTCCCACGGGACTTTGACCCTTCGGATCATCAAGTCGGGAATAAGAGTACACCTAATCCTGACCCGACGGATCAACAGATCAAGTGCTAGAACATGCATGACTCTGACCCTACGGATCATCAAGTCAATGGGTGAGACATGCGTAACTCTAACCCTGCGGATTAACAAGCTACGATCTATATCGCACATAACTCTAACCCTACGGATTAACAAGTTATGGGCCCGAGCATGTCTCACCACTTCATGCATGAATCGAGTGTAAGGACATAAACGAATGAATAAAGGCATGTCAAGCATGAAGCAACCAATCATGACTAGATAACAACCACATAGAAAGCACATGGCTATCATACTAGTACAATCATAAGTCATAAGGAATAAAGAAGATAATTCTATTGAGGTGGACCTTGATACTTACTTGATATACGATGAACGAATGACGAACGATGAACGAACGACGAACGAACGAAGAACGAACGACGAACAATATATTATTGGCAAGTATCCTCAAGATACAAGATTGGGCTAAGTCCTCACAAAGGGAGGACAGCCCTCTCCTCTACCAAACTCTCCCCTCTACTCCTCTACAGCCTAGAGACTAGTCTAATGCTAGAGAATGGATTCCTCTTGGTGTCAATGTGTGTTGTCTTCCGGTGTCTTGATAGGAGGGGGGTACCCCTTTATTTATAGCCTTGGTAGGTCGGTTTGGGAGGCCTCCACCGCCTTAACCACCGCCTTAATGCATTGATTGCAGGTGGAACCGACTTCAGGACGTCGGTGGCTGCCAGCAGGCCAAAGATGGGCCCTGTTGGGCTTCAGAGCAGGTCGGGCGACCTGGGAAGGGCAGGTCGGCCGACCCCCTCTTGTTTCCTCAGGTCTTGGGCCTTTTGCTAGTGTTCCTTTGGTCCCTTATGATGTTTGACCTTGGTGCAATAGCCCAGGGAGAGTCCAGGTGGCTGAATTATGGCATTTTCTCCATCGTGTGTGATTCTGCGATGACTGTGGAGTTGCCGGAGGGATATCATGCATGGGCTTGGACCAAGGAGTCCCCCTTTGGGTCCTAATGATGTGTCTTGGTGGTTTGGCCCAAGTTGAATAGGTTTTGTATCCTTTTTGGTGCATGTCTTCCTCGGCTGCCGATGCTGATTTCTCGGAGTGATAAATTGTGGGCTTCTTGATGTGTTTTCCCTTGTATTCATATGAAATGCACCTGCACTCATAATTTCACCAAGACTAGTGGAATTTGTTAGAAATAAGCCCTATGTCTACCCTTGGTGATGGTGTTAGGTTCCAAAAGGTGCATAAAGTTGACGGTAAAAATGGGTCGTAAGGACCGTCAACAAGATCCCCCACACTTAGCCTTTGCTCGTCCTCGAGTAAAGTTTGAAGGACTAAGGTGGAACACGACTTCCATTGGTATGATGCTAGCATACAAGTTATTCCAAGCCATACCTGTTCTCGTGAACTTTTGATGTGTCTACCATGTCATCTTGGGCGGTTGAGGAATGGAACGGTCTAGATTCGAGTCATCATAACTCCCTCTGCTGAGTAACTTGGGTTTTTGATAGATTTTCAAAGTAAAAACATAGCTCATACTCCTCAAATGATCACTCTCAAATCGCTCAATGTGTATGGTTCCTCACCAAGGCATTGGATTTGCCTCTTTTCATCCTACTTCTACAAAAGGCTTTATGTGGAGCTTGGTAGGGTATGAAAGAGAGGCATACTTGTATCACATATTTTGCCGAACCAAAAGAGTGGATCCATGGAGAATGCAAGTCATACAACCGTGATCAAGATGTGCAAGTGTGTATGAGGGTGGTGTGGTGGAAATTGTACTCCTTTTTGCGTTCCTTCTCTCTTTCTCTTTTTGAATGTTTGAGGAGGACATGGCTATGATTCTTTCTTTCTCTCTTTTTTTTTTCAACATTATCCCTTCTCTTTTTTTCATCATGCTCTACTTTTGTATGAGCAGGGATTATTCTTTCTTTTGCATAGCCATGTCTCCAATGATAATTAGAGAGAGAGAAAGGTAACAATGCTTTTGTGGGGTACTTATTTTGGTAGATGGATGGTGGTATTGCTTAACTTTCAGTGTAGAAGTTCAGCATGTGAGGTGGAGTGTACGTGATCTTGATCAAGAGAGTATGACAAGTTTCTCACTAGGGTCACACAATTTTGATAAAGCTCGATGTAATGACAAGCAGCATATGTGTGTAGGTTTTCCAATGTAGTCAACATATGGCTTTGGTAGGAATATAAGATCATCGAGGAGCATAGAGCTATAGATTTTAAATTTTTGCAAGATAAATTCCCAAGCACTCTATGCAGAAGAAGCATGATTCATCTCATCCAACCATATCACATTCACCAATCAACTTAGATAAACAAGGGTTCCTATGAGATTGGTGTTCACAAGTAACAGGTGTATGATGCGAGGAATAAAGAGTATGCAGGCCAACCAACTAGAAGCATGTATGTTGAGGGAACAACAAAGTTCATTTTATTCTTGAGTTAAATTTTAGTGATTGACTCAAAAGATTATTTTAACTAATGAATTGGGGAGATGGAGTAGAGAGGATGCGCAAACCGTCGCCTTGGATGAAGTGGAGATCAAGAGGGCCATGAGATATTTGATCGACCCAAAGGTTCGACCTAACTTTGTTTTCTTGTCCCGAGGGCTCCACTGTTTTACATGTCGATCAGTGCGAGGTTGTGCATCATGTTGGTGGGGGAGATCTCGAATGTGTGCGTGATGAAGAACTCAAGAGATCTCCCCCCACACTTGTTCTTGTACCTAGCTTATTTATTCAAAACAAACAAAAACAAAGCGAAGACAAAGAGGACTCTACCGGGGTTAAAGACCGGGGAGCCTAGATTTATTGAATTAGACTCTAGGTGCCTTATGTGTTTGAAATAAAAGAGAGAAGAAGCACCTAGCTTACTTATTTTTTTTAATTTTTTTTTCAAGTGTTATTTTGATTTTAATTTTAAAAATTTATTTTGTTTTGACATTTTCAAGGTGGAAGAAAAAGGATACAAGTTGCGATACAAGTTACCTTTGTGGGGGGAGGGAACCTCCCCCCACACTTGTTCTTTGCTCTCGGCCCTTGCTTTGTGGTTGAGTCCCAAGTGGTTGTGGTAGTAGGGCGTACAGTCATTTTGGGGTTTTGAGCAGCGTGGCTATGAAGTGGCGATCTTGTCTTCCATATTTTGGTGCCACTAAGTGTCATAACGGTGGTGGCACTCGCATGGCTGCAATTCTTATTCAGCTCTTGAGAATCCTTCTTTTCGCACACCAAGACAAGGTTGGTGTCGAAGAGGAGTCTTGACGTGTTGTTTTCATCATGGTCCTCCTCCATGGGATCTTTGTGAGGCTCTTCATGCCAACCTTCTCACATTAGGCATGAGCTCAATGGAGGGGGACGAGTATGTGTCACATCGGTGTGACTTGTGTTTCAACTTGTCGCCTTCTTTAACGTGTTTGATGAGCTGATTATTGGCCTTTTTCCTGGCTGTACATAAGAGCAAGAACACAAAAGCAAACTCGAGCACGGGTTACGTTAGTGAAAACCAAATGGATTTCCCGTCGGTTGCCTTTGCAAGGATGTCTTTTTTTTTTTTTTTTGTAATCGCAACTCAATTTATTGAAGAAATAGAAAAGAAGAGAAAGGGAAATCTTTTTCTTAACTTCGAGACGAAAAGCCAAAAGGTTTTGTCTCAAAAATTATTTTTCTTTGAGAATAATTTTTGAAAGAAAAGAAAAAGAAGAGTTGGAGATAACCTCAGATCGAAGAAGTTTTTTTTTTTTTTTGAAAGACTCCAACTATGCAAATAAGAAAACCAACGAAAAGAGAAAATCTTTTTCTTAAACTTGAGACAAAACATCGTGGAAAATTGGGAAAATGCAAGAGCAAGAATTTTGTCTTAGGGGTGCTTGAGTGCGGAAGGGATGAACTTGGAGAATCCAAACACCCTTGCATCCAAATAAAAAGAAATGAAGTTCAACTTGGTCAACAGCCCCACAATGGCTATATGCTTTAAAGTCAAGGGGGTTGTGCCAAATTCCATCAAAACTTTTGCTCAAAGCATTTTCCAAAAGGTTGGCTCAAGTTAAATTTTACCAAATTTATTCTCTCAGATTTTTTTTTTTTTTTCAAGGAGATCTTGTTCTTGAACTTGGGGCAAACAATGAAAATTCTCGGGAAATGCAAGAGTAAGAATTTTGGAAAATAGTGCTTGAGTGGAATGAAAAGTGAAGGCACCAAGCACTCTGGAAACAAATATAATGAAATGAAGTCCAATTTTGGTTGACAACCTCATGATGGCTATGTGTTGGAAAGCCAGAGGGAGTTGTGCCAAAAATTCCTCCAAAATTTTGCTCAAAACATTCTCCATAAAAAAGATTGCCTCAAACTCATTTTCAAAAATAAAGAAATTTTTGTAAATGTAATGTGGTTTGAAAAATCCCAAACAAAAGTCAGAAAGATTCAAACATGCAAACAATGGAAATGCATGTCGAGGGAGAATTCAAATATGCAAGTGAAATGCATGAATGAAATTGAGGGAATTCAAATATGCATGTGGAAATGGAAATCAAATATGAGGTAACTACCAATTTACCTTTGGCAAGGGCATCATCGTTTTAAGTCCAATGAGCAAGACTTCTCTCCATTGCGTTTAGCTTGGTGACTTGGTGCTTGATCCCGGAGATGAGGATGCAAACAACTTCTCGTGTTGGGGTTGTAGCTGTCTTTTCAAAGCACTTGTGCGAAGCCTTCTCCCCTTGTGCTTCCCTTTTAGGGTGATGTTGGAAGGCGTCTCTTCCTGTTGAGGGTGTGGTCTCCACCCTTCACCGATAGCTACCTTCTCAACTAATTTTGTTGCTTCCGCAGCGGTAAGTGAGAAGATGCTCCCCTCGGCACGAGAATCAAGATAGTTACGAGCTGGTTGTGTCAACCCATGGTAGAAATTGATCAATATTGTCCAATCATCCATTCCACGATCAGGGCATGCAAGAGAAGTTCCAGAAATCTTGCACACACGCAAACAGAAGATCCAGCATCATTACATCAACACAGCACTGCATTCATAATAACAAGGTTCGATCACACATACCAAAGTCCTTTCTTATTTATATACATAAAAGGACTCGACGCAGCCTAGACTACAACAGGACTCGACCACAAGGGGAGTTCTAGACCACGACTCTCATCACACAAGACTCCACTAGAGGCAACCCTAACTCTAGACTCTCGACACTACTCGAGACAGCGCCTAGCACTAGAGACTAGACACTATCGGAGCTCCTGCGCTACTCCTATCTAGCGCTCCTCAAGCTCGAAAGCCCTGAGCCTGCTGCCACTCCTCGAAGAGGTCGAACGGGTCCTGGACTAGCTCGTCCGTGCTGAGCAGGCGGTAGTACTCCTCCAGTGCTGGGTCCGCTGGGTCTGCTGGGGTCGGCGTCGGAAGGCTCTCTGGCAGCTCCAGTGCTGGTGGGGTGTCGTACAGTGCTGGCTGCTCCTGCTCTGCTGGCACGTCTGTCTGGGCAGGCTGCTCCTCGCCCATCACCTCGTCGTCGTCTCCAGGAAGGTCCACGAAGTTCTCCGCCACTGACTCCTCAGTGGGGGCAACTCCGTAACAGTCCTCCTCAGTGGACTCCTCTCTCATGAGTGCGGCCTCTAGCTCTGCGGCCCACTCCATAAGATCCTCAGAGTCCTCTGAGTCAGTGTGTCCCTGGCTGTCAGAACCTAACCCTGTGTCGCCTCCAGACGGGTCCGAACCTCCAGAAGACCAGGAGTCTCCAGTCGGCTCAGTGTCGGGGTCGGAGTCCGTCGGGCAAGCGTAGTGAAGGTGACGTGCTGGTCCTCCGATCCTCGGGGTCATCCTGCGGCGGGGTCCTGCTCCAACCTCGTGAAGCCTCACGTAGCAGCGGTCCACCTCTCGGATGAGGTACAGAGCGTCCTCCTCCCAAAGTCTCCTCACAAACTCAAGCCTGGAGGTCAAACGTGCAACCTCGTCCTGGGACGCAGTGAGCTGTGCCTGGACCTCTGCAAGCTGTGCCTGGGTCTCTCGAAGTCTGCGGACGTCCTCGTCCCACATCTGGGCGGTGTCCTCGAGAACGCGGGCAGTCTGAGCACGGCACTCCTCCAGCTGGGCTAGCTCTGCACGAAGGTCCTCCATCTACCTACACACAAATTTTGAAAATAGGTAAGTACGGGAGAAAAGGATTTTATAAATAGAGCATAGGTAGAGAAGTAGAATTTTATAGATAGTTTGTATAAAATACTACTCCTCTCTCGCACGTTTCCAAGCTAAGGGTCATCGTACGGGCAAGTATGGCTCTGATACCACTCTGTCATACCCCATTTTCAGAGGTACTTGAATCCACCGTATCAGTCCCTGGATCAGACGCTGATACGGACATTCTCACAGAATGGCATTTCAGAGACACACCTTTATTTATTACCAAAGCTCATTACAAGCCTTTTAATTTACATAAAAGGTCTTTGAAGTGGCCAGAGGCCTTACAACTCCACACATCACACCACAGCGACCATTGCTGGGAAGCAGCAATGCCACTCTTTATTCTACGCAACGGACGGCGGAAGCAGATCCACTCCACTGGCAAACTTGCGCGCGACGACCCTAGTCTTCGTCGCCATCGGCTTGAAAGTCATACTCTGCTTCTTCCTCTGAATGATTGATTAAGATGGGGGGTGAGTACATAAGGTACTCAGCAAGTCCTAACACAAGGGTGACTCATATGCAAGGATATTGCCAAGGAATAGGCTGGGGTTTTCATCGATCGGCCGAAAAGCCAATTTTCAATGCAGGGTTTGTTTTGCAAAACAAAACATTTTGTAAAACTCTAAGTCATCATTGATAAGGTCTTAGTGGGGTTGAATGGCCCTGGGGGAGAATAAATCCTTCCCGCCAGTTCCCAAATTTTAACGCTGGCAGGAAACCAGCACACGGTTCCAAACCGGCGTTATTCCGAAATCACACATGCCAAGGATTACTCACACAGAAAACTAATCATTGTGTGGCCATTGCTTTCGCTTTGTCCAATGCTGTGGAACACGGCTATCCGGATAGATTCTTACGCTCTGCAGAGGTCGTACACTTTACCCACGAGGCATGTCAGACCTTTCCACCGTCGTGGGTCGGAAAGACATGCTAATGGTTCCGTACCTGCCTAATGTCACCACGGTACCACCTCGGAAATTCAGCGACCAGGGGCTTCACATAGGCATAGAATAGCCAATAACTTTCACTTGCCAGATCCGACGCCAACCTCGTCAAGATCCTCTCCTGGCTTCCGATTGCAACTCCCTGCCTCCTGGTGGTACCGGGCGAGCACTAGTAGGGTGTGGTTCCAAACCCTGCCCATAACAGGGGCTCGTGGTTGCACTCAAGTGCTAGGCAAGGCGGCACATGAACCGGTCCTTATACGACCGAAGCAAGCATCTTTAATAACTACTCTCCAACGAGAAGTAGCGTCCCAGAGATAGCCTCCCCACTGAGGACTATCTCGCTTGCTCCCGTCTAAAACATAACTCCCACTCTGGGTTTCATTTACTAAGCCCATCCCTTTTATTTCTCACACACATCACCAAGTCACACTCACACATTTTCACACAAAAACATGTGAAGCAATATTATTAATTAACACAGTGTGAATGAACCTAAGCGGCAATATTTTCCATCAAATCATTAAAGATTAATGATTGTGGAACCTAGGGTTAACAATGGATTAAGGATAGCGATAAACAAGGCATGGCTTTCATCAAGATAGGTTACTCTAATATTTAAATCATTTTAAAAGACTATGCGCGTTTAATTTGCACATAGGCTCTATATAGGATATTTTGTAAGAATTAATTAGGTTAAATATGATCAAGGTGGTTAGGACTTGCCTTCACCAAAATCTTCCTCCTCTAAGCCTTCCTCGTAGTCGGGGTCCTCGGGTTCCTCCTCGAAGACTTGATCACCTAGCGATTAAATAAAAGAAAGGCTAAATCTACCGCTTAACACTCAATTAAACAATCATTAAAATAAAATAAATAAAATAAAATAAAATACACCACTAAAGATGGTTTTGATGGAATATGGTAGAGGATGATTTTAGATGAATAATGGCGCAAGAATCATCGAATTCGGAGTTAGAACGACAAAGATATGAATATTTGGATTTAAGGGAAAAGGATTAAATTAGGGGTAGATTAATTTTAATTAAGTATAATCTCCACCCTAATTTTCCAGAGGTTCACAAAGGTTGGAAAAGGGTTAGAAATGATTTTGGGAATTTTTGGATATTTTTGGGAATTTTTCTGATATTGGAAATATGCCCGAAATACATTTCTGTGTACACTCTCGGGTGTACCCAGCATTTTTGTGCGCGAAACAGAGGCTGACATGTGGGCCAGCTGGGGCCGGGGGCCCTGGGGGCTACTGTTTAGTGGACTCGGTCCACAGAAGCGTGGACCGAGCCTGCGCGTGCGTGTGGTGCACGTGGGCCGCGTGCACCACGCGTGCGCGCCACGCGGTGAGGCGTGCCGACGCGGCGCCGACGTGGCTGCCACGCGGACGCCACGCGGGCTCGACGCGGTGCGGTGGCTCCGGCGCGGCGGAGGCGAGGGAAGAGTTCCCGCCTCGCCGGAAAACTCGCCGGCGCGCTCGGGAGATGGCGGAAGAGGAGTTTGAGCGGGTGCCGGTGACCTACACGCTATGGCGGAGCTGGCGGAGGGACGTGTGCACGTGGGCGATGCGCGAAGCGGCGGCGCGAGCTCACCGGAGCTCGGCCGGGGTTTGGCGGGCGTGGCGAAGGCGCGCGCGCGTGCGCGCGGTGCGGGTTGGAGTACCCGTGCGCGTGCGCGGGAGCGTGTGGAGGCTACCGGTGGGCTCGGCCTGGCCGGGGAGTGCTCCACGGCGGCCGGAGAGGGAGAGGAGAAGGATGCGGCGGTGGCGCGCGGTGGGAGCTAGGCTGCGGAGCGCGAGGAGGGAGAAGAAGGGGCGCAAAGGAGGGAGTGGGACATGGGAAAGCTCACCTTGGGTCCGGTGGGAGCGGGGAGTGTTGGGAGGCGGCGGGATTGCTCGCCGGAGTTGGAGAAGAGGGAGAGAAGATTGAGCTCGGTGGCGTGGAGGGGGAGAGCGAGAAGAAGAAGTGGCAGCGGGAAGGAAAAAGAAAGGTGAGGCGCCCTTTTATACCAGCTCGAAGGCGGTGGAGAGGGCCGGGAAATATCCCGAGTTCGTCGGGATATTTCGCCGGAGCTCCGCGGCGCGCGGTGCGAGATGTGGGGGACGGGCGAGCTAGCGGCCACGCGGCGCAGAGGAAGATGGGGGCCCCGGGTGCGGTGTGAAGGGCGGCGCGTTGCCTCCACGCTACCGCGGCGTGGAGCTCGAGTTCGTCGGGATTAATGGCGGGGCTAGGGTTACGGCGGGAAAAGGGAGTGGGGGTCCGGGCAGGGGAGAGGAGGGAGCGACGCGTGCGCTGCGTGGGAGAGAGGAGAGGGAGCACGGCGGCGGGGCAGTAATGCCCGTGCCTCACGCCGGCCGGTCGGGCGGCGGCGGCGGCGCGAGGTTGACGATGGGGCTGGCCCCACTCGTCAGCCTCTCGCGGCTGCGGGCGGGCCGGACGCCTGCTGGGCCGTGGCGCGCGCGCGGACGGCGCGGCCCAGAGGCCGGGCGCGGGTGAGAAGGAGGAGGGGGAAGTTGGGCCGGATGCGGGAGAAAAGAGGGAAGCGGCCCAACAAGCCAGGAAAGGTTTGTCTATTTCTGGATTTGGAATTTGAATGAATTTCAAAGGGATTTGAATTTAGATTTGGGATTGGACTTCAACACTCACACACAAACACTTAAATAAAGGCAATAAGAGGCAAAATGCACATGATGGCTTCATGCATGGTTTTAATTTCGAGAAAATTTAATTGAGCCCTATTTTTGATCTAATCCATTTTTATTATTTGAAAATTTTTGAAAAGCCCCAATTTTAGGTTTATCGAAATGAGCAAAATTACGGGTGCTACAACAGCAGACAATTGGAAATGGTTTATGAGCAACCTTGCTAAGGCAATTGGATCACCACCTGGACTTGTTATATCTACAGATGCTGGTAAGGGAATAGACACTGCAGTCACCGAAGTGTTTAGAAATGGAGTAGAGCACCGGGAGTGTATGAGGCACCTTTTCAAGAACTTCCAGAAAAGGTTCCATGGTGAACAATTTGAAAGGAACTTGTGGCCATGTTCTAAGGCTTACAGGAAGCAAGATTATTTGAAGCATTACAATGCCATGAAAGCTGCTTCACCAAAAGCCATCGAATGGATAGAACAGAACCACCCACACAAATGGGCAAGGAGTTCTTTCTCTGCAGCTTGCAAGTGTGACTATGTCACAAACAACTTGGCTGAAACCTTCAACAACTGGATCAAGAATGAGAAATCCCTGCCACCTGTTGACTTGTTGGATACAATAAGACAAAAGCTTATGGAGAAGTTGCATGTCAGAAGATGTCTTGCAGTGAAGTTAAATGGGAAAATACTACCTCATATCATGAAAGATCTGCATGCAAAGAGCAGAGGTCAGGTCACTTATCAGGTGCACAAGGGACATGATCTTACAGCAGAGATCACAGGTGTACACAAGGATCTCACTCCTTGGAAGCATACTGTTGATCTGAAGACAAGGAAGTGCAGCTGCAATAAGTGGCAAATTACTGGTCTTCCATGTTCTCATGCTTTAGCCTTGATTTGTGCACACAGAAATCTTGAAATTGAAGATTAAGTCGATGATTATTACTCTGTAGCAAAGTTCAAGTTAGCTTATGAGGGTTGGATTGTCCCTATGCCTGACAAGACTCAATGGGAGCCTGTTGATGTAGGCTTCAAACTCTGGCCTCCATTGTTGAAGAGGTCTGCAGGTCGACCAAGGGTAAGAAGAATCAAAGGTGTAGAGGAAGGAGGAACCAGAAGGAAGGTTAGGTGTAAGGGATGTGGACAACATGGCCATATGTCAAAAACTTGCAATGAAACTGCCTATGACTCTGATGCACCTCCTCCAGCACCACCTAGGCCTAAGAGGAAGAGGACCAAGAAGCTAAAGGAGCCTGTCATAGAAGTTCTGAGCACACCACTTAGGCTAACTGCAGGAAGTTCAAGTTCAGTTGACCTCAACAGCAGTCCTGGAGCACTCACTAGGAGGTAATAATTTGCTGCACGCATTATTCCTATTTCTAACTTATTTCAGCCAACTAACAGTTGTTACATTGTGCATACATACAGCCGGAAAAGAGCTCTAATGCTCCAGGGGAGTCCCTCTTCTGCCCTGCTGCTCGATGGAGAACAAGCTGTGATCCAGCAAAAGAGGAAGGGCACCAAGAAGTTGCAGCTTGAGAATGCCTAAGACATGAATGGGTAGCTTGTAATATGGGAGATGACTCATTTTGTGTTTTTCTCATGTAATCTGGGACACATTCACTCTATTTTGCTTGTAATCTGTAGCATGCTCGTAGCCACAAACTAATGGCTTGTAATATTGAATTATGTGACATGTTAAACCTGGTACATGTTCTAAGGGATTAATCAGTTGAGTCACCTCTCGTATGAATAGAGTACATTTGTTTCATGGCATCAATTTTCATTCATTGCAAATAGAAACTGCTACAACCAGGTTTCATTACAAACTGCTACTGCAGTCTCAGAAGCTGCTACTACAAACTGCTACTACAATCTGGTTTCATGCCATCATTTATCTGATCCATCACTTCTTCAGAGCTACAATGATAGCAACAACAATTGCTACTACATTCAAGCTAAGAACAATGAAAACCCAATCTCCTGACGCCACAGGGAGTAGGTTTCTACTAGCAGCTTGTTCCTGCTTCAGTTGAGCAATGTCAATCTCCATCCGAGACACCTTTCGCTGCAGCTCATCAATGTCCTGTGTGACGCCATGACGACCAACTGGTTGCTCAACCACATGTCTCTGAGTCGAAGCACCAGCTGGCATGTGAAAATCATCCAGAAAACCATTATCTGCCAAGTACTTGTAGTACTCGTTCTCCCACAGGAACCATTTGCACGCATTTGGCCTCTACATGAAAACTCCCCAAATCAAACAAGAATCCAAGAAAGATTAGACAAATGGAATCTGTAGTGCACGAATCACAGCTGCTTACTCTCGCATTCTTCATGCATCTGAAGAAATTCCTTCCCTTGTTCGCCTCCGTCTATGCAGTGAACATGACGAACTTGCGATTGGGATGGTCGGGGCACTCAATCACAGGGAGCTCGTGGACTGGAATCGGGCTCACCGGCCAAGCGCCATGGGACGTCGACCCCGACGCCGATGCAGCCATGCCACCACCTCCGCTCGTCTGTGGTGCGTGGTGCTCGTGAATCTGGAAGGAGACGTGTGGGGGACGGCCTTATCTGGACTGGGGCTTGGGGGACGGCCTTATCCAGTCCAAACATGGTCTGGTTCAACCACATGCCCAAAGGGCACGCCCGTCACTTGCCGCCGGTCTCTCTCATCCTGGCTCAGGAAACGATTAAAATAATTGGCGCGGTGTCTGTGAGACAAATCCAGTTTTTCAGAGTGTCCGTGATACAAAAGAAGAAGTTGCGGTGTCCACCACACAAAACCACCTTTTAGCAATGTCCTACAGACAAAAAACCCTATTATGAACACGGACAACTTTTCAAAAGAAATTACCCTCCTTTCATCATCCTCACCGATATCAGCAGCTTCTACCCCACCGTCACCTCCACTGTCGGCGAATCTGTCATGGCTTTCACGTCCCTGAAGCAAGCAACATCTCCAGCCCTCCTCTGCCTCCCTCCTTCTCCCGCTGATCGCCCCCATTCCTCCTTTCCTCGCCGCCGGCACTTGCGCCTACGCTACCTCGGGTCGTTGCACCGTCAAGCAATCGCGAGGCCGCAGTTTGCCACTTTGTCGTGACCCCTGCGCACCCGTGCTCCCAGTGTGATGCCGAGAGACCACAACCCCATGTGTCGTGCTCCCCGACGTCAAGCAGCAGCGATGCTGCGCCCGAGCTCCCCACGCAGTCGTGGACCTATGCGTTCGCTCGCTGCGGCGAGGCTTGCGCCAGAAGGCAAGTGGCGGTGAGGAAGAAGAAGGGGACGGGGGTGAGGGAGAGCAAAGGCGGAGCTAGGATTTACATATGGGGGGGGGGGGGGTAGCTGCAAAAATAATTCATGAGAGGGGGGGGCAATTAGTGCTTAAGCATGCAATTAGCAGCTAATTTAGAGGGGCTCATGTGGAAAACTACCTTCGATAGGGGGGCCAGGCCCCTGCTCGCCCCCCTGTCTCCGCCCCTGGGGGCGAGAGCACTTGCGTGGGTGACGGCATCGGCGAGCTCAAGCTTTGAGCTTGTCCGGCAATGGAGGCGGCGATGGGATTGGGGAAAATGTAGAAGTTGCTGCCTAAGGTAGAAGAGAGGGAGGGTAATTTTGTTTGAAAATTTGTCTGTGGGCATAATAACGACTGATGTAATAGTTTTGTTGGCATTTTATCGAAGCCTATTCTCATATGGGCATTCTATCGAAGCCCACTAGTTTTTTGGATGAAATAGCAAAATTCTCGATTTTGAAGCAGATTCTGCTTCTGCTTTTGATGTCCAACTGCCAAAGAGGCAAATTGCAAAACAACTTCTCACATATAAGCTAGCAGATTCTTCGTAGATTACAAACTGAACGTCCGAATTGCGAACTGATTACACCATTGCGATCGTCGCGACGATATCTTCGAAACTAGACCCCCACTTGACTATATTTTGCAAACATTTGTTTTTAAAAAAATGTTCAAACTTGATCTTATTAGTAGTCATCTACTTTTATTCAATTTATCTATGAAAATTTGAGTGATAACAAAATCTTTATTACATCGATCTCTTGTTGAAAAATAATATACAAATCATCACTTAGCCATACGATTTTTTTTTTCAAAATAGGATACATAGAAATTCAGTTTACTCTGTTATTTTGAGTTTCTAATACTAATGCTTTTGTTTGTTTACACCGTGGATTATATAAGTTATTTAGGGGTAACCAACAAACAAGGGCTAAAAACCTAAAAGAATTCAGTTAACCTAATTAATCGAATATATTCTGTCTAACCAAATAATACAAAATACTTGTTTTCAGATTTGGAATTTTTTTTTACCAAGCCCTACTTACTCAGCCGTCGTGATGATTTTAGCGCGTCTTCATGCATATTGAAGAAAAATAGAACGAACGGCAGCCATGTGATTTTAGCGGCGTACAGGGATGTTGGACTTTTTACTTCTTTTTTTTTGGCGGAAAAGGGATGTTGGAATTGAATCAAGACAGCTTCCTGACTCCTGTCTATACGATTTCTATTCGAGAAAGCACACGCTGATAATGTCCTATATATTATATTAAGTAGTACGTGATTAAACCTTCCACATATCCTACTCTTTCTATCTAGCTATACGACTCCTATTCGAGTACATGATCGAGTCCTATTAGATTACATGATCAAACTTTATATATATATCCACACGTACCCTACCTAGCAGTTCAATTCTTCAATAGTCCGTTCAGAAAACTAAAATCGCTACATACGATGGCCGGGATATCACGAGCAGGTTGTGCTGTCATATTAACCATCGTTTTTTTATGCGTCCTCGGCCCGATACTCGGGTACGTTATTTTCGAGAGCACACGTCACACCTACGTTACGGTCAGCGTTGTGAGCGCAAGAGGGCTCGACGTCGACGACCAGGCTACTCCGGTGAAGTTCGACGTCGCAATCGGCTTCAGATACCTTGGCCGTGACCGCGCGGCGAGCCACGACGGCGGCAACGTGACCATCTCGTACGCGGGCATCAAGCTCGCCGAGGGGCCCGTGCCCAAGTTCTACGTCGCCGGTGATGGAACCGAGTGGGTGGAGGCTACAAGGGCTGTGGCGTCTGCCGGGAAAGACCAAGCGCCGCTGTCGCAGCTGTTCCGAGACCACCTCTGGGCGGAGCGACAACTCTACGGGGTGGCAGACTTCGACATCGTGCTGAGCTTTTTCGACGTGAATATCACCTCTGGCGTGACCAAGAGTAGCTACCATAACTGCAAGGTCGGATTAGCACTTCAGGGGGATGAAGCTGGGTTTGGCAATTGTGGACGGCCTGCATCTCTTTTGCACCGTTATCGTTACTAGATCTCGCAATAACGATTTATTATGTGTTGCCTATATAAACTATTTTGTAATTTTATTTTTTGAATAAAGTTCACAAAACCCTGACTGTGGTTAAAATGTAAAGGGGCTTGCGTAAGATCATGAATAATGTGTAATTCATGGATTTATGTAGAGCTATTTATATGTAGCATGCACAAACAGCTCCTTGTGATAAAGCAGAAACTGATCGTTGCGTTGAAATATCATATATTCTAACATTTTTTTCTCAAATACGCAAGAGGGTTGCGTATCTTTATATTAAGGAGAGTATTTGTTGCAAACTACGTAGGTCACAAACAAACTCGCGCCCACCATTCCGTCCATTTTTTGTTGGCTAGATGTCCTATTACACTTTGCGGACTATTCGCCAAAGAGAGTACATAATCATATACTCTAACATGCTCATGCAGCGCCTTGACAAACACGGAAGCTTAGACTAGAGCAGAACCAAACAATTTGTTGCTTGGTGGCTACTTATTTTTTTCTATTTTGGGAAAAGCTAAATTTCACTCAAGCGAAACAAGCCCTTCCATGAGAAATGCTATGTTTACTTAAACGAGTTATGAAATTCCTACAAACAGCTAATATGGCACCACCTTATTGGTTGATACAATCTCTGCTCCTTAATTTAAGCAAAATCTGGCCTACAACTGATTGCCACATCAGCAAGTGCATAAGGTTTACGTAAAACCTGTATGTAACTGTAGCATTGCTCCCCTTCCATCTCTCTCTCTCTCTCTCTCTCTCTCTCTCTGGACCTAGAAGAGGGGCTAGAGGAGGCAGGCCAGCCTGATAGTGGTGGCAGGAGAGGCGACGGAGACGAGAAGGGTGTTGTCAGGAGTGTGAGGTGGGAAATGACGGGAACGGGAGGAAAGGGGCGACCTCGACACGATCAAGCGCGGGTGTCTGTCTTTGTGTCTGTGGGGGGGGGGGGGGGGGGGGAGGTTGTCCTCAAACTGGAGGCTGAACATGGTCAAAAACAAAATCGATTTTTTATCAATAAATAATTGTTTGGGGGCATTCCAGAACTGAGCGAGGATACAACATGAGCTACCTTTAAGTGTATAATCTTTGGTTCTCTCACGATTATACCTGAACCCAGAAAAGCAGTTTGATCCGCTGCATCTTCAAGTCACGCAGCTTGTAGAATCGGGTTCAGAGCCCAGGTGCTTTTCCGTGCGCAACACGACTGACACGAAACACAGTCATGAGGAGAAAACTCACGCAAGATACTCCGTCCCGTACGTCCCTAAAAAAAACGGCAAGGTGGGTGACATGGACGTCCAGTTCGACGAGACAGCTGGATCCGACGGCGGTTGTGTTGTGCGATACTACTCCTCTGTCTTCGTACCGGTCTCGGACTCTCGCGGCGGCCCCTGCTGGAGTCGTCCCAGCAGCGCACGGTGGCGGCGGACGCGGGCCCGCCCCATAAAAGAAGAGGCCTGTCCGGTGAGGAAGTGAAACCAATCTGAACTCGCGCAACGCCGCCTCCCTCATCTCCCACTAGGGCTTGGTCTCTTCTCTCGGCGGAGTGCGGCGGCGCGATCCCCACCCACCAAAGCAGAGGACCCCGCCCGCCCCAGCAGCGCCGCCGAGATGTCGTCGAGCTCCTCCGAGGACCGGCGGCGGAGGAAGCGCCGCCTCGCCGACCTCGACGCGGACGAGCTCGAGGAGGGCGAGTACCACTCGAGCTCCGACACAGAGGACTACTACAACCGCGACGCCGCGCTCTCGGGCGAGTCGGACGAGACCATCAGCGACCTCGACGACACCACCGCGTCCTCCGCCGCGGCGAACCACAAGAAGAGGAGCAACAATTCCACCGCGTCCTCCGCCGCGGCGAGCCACAGCCACAAGAGCAGCGCGTCCGCGGCCGCGGCGAACCGCAACGGCGGCGGCGGCGCCAGGGCGTACTCCGTCCTGGCGAACCACTACGGCGGCGCCCGCACGTCCCTCACAGCGGCGAACCACTACGGCCGCGCCAGCGCGTCCTCCGCGTTAGCGAACATGTCCTTCGCCGCGGCGCCCATGAGAGCATGCCGCGTCTGCGGGAAGGAGTTCAGCAGCGAAAAGGCCGTGTGCGGGCACATGAAGGTCCACGCGCAAGAAGCCCTGCACGGCGGGGGCAAGGAACAGCAGCAGCAGGGGAACGGGGGGAAGGACAAGAAGAAGGTGAAGAAGGAGCGCATCGTCGCGGTCGCGGCGGGTGGCTGGGGCGTCACCGGCAGGCGAGGCTGCTCGGGGTCGTCGGGGACGAGCATGGACATCATTGTGAAGGCCACTCCGAACGCCGAACCGGGCCACCACTCCATGGACATCGTGCCTGCGGAGCCCAAGATTGTCTATGCGCCGACGCCCATGGCGTTCGCGATGCCCGAGGACGTGCCGCCCATGCCCGTGGCGCCTGCAAGAACCAATCTTTCCGGCGAGAGCAGCAGCAAGAACCCGATGCCCAACGATGACATGGACATTGCGGCGGCAGGAGCCAACCCAATTCCGCCCACTGAACCTGTCGTCCACCAGCAACCAGCTGCACCGCCGCCGCATGCCGGGAAGCAAGCTCAAGTCGTCCGCCACAAGCGCGCCCCGCGGCCATCTGCAGGGCGGCAGAACCCGGCCGGGTACAGGTGCTCTGACCCAACGTGCAACAAGTGGTACGCGAACCACCAGGCGCTCGGTGGCCACATTGCCGGCCACAAGAACAGGCAGCAAGCCGCTGCGGGAGGAATGCCCCATGACGGCGCCGGTCCAAGCAGTGGCGGCGGCGGGTCCAAGGCAGACGAGCCGCACCCATGCCAGATATGTGGTAAAGTGTACAGCAAAGGCGTGCAACTCGGCGGCCACATGAGGAAGCATTATGAGGGAAAGATTGTGCCCAAGAGGAAGCTGCGCACGATCGAGCCACCGCCACCGCCCGCAGATGTTGTTGCAGAAGGACCAGCGCAGCTTTGCCGGCCGGCTGATGCACACGCGGATGACCTCACGCTCGCGCTGCCAATCAAAGCAGAACTGCAGTCACTGGCGCCGGTTGCGGATGCGGAAAAGGAAGCTCCCTCGGCGGCGGCAGAAGGAACCCCCGAGCCTGCACCAGCTAGGCCGCGCGCCACGGGCCGAGTAATTCTCTTTGGCATCGACATTGGACTGGGAGTGCAAACGCCACCGGCCCAAGAAGGCTCACTTGCTACAAAGGACTCGTCGGCGTCCACCGGTGAGCACACTGAGCAGCAGTAGGGTACTATTGTGAAAAATTTTGAATGGATTCTTCCGCTCAAGGAAAAGCTTCAGCTATTTTCTTTCATTCGACAGGAAACTTTAGCTTTGTTAGGATAGAGCAGCTGTAGTAGATAGGAACAGGGGACGAGTAATGTTCAGCTGGTCAATCAGGCCTATAGAGTTGGCACCCTTTACAGAACAGCATACACACATATGCATGCATGTTGGAATACACAATGATGTTCCATTTTTTAGATACGAATGTGAAGAAATAGCCTGAATAATATTTGTTAATCAAGGCAGCAGCTTTGGAGGTGTTCATGCCATGCAACAGGTTGCGCTTGCACTACGTTGTGCACTTTGGTATACCATGCACTAGAAACCTGCTTGTTTTTTGTCACTTCCATGCATGTAACTGAGTGAGATGCAAATATGTCCGATAATGATTCCTTCCGAATTGACAAAACTGAACAGATATGTGAAAAAGCGTAAGGTGCTGAACCGAAGCCAGTCACAGTTTGCACTTATTAGTGACAGCTAGTATCTGGAAGAAACAGAGCTACATTTTCACTTTTTGCGCAAAAAAGAGAGCTTTCATTAAAAGTACACCCAGGATAACTAACGAATTCACAAGATACATGGTTCACATGATATATCCGGTGCAAAGGGGCAAAACATTTGGAAACTTGAAAATTTTCTTAAGACCAAATCTGGAATTTTCAAATAATTGTAGGAAGTTCACCATTCATAGATTTTTGTATCGCACATTTCTGTTATTGCAGTTACATGAGATGGATTACATGAGCGTGGTTTATAAGTTTATAACTACCATAAAGTGTGGTTCGAAAATGTCAATACAGGTGTGTCTTTGTGAAGTTAATATTTAATTAACGTTCAGCGTTGGGATACTGAGAGCAAAGTAAGAGAAGTGCGGATTTCTGAAATTTGCACTTTTACATTGAAGCAGCTAACCGAAGTGTACTGAATGCCTCTGAAACATTGTCAGTTCAGTGAAAAGAAAATCGATTCACGTAAAGCAAGCCATGCACACATGGGACAAAGAATGACAGGAGACGCAAAGCGATGCAGCAATGGGCAGCTTTATCGTCTTCAGCTCAACAACAGGTCTTTAGCCGATTTGTGCACATGACGTTTCCACTATTTATTATAATTAATGCAAATGTAGGAGACTCCCCACCCAAATTCATCAAAAAGGAAAAACAATATGCTCAAATTATAGCTAAATAAAAACGTGACGTCTGGTCAATGCTCAAATCCAAAGTTATGTTGAACAAGCAGGGCAGTGATCAAGGATCTGTTCAGGTTTCAGTTCTCCGTCTCGTGGCTGAACAACTGAAATTTGCGACCGAACGGTTGATAAAAAGTGCAGGGACTGACGTCGAGCGTGGATGGCCGAGTCCGCTGCGGTTTCGACTGCAGGTGCCTGCCTGCGTGAGAGTTGAGACGCAGGTCAGGCCGTGCCGGTCGACGTATCGGTTCCGGACTCGGTTTGGAGTCCTTGCTGCAGCCGACTCGTCCGAGGAGCGTGCCTGACTGCGGACAACAAAAGGGACCCGCCTGGTGCTCCTGTGAGAAAGTGAAGCTAATCCTTTTTTTTTTTTGAATGTCACCGGGCGGCCGGGGGAGGGGAGGGGGGGGGGGGGGGGGGGGGGGGGAGAGAGCATTCCCACCTGAATTGTATTCAAAGTGTGGCAGACCACAGATCAATGGCCTCGTTTTTTAGGGAAACGAGACAAAAACCCTACAAAAGTTGTGGCGAGCCACAAATTACAACAGCATGCCCAAAGCACAACGGGCACATACAAGTGGAGGCGACAAAACACAATGCACTACAGAAACAACACAATAGCCCTAGTCTTGAACACAAGATAGAGGCAACCACCATTCGTCAACAAAGCACCACCACCAAACAACATGCTTGCCTTCACCACAACAGTCATTGCACCGCCACACCGCCCCTCGTAGCAACGTCGCCCTGCTGTCACCCTCCACCTTCCAACAAGGCGAGGAATCCTTGAAGGACGAAAGGGCTGCCCAACATGATGGGGACTAAGGGCGGGAGAGGCACTCCAACCACTGCGAGTTGGACAACGCCGACTTCCTTTCGAGCTGACGGGGTCACCTTTTTCAGAGCATCCGGTCTCCACGAGCCATCGTCCGACGCTCTTTGTGGGGAGGAACCCACATAGGAGGGAGGGCAAGCAAGCATGGACGCACACGGCATATGATTTGACTACATCAGCAAGGAGTCCAACGACGAAGCAGATGCGTCAGCAACAACCCCTCGCCGAACCACGGTGACAACCAACAGCCTGACCAAGACCGAAGACTGAACTGAAGAAGAAAGGAAGCACAAACAAGCACAATTCTCCAAAGGACCTTGACGAGGGGGAGCGCTGGAGCATGGCAGTTGGCAATGCCGGTCTTCGTGCGAAGGCATGGCACCTCCCCGCGCACCGAGCACGGCACTTTCGTTGCACGAGATGTTCGCTGCTACCACAAGGGGAAGATCAGGGGCTGCAGCGACGCCTCCAGCGAGGAAAACGGCGTCCGAAGACGTCGTCGTTGCCGGCACCGGCAGAACGCCGGGCAAGGTTTACCCCCAGCACCTTCACCACCCTCAGCTGCAGGTCACCACATTAAAGCAAGCATGCCAGCCGCGCACCACCAAATGCTGCAGAACATGACGTCGTAGACGCGCAGATCCGCGATGCCGGCCACGCCACCATGGCGCAGCCGAGCTCCGCCCCGTGGCTTCTCCATCATGCTGGCCAAGTTGTGGCCACGCACGCCGCTGTCGCCGACGCGCCGCCACGTACTCGCCACGGCACCGTGCCGCAAGCAAGGGCACCCGGCAGCCACCCACGCCGCCGTCGATGCGCAGCCACGCCCCCGCCACAGCACCACGCCGCAAGCAGGAGCGCCGGCAGCCACACATGCCGCCGTCGTGGTGCAGCCACACCCTCACCACGGCACCAAGCCGCGAGTAGGGGCGTCCGGCCCCAGAACCGGGGGACGTCCAAATCCGGGTCTTGGAGGCCCAAATCCAGCGAGCAAGGCAGCAGCCATTGCCGGAGGACGAAGCGGGCAGCTCCTGTGTCCCTCAGATCCAAAGAGAGGGAAGATGCGGGGGACGACGGACTGTGAAACAAACACGAACAGCTGGACACGCGCCGCCGCCCGGACGTTGTTCTGCTGCACCACAATGTGCGGAGCAGCAACCACCACCACCGTAGCCGGATCCGGCCATGGGGGCCGCGGATCTGGCCATGGCGACGCCGGAACCAGGTCTCCACCCAAGGGCTCGACGCTGCGAACCTCCACGCTGAGGTCGACGCGAGAGCTCGCTGGAGGAAGGGAACGCCTCGCCGCCGCCGTCCCGGCTAACCGCCCGGGTTGTTCCGGCGTCTCGCTCCGGCGGCGGCGCGGCTGGGAGAGAGAGGAGAGGGTGGCGGCGGGCTAGGGTTGGTGCGCCGCCCGAGTCGCCCGCTCCGAGCGACGCGGGGGCCTCTCTTCCTTTTCAAGTGAAGCTAATCTCTTTTTGGAGAGCGTGAAGTGAGGCTGATGACTCACGCACGACGATCTCTCCTATCTTGCGCCGGCGGCTGGCACTAAGCTGGTGTGCTCATTGTCGTCGCAAGTGCCGCGAGTTGGTACGTGTGGACACCTAGCAAACACCAATGGCAGGCTCCTCTGAGTGGCGAAGCCACGTCGACGTGGACGGCGACGAGCTGGAGGAAGGCGAATTCGTCACTGGCCCGGGGTACCACTCTGAGTCAGACACGGAAGAATACTACAATCGCTACTCCTCGAGCGAGTCAGACGACGAGGCCACGAGCAAAGCGTGCTCGTACTCTGTCCCGACGAAGAACGTTGGCGCTAGCTCATCTTCCGTCGCAGCGAACGATGACGGCTATGCCAGCTCGTCCTCCGCCGTCGCCGCGCCAGTGTTGGCCTGCCGCATCTGCGGGAAGGAGTTCACCAGCACCAAGGCAGTGTGCGGGCACATGAAGGTTCACGCTCTGGAGGCCCAATGGCGCCAGGAACAGGGGTACGGCAAGACGAAGGAGAAGAAGGTGAAGCGAATCGCGGCTGTCGAGAGAGGCTGGGGCTTTACCGGCAAGCGAGGCTTCCCGAGGTCACGTTGCAGGGCTGTCTCTCTGAATGCACTGCTGAATGCCGAACCGGAAAGCTCCATCACGGCCGTTGTGGCTGCAGAGCCCAAGCTTGTCCTAGACCCGACGCCCTTGGCGTACGCAGCATCGAACCTGTCTCCCGTGCGCGCGGCGGCGCTAGCAAAAACCGATCCTTCCGGTGAGGGCAGCAGAGCGCAGTCGATGCACGATGATGCCATGGCCGTTGTGGTGGCACCAACAGCCGATCCAGCCGCCGAAGCCGTCGTCCACCAACAACAAACAGCGCTATTGCCTGCAGAGAACGAAGCCGCACCCGTCCACCAGCACCGCGCCGCGCCGTCGGCTGCAGGAGCGCAGAACCCGGACGGGTACACGTGCCGCGAGTGCGGCGCGTGGTTCAAGACGCACCAGGCGCTTGGCGGCCACGTTGCTGGCCACAAAAACAGGCGACTCGCGGCCGCGGGAACGGACCAGGCCGACGTGCCATGCCGCCGCGGCTCCAATAAGCCGCGGAAGCGGCACCTGTGCCGGATATGCTCTGTGGAGTTTCCCAAGGGAGTGCAGCTCGGCGGCCACACGGAAGCACTACACCGGTGAGCCGATCGTGCCCAAGAAGAAGCAGCGCCTTGACGAGCCCGTTCCGCCGCCGCCCGCAGATGTTGTGGTGCCACAACTTGACCCAGCTGATGTCGACATGGCAGACCTTTCGCTTGCTCTGCCGGTCGAAGCGGACGTGCAATCGCCGGCGGCAACCGTAGAGGGAACCCCCAAGCCGGTGCAGCCAGCTCCATCGCCAGCGGTGGAGGGTCGAGTAATTCTTTTTGGCATTGACATTGGGCTGGGAGTGCAAAGGCCGACGGTACACGAAGACCCGCCTGCAACAAAGGACGACGACTCGCTGGCGTAGGCTGTGGAACGAAGTTCATTGTGCACGACGCTGAACGATAATACAGAAGAACAACTTTTCCTTCCAAGAAAGAGAACTAATGTGTTTTCTGTCAGTATGAGCTTGACGTGATACAAAACGTGTTCCCTTTTTCAGCAATATTTGGATTTCTTTTGTATATGTTCACATGGAGCTGTTAATTACGTGTGGCGGCTCGCAATGCCGGAGGTGACAGCGGTGCCGGTGCGTTGCGGCTTGCGTAGGGAGGGACTAGGGATGGCAATGGGTGCCCGTTACCCGCGACCCGACGGATTTTTCTCCTATTAGGAGGCGGGTTTGGGTGAAATATTGTATCCACGGATGTACTAACGGGGAAAATGCCTGACCCATCGGGTGGGCCGGGTTTGGAGGCGGTTTTGTCAAACCCGAACCCGCCACCCGTGGGGACCCGGGTCAAATATACCAGCAGAGGCAGCAGCCCATTTGCACTGTGGGTCCAGCCCAAAACTTGCAGCCCAACTTTGCAAGGTATATAAAGAAAGCACTAAAACCCTAGGCTCCAGGCCTCAACTCATCCCGTGCGCCACCTCCTCCAGATTTCCACTTCTCAGCCGCCTCCCTCATCTCTTTTCCAAAGCTACTACACCGTGATGTAAAGCAAAAAAAAAGCTACCACACCGTGACTTTCTAGTTGCTACTACCACACAGCGACCAGCCTCGCACATCTGGTTCCCAGCCCCCTGCTCAGCTGCGCCTCCCTCTCATTCTCTGTTGCCGCCTGCTGCTGCTACTTATTTTCTATTGGACGTCCGCCTCCTGAGCTCGTGACTCGTCGATTGAGGTCGGATTGGGGTTACAAGGGCGTCGCGTGCTTGGGGCTTCTGCGATTCGCGACTTGTTCTTTGTGGATCTGCTAGTTTCCGAGCTCTCAGTGACTCCCATGGCAGACATAAGAATGAAAGCGACTAGGCGAAAGAGGAGAGAACGAGAGGGAGCCGACGGATACGGGGTACCCGACGGGTGGATTTGACCCGGCGGGTTCGGGTCTGGGTTCAATACTCCACCCGCGACTCTTATTGGGTCACCCGGCAGGAGATTTCTTGCCTGACGGGTCCGGGTCTGAGGAGTCAAAACCCAACGGGTTTTCACTCGTTGCCATCCCTAGGAGGGACGCGAGCGTGCGGTGAGAGGAAAACGATGAGGACTAAGAGAAGCTTATAGAAAAAACACAGCAACATTCAAAATATTTTAAAAATTATCATAGATTTTGTTATGATTAATTTCACCACTAAAGAAAATTAAAATATAACTTATAATTTTGCATATTTAAGCTAATATTTTGAAAAAGACGAACGGTCAAATGTAACGTAAAAAAGTCAATGGTGTCAACAATTTAAAGCCGGAGGGAATATGTACGTATCCTGGAACAGAATATGAAAGGAGCGTACAAAGTGCAAATGCCAATCGGGCGGTGCAAATCAACTCAGCCTACGATCCGGCGGCTCAAATGCTAATTGGGGAGCCATCGAACTTGGCCTGCAATTGAGCTCGACGACGGTGGCTGGGGAGCGAGTTAGCCCGGCCCATGATATGCCGAAATCCTCCGCCCCAAACCCTTAATCTGATTCCCACCCTCTCGATTGAATCGACGGCAACTCGCGACGATCAATGGAGGAAATCCGGCGTGTTCTGGAGGAAATGGGTGAGGATGTAGATCATAAGCTGGAGAAAATAGAGTGCCATGTTGATGGCGGCAAATAGGAGAGCGGCGGCGGCGGCAACAAGGACCAGGCCGGCGATGGCAAAAGGAAGGAGGAGGATGACGACGACAAAGAAACTGAGGGTGACGGTGGCACGGTGGAGGAGAGGGGTAAAAGCAACGGGCAATGGTTGCCAAACACCCAATTGGTACATCACTTTACACTAAGACTTTATTAGGTATTGTCAACACTATGTTTGCAAAACCGTAAGTTGTTTAGATATAGTCTGCAGTTTTGAAGAAAATAGTAGTATCATGGCTAAAATTTCCCCCATAACCTCCTCCTAAAAGCCAAAGAGAGGTAACGCCTTTGAAACCTCTTATTTTGTGTATATATAGCATTCATATCCTATAGTACTGCTAGAGTCTAAAACTAAAGCTTCATATGCTACTCAGAAAAAACCTCCATTTCTTAGAAGAAAAAAATTCTTCTAAGAAATGGACGCTCAGCAAAATTATTTTGCTAAGGAAATTCTATTGTATGTGTGACCTCGTTGCCCTCCATTATCTTACCCATAACATCTTTGCCCCGAAATTTTGTGGAACTAGTTCCTCCTCAAATTAAATAAATACATGTAGTCAGTGTTTGCGAAGTGCACGGTCGTAAAGGCTATGCAGTTATTTAAAAGTCACATTTTAGAAGAAACATATCCAAAATGGATTTCTGGAAACCTATGGTTTTTCATATCGAAGATTTGACTGCCTAAACGCTTTTGATCGAGTGTAACTACACGCTTTCTATCAGATACTATGTTTTTTTTCAAAAACCCATTGTACTCCAAAACTTGAAAATATATTGCATCTAATCAGGCCCAAAGATGTGAAAACCGTTGTTTATTTTATAAATGAGAAACACACAATGGTGGTTTTTAAAATACCGTTTTTAAATTTTGATGATCACGGAAAAAGAGACGATGCATGTCACGTATCAGAATGGAATAGGGAGCGGCAGAATCGAGCACAGCTCTGTGGCCACAAAAGAGGTACCGAGTTGTTCTCCCTGCCTTTGGTGGGGTGTCATCCGGAGTGCACGCAAGTTTTATTCTCCCTGCCCTGCCTACTATACATAGTATTGTTGTGGAGTTCGGAACAATATCTAAAAGAAAAGTTTCGCATTGTTGTGCCGCAGGAAGACAGGGTCACGAGAATACGCCGCCCCCCCGGCTTGTCTGCTCCGGCTGCCTCGCTGCTAGCTGGTGGGTTTCTTTCATCGATCGTTTGTTTCTTATCCCTCTGTCTGAATGATGGAAACAGGAAGGCCCAGTAGGGGGCCATTGCCCCCCCACCCCAACAAACACATAATTTTCAGAATTTTTGAAAAAGACCCTTGATCTAATTTGTTTTAGAAATAATTACCCATTACTATATCAAATTACAGAAACTCTAGCCATGCAAATGGTCATGCCACCATGCTTGTTGTGTTAATTCTGTAGCTGTTGGTAACGCACACACTCGTGTCTAGTTGGGCCATCCATCCGGTCCCAGCATTCCTTGGCGCTCGCGGAGTTTTTTTTTCCGACGACTAGCCCAACAACAACACACTAAGACAACACCTCTGAAGAGCAGTGGCGGCACGACGACGAGCTGGAGGAAGGCGAATTCGTCCCTGGCCCGGGAGGGTACCACTCGGAGTCGGACATGGAAGAATACTACAACCACTACTCGAGCGAGTCAGACGACGAGGCCACGAGCAGAGCGCGCTCGTACTCTGTCCCGACGAAAAACGGTGGCGACGCCGGCTCATCCTCCGTCACGGCGAACGGCAATGGCTACGCCAGCTCGTCCTCCGCCGTTGCCGCGCCCGTGTTGGCCTGCCGCATCTGCGGGAAGGAGTTCACCAGCACCAAGGCGGTGTGCGGGCACATGAAGGTTCACGCTCTGGAGTCCCAATGGCGCCAGGAACAGGGGAACATGAAGACGAAGGAGAAGGAGGTGAAGCGATTCGCGGCTGTCGAGAGGGGCTGGGGCTTTACCGGCAAGCGAGGCTTCCCGAGGTCACGTTGCAGGGCTGTCCCTCTGAATGCACTGCTGAATGCCGAACCGGAAAGCTCCACGGCCATTGTGGCTGCAGAGCCCAAGCTTGTCCTATGTCTCCCGTGCGCGCGGCGGCACCAGCAAAAACCGATCTTTCCTGCGAGGACAGCAGCGCGCAGTCGATACACGATGATGCCATGGCCGTTGTGGTGGCACCAGGAGCCGATCCACCCGCCAAAGCTGTCGTCCACCAACAACAAGCTGCGCCACTGCCTGCGGAGAACGAAGCCGTACCCATCCACCAGCAGCGCGCCGCGCCACCGGCCGCAGGAGCGCAGAACCCGAACGGGTACACGTGCGGCGAGTGCGGCGCGTGGTTCAAGACGCACCAGGCGCTCGGCGGCCAAGTTGCCGGCCACAAGAACAGGCGGCTCGCGGCCGCGGGAACGGACCTACAGGCCGACGTGCCATGCCGCCGCGGCTCCAATAAGCCGCACCTGTGCCGGATATGCTCTGTAGAGTTCCCCAAGGGAGTGCAGCTCGGCGCCTCGGCGGCCACATGCGGAAGCACTACACCGGCGAGCCGATCGTGCCCAAGAAGAAGCAGCGCCTAATTGACGAGCCCGTTCCGCCGCCGCCCGCAGATGTTGTGGTGCCACAACTTGACCCGGCTGATGTCGACATGGCAGACCTTTCGCTTGCTCTGCCGGTCGAAGCGGATGATGTGAAATCGCCGGCGCCGACCGTTGAGGCGGTGCAGCCAGCTCCATCGCCGGTGGTGGAGGAGGGAACCCCCAAGCCTACACTTGCGCCGCGCGTGACGGGCCGAGTAATTCTTTTTAGCATTGACATTGGGCTAGGAGTGCAAAAGCGGACGGTACACGAAGACCCGCCTGAAACAAAGGACGACTCCGTGGCGTAGGCTGTGGAACGAAATTCATTGTGCACTGACGTGACGTGATACAATACGTGTTCCCTTTTTCAGCTATATTTGGATTTCTTTTGTATATGTTCACATTTTTTTCAGCATTATACTTTTGTTTGTATATGTTCACATGGAGCTGTTAATTACGTGTGGCGGCTCGACACTGCCGGAGGTGACAGCGGTGCCGGTGCGTTGCGGCTTGCGTAGGGAGGGACGCGAGCGTGCGGTGAGAGTAAAACGATGACGACTAGAGAGAAGCTTATAGAAAACACAGAAACATTTAAAATATTTTAAAATTATCATATATTTTGTTATGATTAATTTCATCAGTAAAAGAAATTTAAATATAACTTATATTTTTTGCATATTTAAATTAATATTTTGAATAAGACGAACGGTCAAAAGTAACTTAAAAAGTCAACGACGTCAACAATTTAAGCCGGAGGGAGTAACCCATATCTTCCGACTTGTCTGCTAGCTTCATGCATCGATTGTTTCTCCGACATGGGTCATCAGGAATATGTTTTTGTTATCGTATACTACTATTAGCAATGCAAAAAGAGAGACCCAAGAGGCAATAACCGAGGATCTTGAAGCATTTGTTTGTCCCTCCGTCTGAATCATGGAAACAGGAAGGCCCGGTTGCCCCCACCCAACACACACACAATTTTCAGAATTTTTGAAAAATACCCTTGATCTCATGTGAAGTTGTTTTATAAATAATTACCCACCACTATATCAAATTACAGAAACTCTAGCCATGCAAATGCGCATGCCACCATGCTTTGTTTTGTTAATTCTATAGCTGTTGGCAACGCACACGCTCGTGCCTAGTTGAGCCATCCATCCGGTCCCAGCATTCCTTGGCGCTCACGGAATCTTTTTCTTTTATGACGACTAGCCCAACAACAACACACTAAGACAAATATCAATGCAAAAGAGAGACCAGACAATGACTGCGGATCTTGTCCCTCTGTCTCGGTGACGGAGACAGGGGTTAAATTACAGAAACTCTAGCCATGGTAATGTGCGGGCCATCATCCTTGTTCTGCTAGCTATTAAAACGATAACGACGAGAATTGGGGTGCACGCACTTGGGGTCTGTTTGGATTAGACCCTGGATTTTGTTGCCTAGGCCTGGCATTGATATGAGCCCCAGGCATTCAAAATCCAACGCATGGGGTTGCTGCCTCTAAGGCTGAAAGAAAAGCTTGAGCTCGACGAGCTGCTCGAGCTTGGCTCGACGTAGGCTCGATTCGAGCTCGGCTCGAATGGACAACGAGCCGAGCTTGAACCTAATCCCAAGCTCGCGAGCCCCAGCGAGCCGAGCTCGAGTAGTTCGTATGGGCTCGCATCCCTTGTTTGTTGGCCCGATTCAGCAACAGCTACTGGCCCAATCACTCAACGGCCCAACATATGAATTAAACAGCCCAAAACAGCTACCGTTGCTTTTCCTGTTGTAACACCCTATGTTTTGCCCATAATGAAAAATCACTAAAAAATTTGAACTTTTTCAAATTTGAACAAAATTCAATCAAAGTAGAAGTAAATTCCAAGCCAAATTCAAAATTTCGAATTTTAAATGTGCATCAAACTCCACCATCTGCATATTTGGAATTTTCTGATTTTATTTATGTGTTCATTTGGTTTTACTACTATTTCAAATTTGAATCCCATTCAAATTTGAATCCTAGAAAATTTCTGAAAAACGTTTGAATCTCTTCTTTCCACCTGGGCCGCCCTTTTTCCTTTTCTCCCCCCCGGCCCGCTCATTCTCTCTTTTTCCCGCGCGCCCGCCAGCGGCCCAGCTCCTCCCGCCGGCCCAGCAGCCGCGCCAGCCCGCTCCACCGCGCCGAGCCACTGACAGGTGGGCCCCACCTGTCAGTGTCGTCTCCTTCCGCCTGACGCCGCGCCAGGAGCGCCCATGCCGGCCATCGTCGCCCCGTCTCGTCGCGCAACACCGCCGCCGCAGAGCTTCACGTGCGCACGCGACGCCGTCGTCACCACGCTCCCGTCCCGTCGCATCGCCTTAACCTCTCGCGCGCCCCTTCCCCCGCGCGGACCGACGACTTGACCCGAAGACCGGCGAGCCCCATGCCTCGACGCCAGCCCAGCTCAGCCGCGCCCCCGTCTCGTCGCCTCCGACAACCTGTGCTCCGCACTGTGGTCGTCGTCACGCTCCCGTCCTCCGCGCCTAACCCTGCGCCGCGTCGCGTCGCATTGAAGCCCGGTGACCGAGCTGACGACCACCGTCATGACCGCGCCCAACGGCTCCTCCCCGGCCGCCTATAAAAGGCCACCGAGCTCCGCCTCAGCTCCCTCTTCTCCTCCCCGAGCTCAGCCGCCTCCAATCCCCACTCCAGTGCCGCCAATTTCACTTTTCCCCGTCGCCTTCCCCAACTCCGGCGACCTCCTCTCGGCATTCCCGGCGAGCAATCCGTGGGCCTCCGCCCCTCTTTCTTCTTCCCTAAGCTCCTCCGAGCTCTGGCTAACCTCGTCGTGCCCTCTGTTTTCACAGCTGAGGCACGGAGCATGGCAAGCACCGCGGGATAGGGTTCCGGCCGCGGTGAGCTCATCGTCGACAAGGTTTCCGGCTTCCCCAGCCCTCTTCGAGCCCACCGTGAGCTTCGCCCTCCTCTCCTCTCCTTCCCGCGCCCCTTCTCTTCGTTCCCCGCGCACGGGCGCGTGCCCCACGTCGAGGGCCGCCACCAGCCGCCGCGCGACCTCGTCGCCGGCAGGCTTTCCGGCCGCACCTGGCCAAGCTGAGGTGCGCGCCGCACGCGGCGCACTCACGCGCATGCGCACGGCCACTCAAACTCGTGCGAGCTTGCGCGTCTGCGTCTCCCCCCTCGCGCGCAGCTGCGCACCGCCATCTCCGGCGAGCCCGCGCCGTCGCTCCGGTGCCCCTCGTCGTCAACACGTAGCCGTCGGAGCTCCGCCGCGCCGCGTAGAGTCCGTAGGTGCTGACCTCGTCGCGAGACGTGCCCTGTAGACGACGCCGGCGACGTTTCCGGCGACGCGCCGCCGCGCGCGCCGCGCTCCGGCGCCTTTTGACCGCGCTGCTCCGCCGTCCGACGTGGCGTGCCACGTCGGCACGCGGGCCCGCGACGACCGGGTCGCCTCGCCACGCGGCAGACCCGGTGCACCGTGCACCCGCCTCACAGACGCGCCCGGTCCACCGCCCGTGGGCCGAGTTCACAGCATAGTGTCGCACAGTGAACCTGGCCCACTGACCCCACCTGTCAGCCTCACAGACGCTCTGTAAACGCTAGATCCACACGCAGAGTGTACCCAGAAAGCTATTTCAAGCACTTTCCTTTATCAGAAAAATTCCCAAAAATTCCTAAAAATACTAGATTATTTCCTAATCATTTTACAACACTTGTTTACTCCATAATAATTAGGATTATGTCTATGCTTAATTACTTAGCTTAATCCTAATTATTTCCTATGTTGCAAACTTGTAAAATTCATATCTTTTTCATCGTAGCTCCAATTTTGGTGATTCTTCCACCAAAATTCATCAAAAATCATAAGCTATTTAATGTTATCAAAACCCTCTGTTGTTGATCTCTTTTTGGTCTTCTTTGATTTATATGCTTGTTAATTAATTGTTTGATCGGTAGTTAATTCGATCGTCGTTGCTTTTGATCAATAGAGGAGCAAGTCTTTGAGGAAGGAGCTGAGGATCCGGATTACGAGGACTTAGAAGAAGAAGACTTTGGTGAAGGCAAGTTCTAACCCCATTGATCATATTGATCCCATGATTGCAAATAGTCCTATTTAGAGCCTGTTTTGGAAATAACTGTGCATGATATTTTAAATTTGCTTTAAATGCTAGATGATCCTATGCTGATGATTGCCATACCTTGTTAATTGTTCATCCACTGCCTTGTTAACCCTAGGTTTCACTGTCATTAATTCCTTAATGATATGTTGATATGCTATGCTGCTTAGGACTTATTACATGTGTACTTAATTAATCTTGCTATACATGCTTTTGGTGTAAAATTGGTGTGTGTTTGGTGGAGTGCGTGTGTGTGAATATGAAATGTGGGATGGTACTTTATACTAGTAATAATTGCAACCCATAGTGGGTTACTTCTGGCGGGAGCAGGCGAGGTAGTCCTCAGTGGGGAGGCCTATCTCTGGGATGCGATTCCTCCTTCGAGGATAGCTATTGAAGATGCTTGCTTCGGTCGTATAAGGACCGGTTCATGTGCCGCCTTGCCTAGCACCTTTCGTACAACCACATGCC
Source organism: Eragrostis curvula (assembly GCA_007726485.1). Lineage (NCBI taxonomy): Eukaryota > Viridiplantae > Streptophyta > Magnoliopsida > Poales > Poaceae > Eragrostis > Eragrostis curvula. Next base: position 18,322,251 of record RWGY01000009.1, on the reverse strand, counting down.
TTGTATGGGAAAGGTTTGGAACCACACCCTACTATAGTGTTCACCCGGTACCCACCTGGAGGGCAGGAGTTGCGGCGGAAGCCAGGAGAAGACTCGACATGGCAGGTGTCGGGATCCGGCGTATGGTGATTCTTCAGGCCTTTCTACAGGATAATGATGATATTGTGAAGCCCCTGGTCGCAGTATTTCCGTGGTGGTGCCGCGGTGACACCAAGTAGGTACGGGACCATTAGTGTGTCTGTCCGATCCATGACGATGGGGAGGGCTGACATGCCTTGTGGGGAATCGTGTACAACCTCTGCAGAGTTACAAATCTATCATGATAGCCGTGTTCCACGGTAATGGGCAACGCGAAAGCTTGTGCCACACAATGATTAGTATAACGGCGTGAGTAACCTCCTTGGTGTGTTTTTGGAATACTCCGGTGTGGAACCGTGTGCTGGTCTCCAGCCAGCGATAAAAGTGGGAACTGGCGGGATGGACTTTGTCTCCCCCAGGGCCAAACAACCCCATTAATCCTCAATGATGACCTTGATTAGTGGTTTGCAAACTGCTTTGTTTTACAAACAACCCCTGCATAAAACTGGCCTTTCGCCCAGTTACTAAACCCCCGGCCTATCCTTTGATAACACCCTTGCATGCTTATACCCCTTGCTGCTAGGACTTGCTGAGTACCCTATGTACTCACCCTTGCTTTAATCATTCAGATGAGGAACCTGAGTACCAGGAGGATGGTGATGAAGAGTAGGGTCCTGTCTACACTCAAGATGCCTGTGCTAGTACCGCTTCCGACTTCCGTTGTAGTAGTGTTTAAGTGGTTCTGCTGTTGCAGCCCACATGCTTGATGATTGTTGTAATAAGTGGCCTCGGCCGTTTGTTGTAAGACCTTTTATGTATGAAGGCTTGTATGAGACTCGGTAATAATTATGTAAGTGATGACTCTGTGATATCAGTCTGTGTTAAGTGTTCGTATCAGCGTCTGATCCAGGGACTGGTACGGTAAGCACTAGTGCTCCAGAAATGGGGTACGACAGAGTGGTATCAGAGCCATGCTTGACCGTAAGATGGACCCTAGGCTGGAAACGATTGTGAGAGTGTGATATTTTATATATATAAACTATATTACAAAATTTACTCTCAGCTCTGTATTTACTTTACAAATCGTTTTGCTATTTTGTACTTACCCATCTTCAACTTTTGTTGAAACAGATGGAGGACCAGCAGCTAGACGACGGGTGGACCCGCAGCTACCAGATCGGCGTTTCAGGCTTCCCCACTCTCCTGTGGGAAGCGTTGCAGAGGTTCGGCTACACTGACCGCCCGGAGTACCGCTCCCTCAGCTTCGTCCAGGACGGCACCCAGTACTGTGAGGTGCAGGTGACAGTTCTTCAGCCGCGTACACGCCCAGACCTGGAGCCCCTGACAGTGACAGCTTTCGGCACCCAGCCCGGAGACGCCCACCAGATTGCAGCTCGCAAGACCCTGCTACTCTTCTGTCAGCGCCACGAGGAGGAGGTACGCGACACCCCGTGTCGCTACTTCCCGCTGTACGAGCACACCGAGACACAGTGGCAGCACAGGTTGAGTGCTCTGCAGGGACCAGACCAGCGTGAGGAGGACCCCACTGTGGTAGCGTCAGCTTGGTACATCATGGCTATGGACAGTCTGTTTGAGTCACGCCAGAGAGGGTTCGAGAGCAGTATCACCAGAGCTGAGGCAGCAGAGACTAGAGAAAGAGACCTCCAGGAGCAGCTCCAGCAGACCCAGACTCAGCTTGCAGAGGCCCAGGCACAGTCCACACAGACAGCACACGTCCTTGAGTCGACTGCACAGATGTGGGACGAGGACAAGCAGAAGCTCGCAGAGATTCAGGCCCAGCTTACAGCAGCACAGTCTCAGCTTGCACAGCTTCAGACCCAGCTCGCCGAGTCCCAGACAGAGCAGACACAGATTCAGTCCACTCTCGAGGCAGCTATGGGCCTTTGGGAGGAGGACGCTCTGTACCTCATCAGAGAGGTCGACCGCTGCTACGTGAGGCTTCACCAGGTTGGAGCAGGACCACGTCGCAGGTTCACTCCGAGGATCGGGGGCCCCAGACGCCACCTGCACTACGCCTGCCCGACAGACTCAGAGGGTGACTCCAGCGACAGTGAGGACTCAGGAGGTGCAGGACCGTCGGGAGGAGCACCGCAGTCAGCTCCAGCTTCTCCAGAGGCAGCACCAGCTCCAGCTTCTCCCGAGGTTGCACCAGCTCCAGCTCCAGCACCAGCTTACGGTTTTCTGTCAGAGTCAGACGAGGAGCCCTCCGAGGAGGAGGATGCCCAGATGGCAGAGGACGACCCTGAGCTAGAGTTACTAGAGGACCCTCTGCAGGGTGAGGAGGACACTGAGTCAGAGTACGAGATGGACTACCCGTCAGACCCCGGCAGTGACTACTCGGACTCGATGGACGAGGACGACTTCCCAGTACTCGAGGGTTACGTCCCTCAGTACATGCTAGAGATGGAGGAGGACGAGGACCAGGGCGTGGTCAACTTTGTGCCAGTTAGTGACGACCAGCCTGTGGTAGTCGACCCTCCGGCACCGCAGCAGCCAGCACCTGCAGACGTCCCAGTTCAGCAGCCGCCAGCACTACCAGCAGGTCACCAGCTAGCACTGATGGCAGACCCAGCAGCTCAGTTCCCACCTACACTTGTCGCACTTGGACCACTGTTTCCGTTCCAGCCGGTACTTGCAGCTCCCCCGGCTCACCTTCAGCCAGCAGCTCCACAGCAGGCGCCAGCACCGCAGATGCTCGGAGACGCAGACCTCTTCGAGTACTACCAGCTCCTTCGTGCCCACGAGGAGTGGAGTGACCCCTACGACCTGTACCGTGCGTGGCGCAGGGACCACGGCTACGACCAGTACTGAGGAGCAGCTACCCCAGTAGGAGTCAGATGCCAGCAGCACTTGAGGCAGCAGTGCTTGTACCCGTAGTGTAGCAGCTAGCAGTTTGTATCTAGTCCAGCAGATGTGTGTCGTTGTATCCTAGAGTACCATGTTGTCGAGTCTTGTTGTTTAGTTGTAGTCGTCAAGTCCTCCTGTGTAAGGGCTTGTGTATGTATGATCGAACCTTGTTATGATGTTTATGTATGCTGTAATGTTGTATTGATGCTGGATCTTACTGTTTGTGTGTTAGCAAATCTTGTGTTCCTGTCTTGTTGCCTAGTCTCGGCCTGTTTCAACCTCGACTTGCTCTCACCTTTCGCAATCCTCTGTCAACTTAACAGATGCCTCCCGCGAGGCAGTCCGCCCGAATACGGCAGCGTCGTGAGCGTCAAGTTGCACACGACGAGGATGCCCCAGGACAGGGCGGTGTACGTGGACGTGGGAGAGGCAGAGTCAACCAGCAGCGTGGCAGAGGCGGAGGCAGAATTGGAGGCCATGACCAAGAAGATGAGGCAAGCCAGAACAATCAGAACAACCAGGACAATCAGGACAACCAAAATAACCTGGAAGGCCAAGATGAGGGTGAAGGTCACCAACAAAACCAGAACCGAGGTGGAGGAAATCAGAACCGTGGCAGAGGTAGGCGAGGTGGACGACATGGACCCTTGCCCAACCCACCTGTCACTAACCTTGTCGCTGTGATGGACAATCAGACACGTCTGATGGAAGTCATTGCTCAAGGACTTCTTGACCGTGCACCAGGTCCCCAGACCAAGATGTCGGAATTCATGAGACTCAGACCACCGACCTTCGAGAATGCCGAAGAAGACCCTCTGGCAGCAGATGATTGGCTGAGAGGTATCACCAAGAAGCTTCAGGTTGTAAACGCCAATGACAGAGAAAAAGTCCTTCTGGCATCGCACCAACTCATGGGAGCAGCCAGTGAGTGGTGGGACAACTACCAAGAAGCTACAGAGGACCCCGAGGCTATCACTTGGGATGAATTTCAGGAAGAGTTCAGGAGATACCACATCCCTGAGGGTATCATGGACATGAAGGCAGATGAGTTTCGCTCATTAAAGCAAGGAGCCATGACTGTGAATCAATACATCAGAAAGTTTATGAAGCTTGCACGTTATGCACCTGAGGATGTGAACACTGATAAGAAGAAGCAGGACCGCTTCAAGAAGGGACTGAGTCCTAGTCTGAAGATGCAGTTGGTCACTCACATCTACCCAGACTTCAACACTCTGATGAACCGTGCCATTCTTCTGGAAGACGCACGTTCTCACATCGAGAGTGACAGGAAGCGCAAGTTTAATGCTCAGAAGTTCAGACAGCAGGAAAGAAACCAGAGATCAAGAGGTAACTTCTCTCAGAAGCCCAGGTACCAGCCAACCATGCAGTACAGGGCCTCATCATCGAACCAGCAGAATGCAGCACCCTCTTACCGCAACCAGAATCCCGGCAGCCAGCAGAGGAGCAGTGCCAGTGTTACCCAGCCAGCGCAGAGTGACAAGAGAACATGCTTCAACTGCCGTGAACCAGGTCACATGATTGCCAAGTGCCCTTATATGAACCAGAATCAAGCTCCAGCTCAGTCTCATCAGCAAAGCAACACCAGAACTGCAGTGTCAGGAGTCGGACGTGGTGGACAACAACCCTCAGGACAGCAACGAAGGAACAATCAGACCTTCGGTCGAGGCAAAGTCAACCACATTGACACCCAGGAAGCTGAAGAGGCACCAGATGTTGTTCTTGGTGAGTACCTTGTCAACTCCACCCTTGCAACAGTTTTGTTTGATTCTGGAGCTTCGCATTCGTTCATATCTTCAAGATTTATTGCTGCACATAGTTTTCCAACTGTTTTGCTCAAACAACCACTGATAACACGCTCTCCTGGAGCGGAAATCAAGTGTTTGTTGGGATGTCCCCGGGTTAAGATTCTTTTAAGTGGGGTAGTATTCCTAGCAAACTTAATAGTTCTCCAGTCAGCCGGAATAGATGTTATCCTTGGAATGGACTGGTTGAGCAAACATCAGGGCAATATAGCCTGTGATACCAGGAAAGTCTCCTTAGTAAACCATCAAGGTATTAAGGTGGAATGTGAGCCAAGGAGAGTGAAGACTATTCCGATGGTATGCAGTCTGGAAACCGCACCACTGGAGGAAGTACCAGTCGTCTGTGAGTACCCAGACGTTTTCCCAGATGAATTACCTGGAATGCCACCAGACCGAGACATAGAGTTCATCATTGATCTCATTCCCGGAACCTCCCCAATCGCCAAGAGACCTTACCGAATGGCGGCCAATGAGTTAGCAGAATTGAAAGAACAGATAGCAGAATTACAAGAGAAAGGTTTCATAAGACCAAGCACTTCACCATGGGGATCACCAGTTTTATTTGTCAAAAAGAAAGATGGTAGTCTCAGAATGTGCATTGACTACCGTTCACTCAATGAAGTCACTATCAAAAACAAATACCCACTGCCCAGGATCGATGACTTGTTTGATCAGTTGAAGGGAGCCAAGTTCTTCTCCAAGATTGACCTGAGATCAGGGTACTACCAACTGAAGATTCGAGAAGGAGACATACTCAAGACAGCTTTTGTCACCCGCTATGGTCAGTATGAGTTTACAGTGATGCCCTTTGGACTCACCAACGCACCAGCATACTTCATGAATCTGATGAACAAGGTCTTCATGGAAGAGTTAGATCGGTTTGTCGTTGTCTTCATTGACGACATTTTGATCTACTCTAAGAGCGCCGAAGAACATGAACAACACCTAAGAGTTGTACTTGAGAAGCTAAGAGCACATGAGCTTTATGCCAAATTCAGCAAGTGTGAGTTTTGGTTAAAAGAAGTCGCTTTCCTTGGCCATATCTTGACTGAAAAAGGCATTGCAGTAGACCCAGCAAAGGTTGAGGCAGTTACTAACTGGAAGCAACCCACAAATGTAACGGAAATCCGAAGTTTTCTTGGACTGGCAGGTTACTACCGCAGATTTATAGAAGGATTCTCCAAGCTAGCCCGACCAATGACTGCCCTGACTCAGAAAGGGAAAGAATTCAAGTGGACAGAAGCTTGTGAGAAAAGTTTCCAAGAGCTAAAGAGAAGATTGACAACAGCCCCAGTGCTAACCCTACCGGATATATATCGAGATTTTGTCGTATACTGCGACGCATCTCGACAAGGCTTGGGTTGTGTGCTAATGCAAGATGGACGAGTAGTAGCTTATGCATCAAGGCAGCTGAAGGTCCATGAGCAGAACTATCCAACTCATGATCTAGAGCTAGCAGCAGTTGTTCACGCTCTAAAGATCTGGAGGCACTATCTGATTGGAAATAAATGTGAAATCTTCACAGATCATAAGAGTCTGAAATACATCTTTACACAGTCAGACTTAAATCTCAGACAGAGAAGATGGTTAGAATTGATCAAGGATTACAATCTGGATATACAGTATCACCCCGGAAAGGCCAATGTAGTTGCAGACGCACTGAGTCGCAAGGCTCACTGCAACAACATCAAGTTACATAAGAGAAGGCCTGAGTTACTGGCAGAGTTCAAGCAGCTAAATCTTCATTGCACCCAGTCAAGCCAGTTAAACAATCTGTGTGTGGGACCAACTCTAGGAAGTCTAATCCGAAAAGCTCAAGTGGATGATGAGGAGATACTTGATCTTAAGGCCAAGACCGGAATGGACAAGGCACCCGGATTCAGGGTAGATGACCAAGGTACCTTATGGTATAAAGATCGAATCTGTGTACCCAAGAATGGTGGGTATCAGCAGCTAATTATGGATGAAGCCCACAACTCCGCTTATTCCATTCACCCAGGAAGCACCAAAATGTACTTGGATCTGAAAACGAAGTACTGGTGGTCAGGGATGAAGAAGGATATAGCAGAGTTCGTTGCCCGATGTGATATCTGCAGCAAAGTTAAGGCAGAGCATCAGAGACCCGCAGGATTGTTGCAACCACTGCATATACCCGTGTGGAAATGGGATGAGATCAGCATGGATTTCATCGTAGGTTTACCCCGCACCCAAAAAGGAAATGATTCAATATGGGTAATAGTGGACCGTCTAACGAAGGTTGCACATTTCATACCTGTCAAGACAGTCTACAGAGGAGACAAGTATGCTCAATTGTATGTGGATCACATACTCAAGTTGCATGGAGTTCCGAGCAGAATAGTCTCAGATAGAGGGACCCAGTTTACCTCAAAGTTCTGGCAAAGTCTGCACAAGCTGTTAAAAACTAAGTTGGATTATAGCTCCGCATATCACCCGCAGACAGATGGACAGACTGAAAGAGTCAATCAAATCCTGGAAGATATGTTGAGAGCCTGTGTGCTAGCCTATGGAAAAGATTGGGAGAAAAGCCTTTCCTTTGCAGAGTTCTCCTACAACAACAGTTATCAGACCAGTCTACAAATGGCACCCTTTGAAGCTCTTTATGGCAGAAAGTGCAGAACACCTCTGATGTGGTCAGAAGTGGGAGAGCGATCTTTCTTTGGACCGGCAATCATTAAAGATGCTGAAGAGAAAGTAGCTCTAATCAGGGAGAATCTGAAAGCAGCCCAGAGCAGGCAGAAAAGCTATGCAGATACCCGTCGTAGAGACCTAAGCTTTGAAGCAGGAGACTATGTATACCTCAAGGTGTCACCAATACGAGGTACCCGAAGGTTCAGGGTCCGAGGAAAGTTGGCACCCAGGTATGTTGGACCTTTCAAGGTACTCAAGAAGATTGGAGCAGTAGCTTACCGCCTTGAGCTCCCCGAAGAAATGTCAGACATCCATAATGTCTTCCATGTCTCACAGTTGAAGAAATGCTTGAGAGTTCCAGAGGAAATAGTACCACCGGAAGTGTTGGATCTTCAACCGGATCTCCGTTACCAAGAGAGACCCATCAAGATTCTGGATGTTGCCACTCGGTTAACAAGGAGAAATGCCATACGGTTTTGCCGAGTGCAATGGAGTAATCACACAGAAGCAGAGGCTACCTGGGAACGCGAAGATAATCTTAAGAAGGAATTTCCCTACCTGTTCGAGGAAGAGCCTGAATCTCGAGGACGAGATTCGGTTTAAGTGGGGTAGGTTTGTAACACCCTATGTTTTGCCCATAATGAAAAATCACTAAAAAATTTGAACTTTTTCAAATTTGAACAAAATTCAATCAAAGTAGAAGTAAATTCCAAGCCAAATTCAAAATTTCGAATTTTAAATGTGCATCAAACTCCACCATCTGCATATTTGGAATTTTCTGATTTTATTTATGTGTTCATTTGGTTTTACTACTATTTCAAATTTGAATCCCATTCAAATTTGAATCCTAGAAAATTTCTGAAAAACGTTTGAATCTCTTCTTTCCACCTGGGCCGCCCTTTTTCCTTTTCTCCCCCCCGGCCCGCTCATTCTCTCTTTTTCCCGCGCGCCCGCCAGCGGCCCAGCTCCTCCCGCCGGCCCAGCAGCCGCGCCAGCCCGCTCCACCGCGCCGAGCCACTGACAGGTGGGCCCCACCTGTCAGTGTCGTCTCCTTCCGCCTGACGCCGCGCCAGGAGCGCCCATGCCGGCCATCGTCGCCCCGTCTCGTCGCGCAACACCGCCGCCGCAGAGCTTCACGTGCGCACGCGACGCCGTCGTCACCACGCTCCCGTCCCGTCGCATCGCCTTAACCTCTCGCGCGCCCCTTCCCCCGCGCGGACCGACGACTTGACCCGAAGACCGGCGAGCCCCATGCCTCGACGCCAGCCCAGCTCAGCCGCGCCCCCGTCTCGTCGCCTCCGACAACCTGTGCTCCGCACTGTGGTCGTCGTCACGCTCCCGTCCTCCGCGCCTAACCCTGCGCCGCGTCGCGTCGCATTGAAGCCCGGTGACCGAGCTGACGACCACCGTCATGACCGCGCCCAACGGCTCCTCCCCGGCCGCCTATAAAAGGCCACCGAGCTCCGCCTCAGCTCCCTCTTCTCCTCCCCGAGCTCAGCCGCCTCCAATCCCCACTCCAGTGCCGCCAATTTCACTTTTCCCCGTCGCCTTCCCCAACTCCGGCGACCTCCTCTCGGCATTCCCGGCGAGCAATCCGTGGGCCTCCGCCCCTCTTTCTTCTTCCCTAAGCTCCTCCGAGCTCTGGCTAACCTCGTCGTGCCCTCTGTTTTCACAGCTGAGGCACGGAGCATGGCAAGCACCGCGGGATAGGGTTCCGGCCGCGGTGAGCTCATCGTCGACAAGGTTTCCGGCTTCCCCAGCCCTCTTCGAGCCCACCGTGAGCTTCGCCCTCCTCTCCTCTCCTTCCCGCGCCCCTTCTCTTCGTTCCCCGCGCACGGGCGCGTGCCCCACGTCGAGGGCCGCCACCAGCCGCCGCGCGACCTCGTCGCCGGCAGGCTTTCCGGCCGCACCTGGCCAAGCTGAGGTGCGCGCCGCACGCGGCGCACTCACGCGCATGCGCACGGCCACTCAAACTCGTGCGAGCTTGCGCGTCTGCGTCTCCCCCCTCGCGCGCAGCTGCGCACCGCCATCTCCGGCGAGCCCGCGCCGTCGCTCCGGTGCCCCTCGTCGTCAACACGTAGCCGTCGGAGCTCCGCCGCGCCGCGTAGAGTCCGTAGGTGCTGACCTCGTCGCGAGACGTGCCCTGTAGACGACGCCGGCGACGTTTCCGGCGACGCGCCGCCGCGCGCGCCGCGCTCCGGCGCCTTTTGACCGCGCTGCTCCGCCGTCCGACGTGGCGTGCCACGTCGGCACGCGGGCCCGCGACGACCGGGTCGCCTCGCCACGCGGCAGACCCGGTGCACCGTGCACCCGCCTCACAGACGCGCCCGGTCCACCGCCCGTGGGCCGAGTTCACAGCATAGTGTCGCACAGTGAACCTGGCCCACTGACCCCACCTGTCAGCCTCACAGACGCTCTGTAAACGCTAGATCCACACGCAGAGTGTACCCAGAAAGCTATTTCAAGCACTTTCCTTTATCAGAAAAATTCCCAAAAATTCCTAAAAATACTAGATTATTTCCTAATCATTTTACAACACTTGTTTACTCCATAATAATTAGGATTATGTCTATGCTTAATTACTTAGCTTAATCCTAATTATTTCCTATGTTGCAAACTTGTAAAATTCATATCTTTTTCATCGTAGCTCCAATTTTGGTGATTCTTCCACCAAAATTCATCAAAAATCATAAGCTATTTAATGTTATCAAAACCCTCTGTTGTTGATCTCTTTTTGGTCTTCTTTGATTTATATGCTTGTTAATTAATTGTTTGATCGGTAGTTAATTCGATCGTCGTTGCTTTTGATCAATAGAGGAGCAAGTCTTTGAGGAAGGAGCTGAGGATCCGGATTACGAGGACTTAGAAGAAGAAGACTTTGGTGAAGGCAAGTTCTAACCCCATTGATCATATTGATCCCATGATTGCAAATAGTCCTATTTAGAGCCTGTTTTGGAAATAACTGTGCATGATATTTTAAATTTGCTTTAAATGCTAGATGATCCTATGCTGATGATTGCCATACCTTGTTAATTGTTCATCCACTGCCTTGTTAACCCTAGGTTTCACTGTCATTAATTCCTTAATGATATGTTGATATGCTATGCTGCTTAGGACTTATTACATGTGTACTTAATTAATCTTGCTATACATGCTTTTGGTGTAAAATTGGTGTGTGTTTGGTGGAGTGCGTGTGTGTGAATATGAAATGTGGGATGGTACTTTATACTAGTAATAATTGCAACCCATAGTGGGTTACTTCTGGCGGGAGCAGGCGAGGTAGTCCTCAGTGGGGAGGCCTATCTCTGGGATGCGATTCCTCCTTCGAGGATAGCTATTGAAGATGCTTGCTTCGGTCGTATAAGGACCGGTTCATGTGCCGCCTTGCCTAGCACCTTTCGTACAACCACATGCCTTGTATGGGAAAGGTTTGGAACCACACCCTACTATAGTGTTCACCCGGTACCCACCTGGAGGGCAGGAGTTGCGGCGGAAGCCAGGAGAAGACTCGACATGGCAGGTGTCGGGATCCGGCGTATGGTGATTCTTCAGGCCTTTCTACAGGATAATGATGATATTGTGAAGCCCCTGGTCGCAGTATTTCCGTGGTGGTGCCGCGGTGACACCAAGTAGGTACGGGACCATTAGTGTGTCTGTCCGATCCATGACGATGGGGAGGGCTGACATGCCTTGTGGGGAATCGTGTACAACCTCTGCAGAGTTACAAATCTATCATGATAGCCGTGTTCCACGGTAATGGGCAACGCGAAAGCTTGTGCCACACAATGATTAGTATAACGGCGTGAGTAACCTCCTTGGTGTGTTTTTGGAATACTCCGGTGTGGAACCGTGTGCTGGTCTCCAGCCAGCGATAAAAGTGGGAACTGGCGGGATGGACTTTGTCTCCCCCAGGGCCAAACAACCCCATTAATCCTCAATGATGACCTTGATTAGTGGTTTGCAAACTGCTTTGTTTTACAAACAACCCCTGCATAAAACTGGCCTTTCGCCCAGTTACTAAACCCCCGGCCTATCCTTTGATAACACCCTTGCATGCTTATACCCCTTGCTGCTAGGACTTGCTGAGTACCCTATGTACTCACCCTTGCTTTAATCATTCAGATGAGGAACCTGAGTACCAGGAGGATGGTGATGAAGAGTAGGGTCCTGTCTACACTCAAGATGCCTGTGCTAGTACCGCTTCCGACTTCCGTTGTAGTAGTGTTTAAGTGGTTCTGCTGTTGCAGCCCACATGCTTGATGATTGTTGTAATAAGTGGCCTCGGCCGTTTGTTGTAAGACCTTTTATGTATGAAGGCTTGTATGAGACTCGGTAATAATTATGTAAGTGATGACTCTGTGATATCAGTCTGTGTTAAGTGTTCGTATCAGCGTCTGATCCAGGGACTGGTACGGTAAGCACTAGTGCTCCAGAAATGGGGTACGACACCTGTGCAGCTCGTTCGAGCACTTCTACGCCAAGGTCAACGCCGCCGTCACCAGGAAAACAATTCCGCTGCTCCCAGATCCAGCTCCATCGTCGCTCCTCCGCATGTCCCGAGCGTCAACTCCATGGCCAGATTCCACGTCCGCTAGCCTGGAAGAACAGCGAATGCTGCGCATACTCCGCACTACCAGATGCCAGAGCCCCAGGTATGCCCTCGCATGCTCGCCGTCGGACAAGCCCGCAGCGAAGCCGTCCAACCCGTTGCTTCGGCCTAGTGGAGCTCGCTCTGCTGCTTGGCCATCCATGAGGATGAGATGATGAGAAACGCATGGCGCCGGAGGCAGGTCCGCATGACGCCGCTGCGGAAGGCGCAGACCGCCGTCGTCTCTGCGATGCGCTGCAAAACCAACAGACGAGCCTCCACGAACCGAGCTCGAGCCTTCGCGAGCCTCCGTCAAGCCGAGCTCGAGCCCGCATACAAGCTCGGTGGGATCCGAGGCTCGGCTCGGGCTCGGCTCGAGGTCCTTTCAAGCTCGAGCTTGAGGCGCCAGGCTCGCTCGAGCTCGGCTCGTTTACAGCCTTAGCTGCCTGGCCAGCCAGAAATCCCAGAACTTCAAGCAAACAAGCCCTTGGATGCTTTAGCATTCCCATGCAGCGCCAAACCAACCCTGCGGTTGTGGTAACTACGCGTGGTCTTCCCAGTGATGACGTTCAAGTTGTAAAAGCTCAGCTCGACATCAAACTCCACCTCGCCATCCAGCTGTTGGTCCACTCACAGGTGCACACGGAACAACTGCGACAACGGGACCTTTCCCGGCAGATGCCATTGCCCTGGCCCCATCCACTCGCTTCGGGCCACTGGTGACGCCGTAGAACTTGGGCACCAGGCCGTCGGCCAGATTGACGCCGCCGCATGAGATCGTCACATGCCCCGTGCCCGCCGTCGTGACCCACCGCGGATTGGCACTTATGGTGCGCGAAGCCGATGGCGACATCAAACTCCACGGGAGATACCTGGTCATCGACGTCGAGCCCCCGCGCATCAACGAGGCTGACCGTGACTTCGGCAATGTTTCTCATGCTCATCAAAAACCTGATTAGAAAATCTCTACTTACTTAATAGGTCTAAAGTTGATCATCATCCTATGACTGCAGATTTCAGACCTCTATCGTTTCAATTCGTGTCGAATACACGTAAATTTGAGTTGATTCAAAATCTGAATCCTTTTTTTATTACAAACTCTAATCTCGTGATTTCATTTTTTAATTTACTAAATACATTACTTGATTCTATGTATTTGATTTTGATATATAGTTGCGTGTTAGCTCACATGGCAACACACGTCACCCGGTAGCAACGCATGGACATTTGCTAGTAGAGCAAAAAGGCGATACAGCCCACCATGCTAAATACAATGAGAACATATTCAATGCATGACATGAGCAGATCCCGTCGGGCTTCGACGTGCTCTTGATCATCAGGGAATCTAGCTGGTAGTACTAAAAACTGAAGGTTATCAGCGTTAATGGGGAGAAAATTGCATGCAGTTGTTAATCGGAAACATATCCAAACCTGAGAACGCTCTCTTGAACGAGCGTTGTGTTTGCCATCTGTACTTGCCACATGGTCTATGGTGCGGGGCTCGGCGTATTCGACGACAAACACTCACGGCCTTTAAAGTCGTCTACGGCGTGCTGCTGGTGGTTGATGGAAAGAACCCCGCAACCAGCATTCCGGCACGGCCGGCCACGGGCGCCATGGATCGTGGTGGGATACTGGCCGGCGAGGCGTACTAGCACCGGTGGATGCGTATGGGATCATGGATTATGGTTGCGAGCATGACTGTAGCGTGCTAAATCGAACGCAATACACCGCTGTTGGATAGGTAGTGGATTATATTTGGCAATAAGATAGCGCCATACACTTGCCTGTCGAAACAGAGTGCTACAAACTCCTCCAGCACGAATATCGCCGCTGCAGCCCTGCTCCTCCTCCTCTTCTTCCGCCTCCTCCTCGCCACACCACGGTCGGTCACGTCAGGGCCAGCCACGACGGCGGCACGGCGGTGCTGGGGAACGGCAAGATCATGAGGTGCCTCTCGAGGACGTGGTGCAGCGACGCGAGCTCGAAGGAGTCGTAGAGCGGGCTGCCGCAGTCCCATGTCGCGAGCACCAGCTCCTCCTCCTTCCCTCTTGCCTGATGATCGGCTCCTCCTGCCTCCTGCTGCTGCTGCATGCTCGAAACTCTGACCAGGCTGGCTAATCCAAGCTAGCTATGGTTGCAGCGGCGAGCATGTGCCGGTCAACTTCTATGCAGATGTAGGTTATACTACCAGGGCAGCGTGGTGGACCGGTAGGTGCCGGAGAAGATACGAGGGCGAGCTATATATACGCCTTTGGCCATGTGTAATGATTCGACCTGTGGATAGGGGTGGGCACAAAAACCGATACTCAAACACTGAAACCGAAAAAACCGAGACCGAGACCGAAAAAACCGGAATTTCGGTATTCGGGTACTTGTTTGGGTAGTACCCTTGGGTAACCGAATTTTATTGTTCAATTTCGGGTAATACCCTTGGGTACCCGAACTACCCAAACTATCTAAATTAGTATGATGATGTAGGATTTAGCACATAGACTTAAACTATGGTCACATAACATCCTTTGTTACTCATTCATCATATTCATGTTTCTCCTATCATATAATGGTAACTCATTATCAAGTTAATTGCATAGTGTATTTTGGGTATAATCAAATTTATTTTATTTTTTCTCTGAAAATTAATGCTAATTTGGGTAGTTTGGGTATAACCGAAGACCGAACCGAAATTTAGGTACCCAAAGTTGTCGGGTACCCAAATTTTCGCTGTCATTTCGGGTAGCAATTCTAGATAACCGAAAATTGAGAAGACCGAAAAAACCGGACCGAAACATCGGGTATGACCGAACGCCCACCCCTACCTGTGGACGACAGTGCCAGGTTCCTAATCGCATAATGGGGAATAAAATGTTGCTGGATGTCTAGGGGCCGCATCTGGAAATGTCAGTGTACATGCTGCTAGCAATCGAGCACGCATGTTACAACCCGTGACTATACGAGAGCATATAGATTCCCTGAATGCTTCCATTTTCGGGGAACATCAACCTTTTTTTTTCTTGAGTTTTTTTTTTTTTAGAAATTACACAGTATAACTCAGACACTCACAACGCACGCACACTCACCTTTATGAACGCACATACGCAAACTCTACCCCTATGAGCATCTTCGAAGACTGAGTCGGCAAATTCTCCAGATTCCCAAAGTCACCACTAGAGTCTCGCTGTCGACGGCCACGTCGCCTACCGCTGAAATTAAAGCACAAATGCCGTTAAATCCTAGAAAATTCGCTTCCATCGGGAGTCGAACCCAGGACCTCAAAAGTGCTACTCGGGTGCCTTAACCGCTAGGCCAAAACCCCTTTCACTTTTTTTTCTTGAGTTTGATGACGCAGCGATAATCTTTAGATAGAGATAGACTATCTACTGACTGGATGATGTCTTCAGAATAATCTTGAGCTGAGATGGAGGAGAAAGGTCTTTAGAAGACCTGAAGCTGATCTTGTCGTCATAGATCACCGACGATATGTTGTTGCCGAACGTATGCGCACGTGGTTAGTCGGACGAAATGTTTGACATCTACGGTGTGATGCCCGCCCGTATGTATGTCTCGTAGTTATCTTGACTTATATACGGCTAGTGGCGGAGCCAGCTACAAATTTTAGGTGGGACGAACTCGAGCCATGAACAACAAACTAGAATGCAAGTTTGACCAAACACACAACATTTTCCCACAAAATCGATAGCATAGAAGAGAATATTAAGATGTTACCTTTTAATGTGAAGAAAAAATAACAATTTGGCTCCTCATAATTCAACGGCCATGCCCCGATAAAAGCAGGAGCGCCGCCATCCTCCTTTTCCTCCATCAAATAGCACTGGTGAAAGGAGCGTCGCAGTGCCAGACGTCGCACGATCGCGATCTATTTTCTAGCGGCGCGTGCAAGCGATGGAACGGACGACGGGAGACGATTCTGATTGGTTTCTGTTGGGGATCGATACAACAACATTTGGCTGCCCCTATGGTCCTTG
Organism: Eragrostis curvula; assembly: GCA_007726485.1. Taxonomy (NCBI): domain Eukaryota; kingdom Viridiplantae; phylum Streptophyta; class Magnoliopsida; order Poales; family Poaceae; genus Eragrostis; species Eragrostis curvula. The sequence continues at coordinate 18,306,259 of RWGY01000009.1, read as the reverse complement.
GTTTTTATTTTTGCTATGCGTATGATAAAACACTAACTTGTTAGTTGTTATTAGGTCAGATAAATTGATGCAATCGTATTAGAGGTGTGTCAGAAGATCGAGACAAAAGGGTTGCTCAGACTGCTCACCATTTAGGCTGTTTTTGCCAAAAAAAAAATTGAGGTCTGGCTATTTTGCCATTGAAACGGCCTCAAACATGGGAATATTCCAGATGAATTCAACAGTTTGAATGGGGCTGATATTGTTGCCATGAAACGTGACGACAGACAAACTGATTTGATGTAGAGTCGACAACAAAAGTGTCGATGCTCTTATTTCAGACATTCTGAAAACATATTTTAAAAATTATCGAAGACTTGTAATAAACGAAAGAAAAAGACAAGATAGACTCCGAGTCTGTTACTATAGATCGGAGATCATCTAGAGTTAGACTAGGACTTTAGAAGAAGGCGGCAACCTGCCTATACATATACATGTAACCCCTATACGAGGAGGCATCTGCGCATTGTGCAACCCTTGCAAAATTGCCGTCATATCAACACGATCCACAACTGCATGTAGGGTTTTTATCCTCCAGAAGACCAAAAACGTATATACCCTCTATGTGTCCTACGTCAATCTTTTACTGTTCGTTGCTCCCTCAATCCAAACATACGTCGATCAGTAGTGCATCAACAAAAAGTAATGAAAGAAAATTTTTCTAAAGAGGTGTTCTTACTATGTTTTGCCATTTAATGACGGAAAATACGTTAAGCTATCATACAAAAGTTTTTAAAAACACCTAATTCAACTTTACATAATTCCCTGTATTCTTCTCTCCTTTCACTTTTACCTTTTCCAATAGATGATCCCTAGCGTGGAGGACCAAGATCAAATGCTTTCAAAGCATCAAGCTAAGGGGGGCGACATTTCGTATGACAAAATAAGATCATGTGGAAGTTGTAATATTGATACCACTTTTGCGACACAAAAGATATATCAATTTTGTTTTACAAACAATATTATGAAGCTGGTCAAATACCTCTATAGATGTGCAAATACGTGGGCCACCATGCTTGTTCCGTTAAGGTTGCTGCCGGTGATGCACACGCTTGTGCTTGGTTGGCTCGTCTGTCCCGTCCCAAGAGACCACGTCGCGCGGGAATGCGCTTCTGATGCCTACTGACGCAATAACAACAACACATCGAGACAAATATTAACGTACAAAAGAAACTCAAGAGGCAATAATGAAGGAAAAAGTCACGTATCAGAATCGAGTGGGGAGCGACAGCTTCGTGGCCACAAGAAGGTAGTATTAGGCACCATAATTTCAACCCAAAACCCTAGCTGAATTGACGCGAAATCCACTGTGCCCCTTCGAGAAGTGCTAACAGTTTTTTGCACTCCCTTGCTTCGACGGAATGTTATCCCGAGAACACGCCAAGTGTTTGTTCTCCCTGCCTATATTTTTTTCTAGAACATTCTCCCTGCCTATATACATAGTACTATACTAGTATGCTTCGTGGGAGTTCGGAATCGAGCGCACAAAATTAAGAAACTCAAGAGACAACAATGAAGGATCTTAAGGCCTTTGTTTGTACTCCATCTCAGTGACGGAGAGGGGGGGGGGGGGGGGGTCGGTAGGGGCTATGCCCCCCCCCCCCCCCCCCCCAACCCACACACGCACACAAAATGTAATAAATGATTCCTGTCACTATATCAAACTACAAAATTGTAGCCATGCAAATACGCGTACCAACATGCTTGTTTAATTTAACTAGAATGCCTGCCCACGCATTTGCGCGGCTAGACTTGTTAAATTATTTGAATTATTTTACATTATTTTGCAAGAGTTTAAAAATAATTTATTATTATAAATTTATAGTATTTCTAACATAATTGAAATTAATTGGACAAAATTTCTCACCGAGTCTGTCAATTTGAGTGTGATGCTATTTTCTTGTTACTCTACTAATACTTAGATTATGTCAATCCTAACATATCTGCATCCTTTATTAAACCACGAAACTGAATTGAATTAATGTTTTTCTATGCAATTTTAATAATACAAAGCTCCCACTGTTTTTTATAATTTATTTTGTCATGTTCACTCTGCTTATTCTGATATATTGTTCTTCTATCAGCATCTTTCATCTTGGACATGCTTTTCTTTCAATTTTTGTTTTAAGAAAATTTGACACACAACATGATTTAGCCTAGAAAGACACAACCCAAATAAAATATATGCAATATACTCTCAGGAAATAAACACTACCTATTAATTTTCTTGATTAGCCTGTAGTCATGACCTTATTAATTTTGTTGACATCTTTGGTCTCTTGCACTCTTAAGTTCCTTGCAAAATTATGTGTTTGCCACAGAGATCTTGGCTGAACGTTTTGGGCTTTATATAATTGTTTATAGATTCAATTTGATAGTCTTCTCCTTTGTTTCCATTGACATGAAGCATATAAGTGAATTATAAATGCCCATTCCATGCTTTACAATATGGATCCATCCATGGTGACGCCTAGTTTGCATACTCATCTCACCACTAAAGTACTTTGTTAATCGTATTGTCATATGATATTTTTGTTTTCAAACATTGATCATGGCGCTGCGATGCTCACATATGAGTGTATGACAGATAGCCATGGTTAAAGGGCTTAGCTCTGATCACGCCAGTCGTTTGTATCACCACGTATTTACGTTTACATAGGACCTCCATAGGACCCCTTAAACACCTATACTACATATGCTCATCTCACCATTAAAGTACTTTGTTAGCATTGTCATATAATGCTTCGGTGTTCAAACATCAACCACGAAATACATATGGGTGTATAGCAGATAGCCATGGTTCAAAGTCTTAGTCTTGATCAAGCTAGTCATTCGTGTCACCCGCGGATACGCGCTTACCTAGGATCTCTTGAAGACCTAAACTACATATGCTTCTCATAGACCCATGACCTTGCGCTGAGAGGTCTACTTAGCGCTGCCAACAATTTATGCCGGTTCCATGTAAGCAGATGTATTGCACTCACGTGCATCTTCAGAGTTCAATGGCTATGGATGCTAAAGCTCATCATCGGGATATATAACAAATAACGTTGTTGATATGTATGTCAATGCTCTCTTCTTTTTTTTTGCTACTAACCTGCATACAAACAAAAAACAAATAGAGAGAGTAAATTTAAAAATTGTGGGAGATTTTAGACTAACGTTTCATAATGTCAGTGATGGCAATCTTCTTTTCTTATTTTTTTGGATTAATGTGAAAATGTTTAGGCTTTGAGAGCGAACCTGATGGCTCACTCATGAGCTTCACGTCGCGATCGCACATAGAAAAATAGCTTCTCGCAGGAATCGCTCGAAGAGATTTCTTAATGCTGGAATCTCATGTAAAGATGGCTTCACGGCGGAATCGCTTGAATTTATATACGTATACATGAACTTTGCTAAAACTTATCGCTGGCTGCTCGCATCTATCGGGTTCAGATATATGCTCATTCTTGCTTGATCACTTACAGTAGTGCATATGTACGCTTATGTTATAGATTCTTTACATGTGCAAATAAAATTAGTGGCTAGAAGTGCAAAAAGAATTAATTCATGGTGTGCCTGATTCAACCCCCCCTCTCGATCACACGGTCCTTACATCATGCTCGATTTCGTGGGTCAGACTTTCAGACACCATATGCATGCCCGACAGCTTGAGACACCAGTCACCAGGAGTTCTGCATATTCTCCCTGTTTCTCGCTACTAAGTTAGTCGCTGTTGTTTTTGCTCTCTTTGACTTTGTGTATGTGATCATCTGCAGGGCAGCGTGCAGTGCACCTGGCCGTCCAGCTTCTCCTTGAAGCTTAACTGGTTATCCACTCTTGCAACCACTCTGATGGTCGATGTGATTGAAATCCACATTGAGCCTGCTGATTCTCATCTCCACACACGCTAGTCAATCAATATTTGAGCGCCGGGGCAGGCCGTGGGCTGCCTGCGAGAGTCCGAGCGAGACCACATGCAAGGATCGTCTCCTGCATGTCTGCGTCGGCGTAATATTATCAGCCCTAGTCACGGAAGTCCGAAAGGTTTGGGCACGACGTTGCGAGATCGCGTTGGATCATACGAAATCAGGCGATGACTGCAAACGATCCGTGAGTAGTCAATCTGATTACTTCGCCTCCTCCCAATCTCCTTTTTCTCTATGCTTTTGGCGACGCGCAGGACGAACGCCATGGCTAGATGACCATGTTGGCTGCCGCGCACCTCCGACTGGCTGGTCATCTTTACCGACGACCAATTGCGCTCCATGAGCCACGGCAACAAAAGAATTCCTGCCGCATTAGGTGTCCACAATCAGATGGAGCGTTTTTATGTAGTACATGAACGCATATAAATTATCTATTACCTAACTAATATGCATGGTGGCGTGCTTTATTTGACCTGTAGAAGGACTCTTTTTCCTTTCCTAACAACCGTGACGTGATTTTCTTTATTTTTATTCTGGGTTGATTTTAGTATGGACTCTTTCTTCCTTTCCTAACACTCATATTACCATGATGTGATTTTCTTTACCTTTATTCCGAAATTAATATGTCTAGTAACATGCATGGACTCATAATATAATCTAGACCGTCCAATCTTCATAAAATCAACGGTGCAGAACTTTTTCTTTTTCCCGATTAACGTGGTAATTTTGTGACCTTGAGAGCGAACGTGGTGGCTCATTTTTCCCTTCAAATACATACTGCAGTGCCAACCCATCTGCAAGCTTGTACCCAGCGACATGACTTGCTCAAGAAACTGGTCCCAATAAATTTGTAAGTTTCAGCCCAGCAAGTTTTCCACGCCGGCAAGAAATCAACCAAGGGTTGTAGGCGAGCATGGCTTAGTTTACCTGCCGTCTGAGCAAGAAATTTTGACATGTGTATTACCGGTGAGGTAATATTTGATTGAATACATGAGATCTGGAGATGAGAGATATATATGGACGTACATGTAGGTCCATGATATTTACATCTTAATTATTAGCCTGCTCACGTGAAAATTTGGTGAACTATCTCATCACGTTTGAGTTATTCTGAATTTAGCTTCTTTTTTTATTCATAATGGCATGGTAGGTAATTTAGAAATAGGTATCAAGGGTATTTTTATTAATTTTTTTATTCTGAATTTAGCTTCTTCTTCTTTTTTGCTTATAATGGCATGGTGGGTAATTTAGAATATGTGTGAGGGGTATTTTTGACTATTTTTTATTATTCCGAACTTAGCTATTTTATAAATATTTATAGGGGGTTTTGTGGTAATTGTTTTTATAATGGTAGTGGTGGGTAATTTTTTCTTCTTATTTTCTCGGATTAACATAGGAATTTCTAACATTTTAGAGCGAACGTGGTGGCTCCTTTTTCTCCTCAATTATATATATAATAGATTACGTGAGATCTGATTGAACACAATACACCGCTGTTCGATAGGTGATAGGAGTAGATTTGGGAAGAAGACAGCTTCATACACTTGCCTGTACAGAGTGCTACAAACCCTTCCAACACGTCACAACTCTGAATATCACTGCTGCAACCCTGCTCCCCGTCCTCTTGTTACGCCTGCTCCTCCTCGTCGCACCACGGTCGGTCACGTCAGGGCAGGCGTCGACGCCCGGGTGATCCAGACGCCGCGACCGCGACACGGCGGTGCCGGGGAACGGCAGGACCATGAGGTGACTCTCCAGGACGTGGTGCAGCGACGCGAGCTCGAAGGAGTCGTAGAGCGGGCTGCCGCAGTCCCATGTCGCGAGCACCAGCTCCTCCTCTTTCCCTCTCCTCTGATCGTCGGCCCGTCCTGCCCGCTGCTGCTGCATGCTGGAAACTCTGATCAGGCTTCAAAAGCCAGAGCAAGCATGGGGTGCCGGTCAGCTTCTATTCCTTCTCTGCGGATGCAGGCAGCGATGGACCCGTAGGTGCTGGAGAAGATACGAGTGCGAGCTATATATACACCTTTAGCCATGTGTAATGATTCCAACTATGGTAGACAGTGCCAGGTTCCTAATCCCATAATAGGGAATAAAATGTTGCTGGTGTTAGATTGATCTCTACCCACCAAGGCCCAACGGCCTTGGGCCCTTGATTGCGCCCTGATCGGGGGCGCCCAACCCAACCCTTGGTTGGTGGGCCCCTGTCACACTGCGCCATATAAAGAGGTGGGCGCCGGCGGCTCAGATCACGAGGTTGACCGTGAGCACAGCACCCACCAACAAACCCTAACCCGATCAAGGAGGGGGCGCAGCCAGTGACGGGAAGCCCGCCGCCGTCACCACGTGGTGGCCGAAGCTCGGACCCGGCGTGCCGGGCCAGTGCCGCTACCGGCCCGAGGGACACCGGCACCTCACCCGGTCCCGGACCTCCGTCACGACGTCGACGCCCGTCGTCACCTCACCGCCGCCACCCGTCGTCGCCATGACGTCTTCCTCGGCTCCCGCTGCTACACACGAAGGTACACCTCTACCTCTCTCACCCCTAGTTCTCAGATCCGTACCCCTTGGTCATGTCTAGATAGATCACAGGACCCGCTAGTATTGCACCTAGTTGTTTTACAGATCATAACATTGGTACCAGAGCCTAGGCTAGTGTGTGTCCTAGATCGGGTCATAGAAGTTGTAGAAGGAGATAGCATCGGCTTGTTCTTATTTCGATTCAATCGCGAAACCCTAACCCTAATTCCAGAAGGGAAAGAGATGGATCGAAGGGGAAGGGTGCTTACCTGATTTCCCGTCTCCATCACAGACCGCCTCCGCGCGGACAGATGCCGTCGCTGCATGCCGCCGTTCATCGACGTGCGCGCACGCTCATCGGCAGCAGAACAGAATCGGGTCAACGCGCACGCGGGCCCGAGGGCGCCGTCGACAGGGCCCTCGACGGCGGCGCGCTCACCCACGGGTGGACGCGCGCGCCGGCGAGGGGCCCGGCGGCGGCGCCGTGTCCTTCTTCCTCTCCGGCCGAGCGCCGCCGCGCTGCTGTCGCGAAAGAGAGTGGGAGAAGAAGAGAAATGAACTAGGGTTTTGGGGTCTCCGGATTTTTCGCGTTTTTATTCCGCACACGATCGATGCTGGCCGTTGATCTCAATCGACGGCTCCGATGGAGGCGGGAGGGAGACAACCTCCCGCTGGGCCAGGCCGGCCTGCTAATCCGCGCTTTCATGTGGGCCGCGGAACCGAGCGCGAGCGCGGTATGGGACGCGCTCGTGGGCCGGGCCGATTTGTTTTTTCTTTCGGTTTCGGGCCAAAATAGAGAAAGACACAGAATGGTTTCAGAATTTATTTAAACTTTTCCAGGAGCATGATTTGAATGATTTTTGGATCAATTTTGTCCCTGTTTAAATTTGAACCAACGAGATAATTTTTCCAGGACTAGATAATCACGTTTATGCTCCTGTTTAAGGTTTTGCTACAGTTTTTGATGCTTCCGCTGTAAGAATTGATATAGATTTATTTGAATATTGCCTTGGTTTTAAATTCGAACCAACGGGAGAATTTAAATTTCAAGTCATAGATTTATTTCAGATTCAGTTGTAGTATTGTTATTTTCTGACCAACGTTGATTATAGCAATATTATGACTTTATAGAGGTTTTTCATGCATTATTTCTTTTTCTGCCCAACGGTGATGAAGATTTTAATGCAAAAAGTACTACAAGTTATCATATTTAAATGTTCTCACTCGTTTTGGATCATTTTCAGGAGGGTTATCCATGATCATGTCCATCAAGGATATCCCGATACTGAAAGGAGAGAACTACGGTGAATGGTACAAGAAGCTGGACTTGTTCTTCACCGTAAATGACATGGACTGGATTCTCACTTCACCAGTTCCTGCTGCTCCTGAGCAGCCAGAAAGAGGAGATACAGAGATAGATGCTGATTGGTCAGCCAGACAGCTTGCCTACAAGGCAAGTAAAGACAAGTATGATGTTGATCATGCCAGATGGTTCTCAGCCAACAAGAAATGTTTGGCTGTTGTAAAGAACACAATAGAGGCCTCCATTATGGGGTCAATCACAGATTGTTCCACTGTCATAGAGTACCTTGAGAAGATAAAGGGTCAGTATACTGTACTCTTCAAAGACTTATGCTACACAGTTGATAAAACAGCTGGTAACAGAGAGGTACACAGGTGGTGGGATAAGAGAGCACATACATCGCATGGTGAGCATAAACAATAAGCTTAAACCAATGGACCTTGCTTTCAAGGATGATCACATTGTCCATTTGATTTTTGCTTCATTGCCAAAGACTTTTGACACCTTCATTGTTGGGTACAACATGTCCCCAGAGAAATGGGACATAGAGAAGGCCATTGCAATGTGTGTGCAAGAAGAGGAAAGATTGCCCCCGAATTCCATTAACTATGTGAAGAACAAGAATGGGAATCCTTCCTCCTCCTTCTCTAAGGGAAAAGGTCCTCAACAGTTTCAGGCAAAAGGTCCTCAGCAGTTTCAGGCAAGAGGTACTCAGCCTTTCCAGGGACAGTCCTCCCAGCAGCATAGACCTAAAGAAGGACAATTTACTGTGGGAAAAGACCAATGCATGCATTGCTTGGGTATGGGACACTACAAGAAAGATTGTCCCAAGTACTTAAAGATGATCATGGAAAAGATATGTGAGAACATTATTTCATTTGTAAATGAATCCATGTATATAGATTATTCGAAATCTACTTGGTGGATTGACTCAGGAGCAACTATTCATGTTGCAAACTCTTTACAGGGATTCCGTTCGACGAGAGCCACTCAAAGAAGCGAAAGACAAATTAAAGTCGCCAACGGAGTCGAGGCAGATGTCGAAGCAGTTGGAGATCTTCTCTTAGAGCTTGACACCGGCTTTGATTTATTTCTTAGAGATGTTTTTTATGTACCTGACTTTGCAGAGAAACTTAATAAGTGTGTCTCGTCTAGATGATGATGGATTTGATTGTCATTTTGGTAATTCCAGATGTGTAATAGAGATTAATAATAGAGTTGCTACTATTGCTTTTAAGAGAAATGATCTTTATTTGTTATCGCTGCGTGAAAGTGTGAATTCCGTATGTGATGTGAGTGCAACCATATCCTCATCAACAGATAATAATAGAAAACGAAGATAAAAGATAACGAATCGTCGAAATTGTGGCATTGTCGCTTGGGCCACATTTCGAGGGGGAGAATAGAAAGACTCGTTAAACATGATATTCTTCCCGCGCTACAATTTTCAGACTTAGAACAATGCGTTGATTGCATAAAAGGAAAATATGTAAAGAAAATAAAGAAAGGAGCTGTTAGGAGCACGGGTGTTTTAGACATAATTCACACCGACATCTGTGGTCCATTTTCAGTAAAGAGTATAGACGGCTATGATTCATTCATAACATTCACAGATGATTATTCCCGCTATGGATATATTTATCCTATCAAAGAAAGATCAGAAGCGCTAGATAAATTCAAGATATTTAAGGCTGAAGTTGAAAATCAGCACAGTTTAAAGATAAAAGTAGTCACATCCGATCGTGGAGGGGAATACTACGGTCGGCATACCCCATATAGCCAAGGTTCAGGACCTTTTGCAAGGTTCCTACAGGAACACGGTATAGTAGCCCAGTATTCAATGCCGGGCGAGCCTCAGCAAAATGGAGTGGCAGAAAGACGCAACCGTACCCTAATGGATATGGTGCGCAGTATGATCAGTTATTCGACACTGCCAGTGAGTTTGTGGATGGAGGCGTTAAAAACCGCCATTCATATTCTCAATAGAGTACCCAGTAAATCGGTGCCCAAAACACCGTATGAGTTGTGGACAGGAAGAGTGCCCTCATTAGCACACCTACGGGTCTGGGGGAGTCCTGCTGAGGCAAAAATATTCAACCCGAATATTGGGAAGTTAGATCCCAAAACAGAAACTTGCCATTTTATTGGCTATCCAGAAAAGTCAAAAGGATATCGATTCTACTGTCCAGATAGATATACAAAGTTTATAGAAACAAGACACGCTGCCTTCCTAGAAGAACAAATGGTTCGGGGGAGCGTGGCAGTTCGAGAGATTGATCTTGAGGAGAAGCGGGTGTATGCGCCCAATCCAGTGATTCAAGAACATTTCTTCTCACTGCCCGTTGTGGCTGCACCGACAGTGCGAGACACTGTGATGTCAGCCCCTGTGGTGGTTCCTCCTGTGGCAACAACGAATGAAAATGTGGAACCTGTCCCTCAGGATCCTATAGAGCCCATTGCTGCAGAACAAGGGGAGCCGCAACAACCTCCAATAGAAAATGCTCCAGATGTAGAGGTACAACCTCCGATAGAAAATGAGCAAAATGTAGAGGCCCTTAGAAGGTCTCAAAGAGCAAGGAGGTCGGCTATTTCCAGTGATTATGAAGTATATAACACTGAGAGTTGTCAAGAATATCAAATGGAGGATGACCCTACCTCATTTGAAGAAGCCATGAGAAGCGAGCATTCGTCTAAGTGGTTAGCAGCCATGGAAGATGAAATGAAATCGATGAGTACCAACGATGTTTGAGACTTAGTAGAAATTCCTGAAGGAGTCAAGCCAGTAGGCTGTAAATGGGTCTACAAAACCAAATATGACTCACAAGGGAATATAGAAAAGTTCAAAGCGCGACTTGTGGCAAAAGGCTATACGCAAAAAGAGGGAATTGATTATCATGAGACCTTTTCTCCAGTCTCATGTAAAGATTCCTTCAGAGTCATTATGGCCCTTGTGGCTCATTTTGATCTAGAATTACATCAAATGGATGTAAAGACGGCGTTCCTAAATGGGGATGTAGATAAAGAATTTTACATGACACAACCAAAAGGTTTTGTTGTGGAAGGAAAGGAAAAGATGGGATGCCGCCTAAAGAAATTGATTTATGGGTTAAAGCAAGCTTCAAGAATGTGGTTCTTGAAGTTCGACAGTACGATTAAAAGTTTCGAGTTTGAACAGAATGTGGAGGACGATTGCATATATGCAAAGTTCAAGAATGAAAGTATATCTTCCTAATCCTGTATGTGGATGATATCCTGCTTGCAAGCAGTGACGTCAGTCTACTACTAGAAACAAAGAAATTCTTGTCCTCACAATTCGAAATGAAAGATCTTGGTGAAGCGAAATTCGTCTTAGGAATTGAAATTCACCGAGACAGAACAAAAGGGGTATTAGGACTATCACAAAAGACATACATAGAAAAGGTCCTGAAGAAATACAATATGCACAAATGCAGTGCTTCACCTGCTCCCATAGTCAAGGGCGATAGATATGGGGACTTTCAATGTCCAAAGAATCAATATGAAAAAGATCAAATGAAATCGGTACCATATGCTTCAGCTGTCGGAAGTTTACAGTATGCACAAGTGTGCACACGCCCTGACATTGCTTTTGTTACCGGATTACTTGGTAGATTCCAGAGTAATCCAGGACCAGAACATTGGAAGTTGGTAAAGAAAGTTCTGCGCTATTTGCAAGGAACAAAATGCCTCATGTTGACATACAGAAGAACAGATTCTCTGCAAATCACGGCATATGCAGATGCTGATTTTGCAGGAGATAACAGAAAATCGACGTCGGGATATGTGTTCACTCTCGAGGGAGGGGCCATATCATGGAAAAGTTGCAAGCAAACTATCACTGCAGCGTCCACAATGCACGCAGAGTTTATTGCTTGTTTTGAGGCCGTAGGACAGGTGAATTGGCTAAAGAAATTAATACCCGGTTTAAGAGTGGTTGACGACATCTCAAGACCACAAAAGATGTACTGCGACAATGAACCCGCAGTCTCGTATGCACACAACAACAAGTCAAGTGCCGCTACCAAGCACATTGACATAAAGTATTATATTGTGAAAGATAGAGTCCAAGATCAAAGTATAAGTCTCGAGCATATACGTACAGAGAAGATGCTCGCGGATCCGCTAACGAAAGGCTTACTACCCAGCGTGTTCAAGGAGCACGTAGCCGGCATGGGGTTAAGGGACAGCCTATGATCTCTGGACTAAAGAGGCCCAAAAAGAATAAAGAACTGTTTCAGAATGGAGGCGTGTATTGTAGCTGTTGATTCTATCGGCGAGATATGACCGTGACGATGAGACATGCTCTATGCATTAATCTACGACGAGACAAGTGAAACAGAAAAGAAAAGAAAAGATAAAAGATGAGATCAAGGGGGAGATTGTTAGATTGATCTCTACCCACCAAGGCCCAACGGCCTTGGGCCCTTGATTGCGCCCTGATCGGGGGCGCCCAACCCAACCCTTGGTTGGTGGGCCCCTGTCACACTGCGCCATATAAAGAGGTGGGCGCCGGCGGCTCAGATCACGAGGTTGACCGTGAGCACAACACCCACCAACAAACCCTAACCCGATCAAGGAGGGGGCGCAGCCAGTGACGGGAAGCCCGCCGCCGTCACCACGTGGTGGCCGAAGCTCGGACCCGGCGTGCCGGGCCAGTGCCGCTACCGGCCCGAGGGACACCGGCACCTCACCCGGTCCCGGACCTCCGTCACGACGTCGACGCCCGTCGTCACCTCACCGCCGCCACCCGTCGTCGCCATGACGTCTTCCTCGGCTCCCGCTGCTACACACGAAGGTACACCTCTACCTCTCTCACCCCTAGTTCTCAGATCCGTACCCCTTGGTCATGTCTAGATAGATCACAGGACCCGCTAGTATTGCACCTAGTTGTTTTACAGATCATAACAGCTGGATGTCTAGGGGGCCGCATCTGGAAATGTCAGTATACATGCTGCAGCAGTGGCTGGGTTTGTATTGCAAAATAGATGCCCTGAACGCTTCCATTTTCGGGGAACCTCGTTTTTTAAAAAATTTATGAAGCAGCGATAATCTTAGATAGATTATCTCCTGACTGAATGATGTCTTCAGAATAATCTTGAGCTGAGATGGAGGAGACTGTAAGTTAATTAAAGGTAGAAGAGCTGAAGCTGATCTTGTCGTCATTGATCACCGACGATAAGTACCATGATGAGGCAGTTCGCTGCCTTAATGGAGTTGTTGCCGACCGCGCACGTGGTTAGTCGGACGAGATGTTGGACATGTACCCGTATGTATGTCTCGTAGCTATCTTGCCTCATACATGACCATGTGGCTAACTTAAGAGATCCCATCGAATCCTCCTTTTCGTTGTTGCTTGCACTTTGTTCTCGTTCAGGTGTCCTTGTTGCTTGGTTTTATCCCTTGTTTCGGCCTCGTCAAATGCATTTGGTAATCCAAATTTTGACACTGTGTTTTGGTATTGGATTAAGAGAAGAACATTCCTTGTTTCTACGCTATATCTCCCTAATCACCTTTGGACATTGCGTCATTTATTTTTATGTTCTACAAAAAACATCGTGTCAATTCAAGAAAAAAAACTTTGTGTCATTTGTACATTGTTTTTTTACCTTTGGTGGTACGAAATTTGGGATTTTTCAACTCTAACAAGGTCAACTAACATTGATCATCAACAAAAGACCAAAAGCATCCACCATATTTAAACCCATTTCTCGTCCGGCGGGCCAATTTGCTCTGTTCTGTAGTAGCTCATACTTCCAAATACTAGAAAGTGTGTCAGATAAACAAACATTGAGTAAACATGGACGTCAGTGTACATTGAGCGATTGGGGTTAAACGACGAATGATGGCAAAATTCCAGAATTGTTTCGGAAGATATGGAATCAAAACCAATGATGTTGGACTATTGGAGTCATTGGCGGAGCTCACTCGAGTCATGGGCATTCATATGAATACCCAAATTTTCTGGACAAAAAAAAATTACATGTATTCTGTATATGTGCTTGGGCCAGATACCTTCTTCCTTTGGTATTCATTCACCAGCAGTCCAGTAACCCACGGCCCACAAAGCTACTACGCATAACAATCAGCGGGAGGCATCGTCAATTCGTTCGTTTGCATCCAGAAGGCGGCAGCGGCAACTTTTCCCCCCGAATGTGTTGCCTCCAAATCCCTAAATCCTCAAAATCTTTCGTCGATTCGTGCGATTCCATCCAGAGCCAGCCCGCCCTTTCCGACCGATTGGCGCGCTGTCCGCCGCGTCTGTCGTGCCCACTCGCCATCGCGCTGGGCTAGCACCGCCCGCCCCCGCCAGCCATCGACACCGAGCCACAGGCCACAGCACTGCGCCACCATTGTTGGAGCAGAACTGGAGAAAGGATCTTTTGGTAACTGGTAAGGTGTTCTCTCTTCTCACCTCTACGTAGGTCTCTTGTTTTTCTGTTCTAGTGAGTGGATTTATTTAGAGTTCATTCAAATGTCAAATGTAGGCTAGATTTTTGAAGATCTAAAATTTCAGCCATACAAGATGAAGAAAACCAAGACTGTAGATTTGAGGACTCTGTGGCAGAGAGCACCAAAGGTACTGAAGCCAACTAGCACATCAACACCTTGTTCTCAGACTACGCCATTAGTTGAAAGTGAAGTTCAGAGCAATTCTCCAGTTGGGATGGAGCTGCAACCAATTGATGCAACCCCTGCTACTGCACATGATGCAATCCCAGCTACTAAAAATGATGGACAGTCAAAAACTGAAGTTGCAATCACAGATAATGAGATATGCTCGCCATCCATATTGCCTGAAATCATGGAAGAAGAGCATGAATCAAGTGACCAATCAGACAACGAATCAGATGATGGCGAAATATATGATATTGATTTGCTTGAGCATGATCCTGGGTTGAGGCCTCTTCTCAATGCCTATGATGTCAATGAACAAAATGCAGTCAGGAGAGGCTATATTGCACTAGGCCCATGTCAGCCTCGAGAATATGATTTTCCTAGGACTAAGTTTGGTGGTATTATGCGTAAATTCTCAGTCAACTGGTATAAGAACAATGATTGGCTTGAGTATAGTGTGGCAGATGATGCAGTTTTTTGCTATGTGTGCTACCTCTTCAAGGATGAAGATTGTGCAGGTGGTGATGCATTTGTGAATCAAGGCTTTAAATCATGGAATATGAAATATAGACTGCAGAAGCATGTTGGTGGTATTGACAGCGCCCACAATAGAGCTCAAGAGAGATACAACAATTTTTTGCGTCCTAGAACTTCAATTTCAGAGTGTCTTTCTACAGTTTCATCTGAAGAGAAGGCTAAATACAAAGCTCGCTTGACTTTCTCACTTAAGTGCTTGAGATATATTTTGGGTCAGGGTCTGGCTTGTCGAGGGCATGATGAGAGTGAGGACTCACTAAACAAAGGAAACTTCCGTGAGCTCTTGAAGTGGCTTGCCCAGAATTTTGAAGAAGTTAACAAGGTGGTTATGAAAAATGCACCAAAGAATGCTCAAATGACTTCTCCAACGATTCAGAAGGACCTCAAATGACTTCTCCAACGATTCAGAAGGACCTCTCCAAATATGAATACCCAGCCAAGAAATCTCAGCTCCGCCACTGATTGGAGTGAACCTATGTTACCTGAGAGCAGAGCAGCGGGGAATCAAAGAAAGAGGCCTCCTGTTTGCCTTGCCGGTCAACCACCTTCCTTTCAAAGATCCCACAACAGTAGTGCCTAATTGTACTTTGGTCAGAGGTTTCCGACAATAAGTACCGTGATTAGATTCTACTTTAGTACACCAATATATCTGAGGTTGTGCAAAATGTGGAGCGCACGGCAGCGGGGAAGGAGCAAGTATATCCTGCTGCGCTGAGGTGTGCCCGCATCACAAACTCTGCGTACTGCAGTCGTTATTGTTGCTGCTAGGGCTGAGGACGGTTCGGATCGACCCGATGGGTTCGTCGATCCGCCCCTAATTTTTTGGCGACGAATCGATTCGGTGCGAACCCAAATGAAGCAGGTTTGGTTGGGGTCAGGAACCCATCGAACCTAGGGTCGAGCCGATCCGCAGCGCCGCCGCTAGTCTCTCCGGAGCGTCGAAAACGCGGGGCCGTTGATGACGACCGACACATGCTTCTAGGTGCCCATGGAGAGAGCCGGAGATTAGTCGAAGGCGCGGCCAGCCTAGAGAACGAAGCCGTCGTTTTCCACTATGGCTGTGGAGAGCTCGCCGGTGACGATCGCCCGCCATGGCTGTGGAGAGTTCGCCGGTGACGATCGCCTCCAGGATGTCCCAAATGAAGGGAAGATGAGGAAGCCGAGGAGAGGAGCACCGTCGGCTCCGCCCATCTCCGCTGTGACCTCCGAGTAGATGAGGCCGACGAGCTGCTGCGCGGCCGTTGGGCAAGAAAAGGGTCGAACATAATTGCCCCGTGGGGCCATGTAACTTAGCGTAATCTGCGGAGCGGCTCGAACCTTGAACCTCATTCTGCACCGACGGGGCACATGGTCAGCTGCAGGGGCGATCCGCTCCGCACCGCACCCCCTGCAGCGCTAGTTGCTGCTGTCTTCACTCGGTCAGTAGCCTGCGGGTGACGGCAAGTCGATTCGTCCGGCGACGGGACACGGACGGTATTTGTTCCTAGCGCGGCCTATCGTACAGGTCCACTTAGATTTCTGGATAACATCTTCCGCGGTAAGACGTCTCAATGATTGTGCCGTTTTGTAGGGAAATGCAATCCAATATATGTGCACAAAAATGTCATGAAAGAAAGCGTGATTAGTTTCTATAGTTAGGTTGGTGGCAGAAAGATTCAAATTAAAACTGAAGTTGGCGCGGCAGATCAAGCTCTGACCAATGGATGTTCGAAGAAACATAAAGGTTTTACAAGCTTAACCTGTGCCGTAGTAGTTCTAATTCTATTCGGTAGTATCCCAGCTTTGCAGTTGAGCGGATAGGGAAGACTATACAGCAAGCGTTTGCACGCTTTGCTCATTTCGATCGCCTTTTGCGACCTCACCTATTAGCATTGCTACGTACTATGATGGAGGAGGTTTATGTTCGTTTCTGCTTAAAAGTAGCTGTTGCTCTCCAAGAAGTC
Organism: Eragrostis curvula; assembly: GCA_007726485.1. NCBI lineage: Eukaryota > Viridiplantae > Streptophyta > Magnoliopsida > Poales > Poaceae > Eragrostis > Eragrostis curvula. Next base: position 18,289,376 of record RWGY01000009.1, on the reverse strand, counting down.
GACAGCATCGTCGAGTTGAAACATGAAGTCCATGTCACCCATTGATGAGGAGTGCGTCGTCGTGGAGGCGAGCTCGCCGTCAGCCACGTTCCGGACCCCGGCCGTGTAGTTGCTGCCGCCGCTAACCAGCTGGGACTCCTCCGTCGTCGCCTGGGCGGCTGGGAGCATGAAAGTGGACGCCACGATGCTCGCCTCGCAGCCATTGTCGTCGTTGGCGTTGGCGCTCGTTGCCGCCGGCTTGTTGGAGGAGAGGAGCGGAAACGGCAGCACGGCGCGCTCGAGCGATGGGGAGGCGGCGGCGGCATGCTCCGGCTCCGGCCCCGACTGCGTCTTGGAGTGCTCCGAGCTCACCGCGGGCCACGCCGCGGCCGTCGCCTGGTTGCCGGGGTGCGCGGCGGGCTGGCCCTGGGCGCACGTGTGGTCGCCGTGGTAGACGACGTCGAAGAGCAGCGGGTCGCCGTCCGTGCGCTGCACCTGCTTGCTGGCGTTGCAGCCCTGCGTGTGCCGGTGCGTGCACCGGAAGTAGGCTCTGCATGCGCGCGCGCGCGAGATCAAAAGTCAAGGTCAGCATCATATCGCTCGTGCGCACAAGCGAGCTAGCGCACCCAAAAAGAAAAAAGTAGGCGGCGGCGCTGACCGACCTTGGGTACTTGGCGCCGAGGATGTCCTTCTGGCCGTACTTCCTCCAGCTGAGCCCGTCGTCGAGCGGGGCGACGTCCGCCACGGCTCGCACCCTCACCTGGATGCTCCACTTGGGCAGCATCTTCCTGGACGCGTTTCATCGAAATCAGACAGACACACATGATGAATAACGCAAAACATAACAAAGAACCACGCGCTGGCGCGCACTGTGCAACTAAACATCAACTGGCTTTGGTTCGGCTCTTACGCACCTCTTCTTGCAGTGGCCTGCAGCATTGCCGCGGCCCCGGGAGTCGCCGGCCTGGTCCGACCCGCCGCTGCGCGGGCTGCCGTCACCGCCGGACGGCGACGACTCCGGCTGATGCCCACCGAACACGCGCCCGGCCTCGGCGCAGCAGGACCTGGCGATGAGCACGGAGCGGTCGATGGACGCGCGCATCGTGGCCACCAGCGCCCGGCACTGCTCCTCCCCTCCGGCCATGTGCGCGTCCAGCTTCCGCACCATCTCCAGCACCTGCACCAGCTCGCCCACCAGCGCGCACCTCTCCTCCGCGATTCCCTCCATCGATCGCAGCCACACGCAGCTTCGCACCTCGCTTGCTCGCTCGCTCGTTGTGGTTTGTTCACTCTGCAGTCTGCCGTTCATGCGCGTTGGTCAGCCGGTGGCCGTGTGCTCGTGTGTTTGCCGTGGAGCTTACGATGCAGTGTGTGGGTGTTCAGTCGTGTGGGAGGAGGGGTTCTTATAGAGCAGAGCCGTCACTCACTCAGAGCTTTGCCTGTCAGGTGGTGGAAGAGTCGGAGCTTTGACTGGACTAACGGAAAGGTGGTTTTCGTTGGAGTTTAAGAGGACTTGCTGTGCGTAATATTCCAAGTTTTAGAGTTGGACCGGTCTTCGGTCTTGGGACGGGACATCCCCCGATGGCGAAATGTTAGTCCGGGTTCACACTTTGACTGGTTCCCCGGTAAGCCTGGATCGTTCTTTTGTTGCTACCGGCCGGTGCCTTGCTCTGCTGGAGCTGCGGCTGCGTAATCGCTTGTTAGGTGATCGCTGATCGCCGAACAACTACATGATGATCAAGGCGTACTGAAATCTGAGCTACTCGAAGTGAAGTCGAACTGGCTGGCTGCCATCAGGTCAGGATCTGGAGGCTGGGAAACACTTGGCATTCATGGTGCGCGCGCGTCAAATTCAGCTCCGCACGCGATGCTCTCTCTGTAGCCAGCGCTTTTGTCCCCGGGGAGCTTCATCTAGCCGAGAGACGAGCTAGAATGGTGAGACAGCCCTCAATGAATGAGCTGCACGGCGCAACAGCACTCAGTGAGCATACTACGTAAGTACGTGCTCACTACCAATCGTAAGTGTAGCGATAGCTCTCTAGACGAATCCAGTAGCCCCTGCATAGTAGCGGCTCGGGGGGTCCGGACCTGGACTTAACGCTGACCATCGAGCAAAGCGACGAGATATATCTCATCGATCGGTAACTCGGGCCGGCCAGCAGCAAGTGGACGGGCGCCGTGGTGAGCACGGGCCCGGGGGCGCCACACGTACGGCAGCCAGGCCCTGGTGCTGTTTAGCTTAGCTAGCTGATTGCTTGGATTTGGAAGGCGGCGCGACGTCGCGGGCACAGCACGTTCTTCACAGGCGCCGCCGCAGCATATCTATCCCTCGCTCGAAATTTTTACAAACTGGTAGTACGATGCTGAGCGTCTCTGCCGCGCAGGCCCAGTAGAAGCGCGGCCCGCGGGTTGTGCACCACCAGCGACTTCCGTTCGGGGAATCTAGAATGTGGTGCGGGTGTGGAAATGTGCGTCGGCCACAAAGCACGCTGGCAGATACTAGCTTGGTCGGAGCACAACAACTGTGTAGTACGGATGACCCGATGCTTACGAGTCCACGAAGAAGACGATCATGCATGTTCCGGAATGTTTCTTTGTAAAAATGGCACGCACGCATATGATTGACGCCCTTGTTTGCCCAATTGCCCTTGATATGACTCAAATATCTCTGTTTGCAATTAGCAACGCTCCAGTAGTACCTAAGCTTAACGTTTTCTCGATGTGCATATGTGTGAGCGTTCTTCCTAGTACGTCGTGCATTAATGCGACGTAAGCAGCGTATATAGAACAACGGGGTCAACAAAATGATTACGAAAAGAACACACCAATCTTTTGCTAGTAACAGCATATAGTAACATAAGCAATACCAAGAAAAATCACACGCGGTTTTCTACTTTTGACGTGTTCTAACAGCGAGCTCGGCCCTCTTTTACCGCGTCTCGCACTTCAGTTCTGCGGCTAAGCTCGTGCTAGAGCTTAGGCTAGCCACTGAGCCACTCGCATCATTTTCTCCGGGAATTTTTGTGGACCCGGCAACGTCACGAGCCTTACGGCACTCCTGTGCAAGTGTGCATGGCTCGCTTTCGCTGCGTTATCCCCGCTGCTCTCCGCTTTGATCCCGTCCTCGTCGACAAATTTATGTCTGATCGGTGACAAAGATGGACCAGAAAGACTCTGTATTTGCGAATTAACAGTATAGTTAGGGATGAAAACGGTGATGGAAATTCCCGATTTACCGACGATCGTTTCTGACAAAACAAAAAATGGGAAAACGATTATGGGAAATACGGAAATGAAAATGAAAACAGAAAAATCTATACGGAAACGAAAATGAAAACGATAGAGAGATTTTTCGATCGAATTGACGGAATATCGTATTATCTCGAATTTCCGTGAAAAATACCGTATAAGATAGTTACCATCAGACCTTTCTTTTACCCAACTAGCCCAAGCATCAACCTAACTGCCTCATGTGGAAATGATGACTCACATGAAAATAGTAACTGTAATTTTAGCATGGTAGTAATTAATTAGGCAAATTTGTCTGGAGCACACTGAAAAAGTGTGGCATTACCCATGACACACTGTCAAAGTTGATTTTGTCCAAGACACACTACGAATCCCTGACAATTGTCTGTGACACACTTTTGACCGTTTAACAATTAATTTCAACTTTTTTATCTCAATGGTTAGAACACGTTAGGACATGAAACTTGGCACAGATATACATTTTCACATTCTCTATCATAAAAAAATGGAGCTAAATTTATTTTGATTGTTTGCATGGTTTGCGTAACAAATTAAATATTAAAACAATGAGCTAACAATATAATAATTGAAAAAAATTCTAGCTCTATTTTTTAGTGATGGAGAATGCAATAATGTATATTTGTGTCAAGTTTCAAGTCCTAATGTGTTTTAAATATTGAGGTAAAAAAGTTAAAATTAATTGTTAAAGGGTCAAAAGTGTGTCACAGACAATTGTCAGAGATTCGTAGTGTGTCTCGGACAAAATCGACTTTGACAGTGTGTCATGGGTAATGTCACACTTTCTCAGTGTGCTCCAGACAAATTTGCCAATTAATTACGATGATTTCTATCCAACTATAGCCCAGCTGCCTCCTTGGTTTATTGATTGCTCTGCATACGGAAGTCCTTATTTCATCCACGCTGCATGAACTTGATTAGGCCATTCACATTTTAGTTTTCAATTTATTTAATCATGTGCCTGCGTGGGTTGCATGAACACATGCCATTATACAAAATGAATTGCCTACTTATGTCAATATTAGTAGTTTATCACATATATTAGAGCTCGATATTTCGATCACAACTATCGTCTTCCGACCGATATCGACATATTTTCGTTCCGATAGTTTCGCTTTCGATAATCCGACATTTTCACGTTCCGTTTTCATTTCCGAGGTTACCGGTTTCGATTTCATTTTTGACTAAATAATAAGGTTAGGAAATGATAATGATATTTTTCGACCGTTTTCATCCATAAGTATAGTGTACTGGCATAGGCTAATTCCGAGAATTGTCGCCATGGGGGTGTATGTATCTAGAAAGGTACGAATATTATATGTACTGCTGATTTAAAACCTTTGTGCAACAAATTCAAAATGAGGATATTTTTCCAGGCACGCTGCGCTGCAAAGAATACAGCTACGTGCTAAAGTTCATTAAATTCGAATGAAATGCTGCTGCGAATATGTAGACCGTTTCAAAGCTGGAGTACTTGTCGGGAAAAATCCGACACTCATTCCATAGATGGTTGATGTAGAGGCTTCCGATCTTCCAAACCTTACAGAACTCGGTATGTATACGCACGTCGACAGGAGTGTAGTCTCAGTGCCTTCTAGACTGCGTTGATCGTGGACTAGCAGGCCATCAGTCTCGGTGAGCCGGTAGACCGAGAGACCGGCGAAATAAGCATGAATTCCTCGCGGAGAAGAGTTGCAGAGAATTGGCCCGATATCGACTGAAACCGACGCAAATAGCCCTGTCAATAGAAGTGCGGGGCTAGTGTTACTAAACACAGTCAAAGCATGTCAGCAGCGACCCGCTAGGTCGATTACTGGATTAGTTGCAATATCTCGAAAATAGATCTAATCATTGAGTAAATTAGACTTTCGACAAGTATGTTCATGCGCATGGTAGTGGTAATCTCCGTTGACCGTTCAGTGCTACTGCCATTATGATCGAGCCAATACATAAACATTTTTTTTCTCGAACCCAATACATAAACATACAACAACAAAAGAAAAAGATGTCATACTCAGGAGTGCCAGTCCTCATCGACCTTAGAAAACTGGAGATAAAAAGATGCATCCATAGTAACATGGAATCACATTGCGAAAGACAATTACCCACATGATGCATCCATACACTACAACAATAAGGGCCAGTAGCGGCGGTTGAAAAACGCCTGTAGCGGCGGTTGAGGCCAACCGCCGCTACCTCAATGTCGCTAAAAATCAGAGATTTCTAGCGGCGGTTGACTAAAACCGCCGCTGAAGAGAGAACCGTAGCGGCGGGTGATGGCAGCACCCGCCGCTACAAATCAACAAAACAAACAAAAAAAAAGGTCGGGTCCACATCGGCCACATCGCTGGTCGCCGGCGAGGTCCCCCAGATCCGCGCCGCCGCCCGATCTGAGCCACCGCCAGATCCGCGCCGCCGCCGCCAGATCCGAGCCACCACAGCGCGGGGAGGAGGAGCCGCGCCACCGCCGGGGCACAGGCCGCACCGTCGCGCATCGCCTCGTCGGGGCACCGCGCACGGGATCCCCCACCGCTACACTTGGATGCGTCGTCGAGTCGTGAATGCCGCGGCGCCTGAGATCCACCGCCGTAGCAGGTCGCCGTGGTCGAGGACGGCACGTCGCGCCGCTTGGACGACGACGAGGGCGCTCCCCCTCTCCCTCGCATCCGAGCCCCATGCAACCTTGGGGCAGCCCGCCGTCGCTCCGTGGATCCTCGACGGCGTTCCTCAGCCGCACCTCTGCGTCGTGGAAGCCGCCGCGCCGCGCCGCCAAGAGCCGCGCCGCACAGGGGCTCCGCCACCGTGGAAGCCGCCGCGACGCGTCGCCGGGAGCCGCGCCGCGCAGGGGCTCCGCCGCCGTGGAAGCCGCCGCGCCGCGCCGCCGGGAGCCGCGTCATCGTCGAGGGAGGGGAAGAAGCTCGCGCATCGGGCACGAGGAAGCGACGGGCAGGATCCGCCGCCTCGGTTCCTCGCCGCGCCAGATCCACGGCGACCAGCGACGGCGACGTGAAGAAGTCGTGGCGCTCGCGAAGCATGCGGTTCGGCGAACCCACGTCGCCGCTGTCGTTGGTGAAGGGGAGTGGGGGTGGGGGAGGAGATGGAGAGAGGAGAACAGGTCGGCGGCTTCAGTGGGGTGAGGTGGAGAAGGTTAGGGTTGGGGTGCTTTTATATGGATTTTATGGTTTGGGTGTTGGGCTGCTGCAATGGTGACTTTGGTGGGTTGGGCTGCTGCAATGATGAACAGCCCATGTGATGCCTTTTTAAATTTTCGACAAAGACAATAACTTATATTTGATTATTCAAAATGAAAAATATATTATATATTATAATATATTTTATATAATTAATAGACTACATATACATTGTTTCATACGAGTTTCCTAATTTTTTAAATTGATTTCCTATTTATTACAGTTTAAATGAATCTATGTGTGTGTGTGTTTTAAAAAAGTCCAATTTGAACTATGTTTACATAACAAGAGGCACAAAACTGAAAAAAAAAATATTCAGTCTCACATGTTCTCTTGTAGGTCATTACTAAGATATAGATGGGCTGGGGCTGAATTATTTTTTATTTTGTAATGGACAATCAATTGTTCTAACTCCATATTACCATAAATATAATTATAATAATATTAAACTTTGTCAAACAAATTCTACAAATTAGCATGCCACCATATTTTGAGTCTTTGAGCTTGTCATAAAAAATTGAAATGATTTTACAAAAGTGGGAATGTACATTGTTCACAAATGGACACATCTCTCGTATAGTTTCATACAACTTAAGTGAAACATTGAAGTTTGCATCACTTAGAACACTTTTTAAACTCGTATGAGCCATAAATTTGGACATAAGCTTCATTTTACCTTAATATAAGAAAATATGATGTAACATTAACATTTTTATGAAAAAACTTATATGCAAATAAATACCTTAATAATATAAATTTATCAATAACAAGTCATATGAAAAAAATATAAATAGATAGCAGTAAACATGCAAACATACATTATTACATGAAAGAGCTTGATTTTAGAAAAACATAGAAAAAAGAATCATTGAATTTGGAGTTCGTATGTGGGAGAAATACTAGTTACAAATTTTAACTCCGGATTAAAAAGAGAATTATGAAGTATTCTTGTGTTCTATGGCCTCTTATTTGTAGCGACGGTTGATGACGTCAACCGCGGCTAAAAATCGATTTATAGCGACGGTTGATGACGTGAACCGCGGCTACAAATGCTCCCATTTGTAGCGACGGTTGATGACGTCAACCGTGGCTAAAAATCGATTTGTAGCGACGGTTCATGCCGTGAACCGCGGCTACAAATGATTTTTAGCGGCGGTTCACATGTACAGTGCCCCCTCGTCTTTTGTAGCGACGGTTGACTTTCAAAACCGTCGCTACGGGATTTTGGGCACTGTCGCTATAGGCTCGTTTTGTTGTAGTGATAGGAGAAATCTTCTTCTTCTAGAGATAATTTGTCCTTAAACATTTTTACTTTAAATCACAAGTCGGAATGATTGCATGTTATTATCCAAGAGAAATTTCAGGAAAAACATGTTGTAACAATTTGTGGTTTGATTTTGTGTCTAATATCAAGATAAATTAGTAACATGGAAATTCTTACATACCTAGCCCATTCCCTAGCTACTGTAAATTCACATTTTTAGCAAAAATAATAATAATAATAATACATTCCCTATTTTAGTTACATAATTGCACGGACGAAAAACAACATTTTCTTTAATTTGAAACATTAGAGGAAGTTTTGTTTTAACAAATCAAAGAAAGTAAGAAACAATGTTTTATAGAGAATTTGAAAAGATTTTTTTATTATTTAAAGACTAATTCATGCATAGCAAAAAGAGTATATATATTTTTAAACACAATACAGACGCAGACACTCACAAACACGCGAGTACTCACCCTTATGAACACACGCACGCAACCCCTACTTCTATGAGCGCCTTCGAAAGACTAAGCCAACTGATGATGAAACTCACGAGTCATCACATACATCTCACTGTCGATGGGAGTAAAAAAAAAGAATTAAAAGAAAGAGAGGAGAGCAGAACAAGACAAGGGCTCGTTCAACCTTTACTTTTCGACTTCAGTTTGCCACTCCTGTAGCATGTGGCTGTGCTGCTCTTGCAAATTTCCTTGTACCTGGTCATAGTCATACATTCTCTTCGCATTCGCATCATCTGCCTCAAACAGAGATATATCATCTTCTTCACGAATCAGCAGTTCAGCACGTTGTGCGTGTCATGCTTGCATATGGTCCGCACGATTACGTTTCCTTTTCTTCTTCTTTTTTTCATTGAGAGGATTGAGTGGCCTTTTCAGATCAAAATTGGGAAATAATAAAACTCTGCTGCTGGTGAACCACGGCCCAAATCTTTTAAGTAGGCCGGCCCAATGCCTTGCAAGACTGAAGACTCAAACTGGACAAGCATCTCGATCACAGATCACTCCATCTGGCGACGATGAGGGACTGCGCGTCTGCGCCACGCCTGAGGCCTGACGGACGGCTCGTCGCCGTGGCCGCTTTTGCCATCCAAGCATGCGCGCCGCCGCGCCTAGCCCCTGCCGGCTATTCCAAATTTGTGCGCCAGCCTGGAACGAGCATCACCACCAACACCCTCACGGGATCCCCAAAGTCGACATCATTGATGCACCAGCCTGGAACGAGCATCATCACCACCAGCCGATGGCTCGCCTGCACTGCCATCGGATTCAGGTACGCACCAATGCTGTTTCTCTGACGATATTCTTCACACGATTCCGGCGACACTGCTCCTTAATTCCTTTTTTTTTTCCACTGAAGCTTTGATTACTAGCAGTAGGATTCACACGGTCAAGCACTGCGACAGCACAATCACGGACGAGTATATCCGACCTGAATTGCGTGGTCTGCTTTCACAAATAAGTTTTCAAGAATGATCTCAAGTAACACTGGTGAATATGTGCCGCGAAACCGGAATGCTTTATGCATCTCTGAAGTCTGCATTGAAACACAGCATAGGACAACAAACAGGAATGCTGACTGAGGACAGCACACTTGAAGATTCAATGAACCTTTCAGTGCTCAGTTTTAGTTCGCCAGTTGGTAACTCCAGTAAGAAGATAAAATGGAATGGATAACAAAAATAAATTACTACAGGTTTCATCAAAATAATAATTACTACAACAGTTCCAATGCCAATAGAATACACAACTACACAAGCCAACCTATTTGGCTACTTCCAGAAAGTGCATGAGCACCATCTATGATACATGGAAAAAAAATAGCAATACTGCAGCTAGAACAAAGGCTTTACATCTTTTACCGACCTTAATAAAATTTACATACAGAATGGGAGGCGAGGGCGATTGTGCATGCGGATGTAGCGCACCAGATCATCGCTGTTGTTCTTGTGGTAAATGATGGCATCACTGAGCTGCTTGATGGCTTCTCTTTTCTCCTGCACTCTAGCTGCTAGCTCTTCTTCTTTCTCTTCCATTGTCTTCTCAAGATGGGCTACCTTTTTTTCTGCCTCAGCAGCATCCTTGACCATTTCTGCTAGCTCTTCTTCTTTCTCTTCCACTTTCTTCACAAGATGGGCTACCTTTTTTTCTGCCTCAGCAGCATCCTTTACCATTTCTGATATTACTGTTTCTTTATCTCTCAACCTAATAGCCAGCTCATCCTTCTCCTTCAGAAGTTCCTTCTGCTCATCAAGATGGTCATGTAACTTGTTCCTCAGAATCTTAAGCTCTTCACTGCATGCAGATGAACGGTCAACAAATCGTGTGAAACCCTGACTGAAGTGTAACTCTAGCTCATCCAATTTGTCAGCCAAGTTGGACACTCCTGACTCGGCATGCTCTTTTACTTGCATAAGAGTTTCTTCCAGCAAGCTAACTCTTCCAGAAAACTGTTGTACTAGTCTTTCAAGATTCTGAATCTCTGCCTGCGATGTCTCCACTGCTGTTGCATAGCTATCTTCCTTGCATTTACTTTCTGCCTCGGTAACTTTAAGCTTCTGCTTTGCAAGCTGGAGTTGAACTTCAAGATCTTGTACATGCTTACGGAGATTAGTGTTCTCCTTGTTTGCATTTAACTTTTCTTCTTCCAATAGGCGATATTTGTCTAGAATTGCTGTGTTTTTCTCCTCTAGTTGATTTATTTGTTCACTTTGACTCCCCTTAAGTACCTCAAGCTGGGATGCCCTTGTAGAAATCTCATCATATGCATATTGAAGCTTTTGACAGCTACCAAGAACCCCTCTAAGGTTCTGGTAGAGAATACCAATTCTTGTCTCGTGGTCTGTAACTCTCTGTTTAACTGTGTCTTCAAATTCTTTCACTAGTGACATGTTACTTGTGCATGCTTCCACCATACTTTTCAGATCCTCCTGCAACTCGGTATTTTGAGAAGACAATGCATTGATTGTATTCTCCAGATCCTTTGCTTTTGTGCTCATCTCATCAATACGACTAGCCGCTTCAGCCTGGGACTTCTCGAGTTTCTCGTGTAAGTTAGACACTTTCAGTGTTGCTTCTCCCAACTCCTTGTCCAATGTGGAATTGTTTTCCAGCTGAACTGAAAGCTTCTGTGTTGCTTCTTCCAACTGCTTGTCCAATGTGGAATTGTTTTCCAGCTGAACTGAAAGTTTCTCTGTTAGCTGTGCCACCTCATTCTCAAGATTTTCTATAGAAATCTCTGACTGCTTAAGTTGTGTTACTACCGTATCCTTCTCTTCTTGTGTGGCCTTAACCTTCTCCTGAAGCTCAGCCTTGGCTTTCTCTGATTTCTCAGTCAAGGTACGGATGTTCTTTTGCAGCTCATCATTAGCTTGTTGTAGAGATGAAATGTTCTCATTTTGCTTTTCTAGCAAACTCTCGAAGTTCCTCACAGAAACCTGAGATGCTTGTAAATCCGATAGAACTGCATATTTCTCATCGTGTAGTGCTGCAATTTCAGCATGCATACTGCTCCTCACCTCCTCCAATTGCTTGTCCAAGGTAGCTATACTATTTTTCATTTCTTCATTAGCTAGATGCAAGATTGAGATTTGTTCTTTTCCTTGCTCTAACTCAGCTATAAGATTCTTGATAGAAGCCTCGGACTGTTGAAGCTCAGAAAGTAGTTTGTTCTTCTCATCTTGTAAAGCTAAAACTTCAGCATGGTGATTAACCATCGTTTCTTCCAGTTGCGTCTTCAGGCTTGAAAGCTGTTCACTTTGCAGCTCTAATTGGCCTTCTAGGGTCTTGATTGAAGAATTTGACTGCTGTAAATTATCTAGAGCCTCTTCCCTCTCTCGCTGTAGTGCAGTGATCTCCTCTTGATATGTCTGTAACTCCGATAGAGCTGCATCTTTCTCCCGATGTAGTGCTGCAATTTCAGCATGCAGACTGCTCCTCACCTCCTCAATACGACTTTTCATATCTTCATTAGCTAGATGCAAGATTGAAATTTGTTCTTTTCCTTGCTCTAATTCATCTCTGAGATTCTTGATAGAAGCCTCGGACTGCTGCAATTCATAAAGTACTTTGTTCTTCTCATCTTGTAAACCTAAAACTTCAGCATGGTGACTAGCCGTCATTTCTTCCAGTTGCATCTTCAGGCTGGAGTTACTATTCTGTAGATCTTCGCTAGAAAGCTTCAGAATCAAAAGTTGTTCACTTTGCTGCTCTAATTGGCCTTCTAGGGTCTGGATTGACGCGTTTGACTGCTGCAAACTATTTAGAGCCTGTTCCCTCTCTCGTTGTAGAGCAATGATCTCTTCTTGCATATTAGCCCTACTCTCTTCCAGTTGCTTATGCAAGGTAGAATTTATATCCTGTAGTTCTTCATTAGTGTGCTGGAGAATGGAAATCCGGTCACGTTGCTCCTCCAAGTTACTCTGAAGACTCTTGAGATTGTCCTCTAAATGCTGCAACCGAGCAAGTGCTGCATTTTTTTCCTCTTGATGTGTCGTAACCTCATTATACAGACCAGTCTTTGTTGCTTCGAGGTCTTTATTGGCCTCCTGAAGGTTTGTTATATGTTGGGCTTCTTGTTCTAACTTACTTTGAAGATTAACAATAGAAGCGATAGCTTCACTCTTTTCTCCTTGTACCTTTATAATCTCATATGCAGATTGGAATTTGCCAACTCCAAGGCTTCATTAGTCTTCTGCATGTCTGAAATCTTCTCCAACTGTTGTCCAAACTGGCTCTCAAGATTCTTCAGAGAATCCTCTAACTCTGCTCTCTCTGACACAGCAGAATCTATTTCATTCTGTAGCTTTACAATATTACCATTCAGGACACTTTTTGTTGATTCGAGTTCCTTTTCTAGTTCCATAACACTAGACCGTGCCATCTCCAGCTCATCCAAACATTTGGAATGTTCTGATGCCAGTCTCTCCTTTTCTTCAGCAGCAGTCTTGAGTTCCTTGTTCAGATTATCCACTATCTCCTCTTTCTCCACTTTGAGACCATCTATATCTGCCCCTAGTTGCTCAATTTTGCTTTCAGCCATACGTTTTTCATTGATCAAATATTCATTATCAGCTTTGGTTTCTGAGATGGTTGCCTTCAATTGGGAACACTCCAGATCCAAATTCTGCAGTCTTGCATTAAGGTCATCATGCTCTGCCAATAGCATCAAGTTTTCATTTTTCATCGTCTGGTTTTCTGCCAATAAGGTTTGCACTTCGTTCTCCGCCAGCCTGGCCTTCTCAAGTTCAGATGACAGGAGGGTGCATCTTTCTACTGTATCTTTCAGTTGATTGATGAGATCTTGCCTCTCCTTCTCTATGTCTGCAACTGACATCTTCAGGTTATCTCTCTCGTTCTCAATAATTTTCCTCTCACTGGACAACATGTTGATATCGTTTTCCATGGATGCTAATCCCTTAAGTGATTCAGCTGCCTCCCTTTCTGCTGTTTCAACCAAAGATTTTAGATTTTCATTTTCAAATTGCAAATTTGCAGCCTCTGAACTTAACTTTACTATTGTAGCTTCTTTATCCTCGATTGCTTGAGCATGTAGCTCCTTCAGTTCAGATATTTCCTTGGCTTGTTCTTCTGTTACTTGTTTCAGTTTCTCAATTTCTGCTTCCATATTATGAATTTCTGCAACCTTGTGCTTCCAGCCTTTTTCTTCCGTTGATGCTACTTCTGGCGTAGCGGTGCCATTGTCTGATTTGTCTCCTTCCATGTCTGAATCAGATGAATCTGAATTAGAGGAACTGTGCCCAACATTTTCTAGTTTGTTAATTAGCTGTTTGTAATGCTTGTGAAGATACTGATAGTCATCATGGAAACCCTTCACAAGGGAAGATAGTTTTGATTTCTTAAAGGAATTTCCAGAATCATCTTGTTCATTCTCAGCCTTGTCATGCTCGTCTCCTATCATTTGTAAAATGTTCTCCACATTCTCATCAACATCTGAAAGGACAAAACAGTAATTGTTATTTTCAGAACATGACTTACCAGAAATCGGAAAAGTGTTAATTGAAGAAGCGGGCAGAGATATGTTCTCAGAGAATCAGATATAACATTCTCAAAAGCAAAAATGGCGAAAACTAAACTCATAAGACTCAATATGTTCTTTTGGCATTAGAATCACATTGTAATTATCCAATTAGAACGAACAACAAAAGAATTAACAACTGTTACTAAAAATAGTCTTTTCATAAAAACACATTTCATCTATGCAAAAAGATGCACAGTCCTATGCTTGATAGTGACTTCTGGGTAAATATTTGTTGAGAATTAAGACAATACCCTTCTTGTTCTCCAGAAGATGCTTGGACTTCCCAATTTTGTGTTTCTTCCTCATGCTGAGGTTCTTGTAGCCGAAGTTGTATCTCTCCTTTTCTTTTTCTTTTTTCGCAGCTGAATCCTTTTCAGACCAAATTGATCACAACTGAGGTCATACAATGATCGTACTACTAGTTATAATCTTTGCTCCTGAACAGGATATGGGTGACTGCGTATTACACGAGGAGCATGAATTAATTATCAATGAATAGTGGCTCATAAATATCAAAAAATTGTTTGGAAAATAACAATATAACAAAATATAAAATGTTCAATTGAAATCAATTAGTTAGATAATAGTAAAAATAATCTTTTCTGCAAACACAACCCATGGTATAGTTGGAGTAAGGGCTTGAATCTGAGTCGGTAATATTTTCTGCAAACACAACTCCATAAGCATGCACAACAGCACAAGGACATAACTATATGGAGATCGATTGTTTTGAGTTTTGACCGTTAGGCACGTGAGACAAGGTGGAATGAGAAAGTCAGAAGCATAAATTGTATGTTTTGTACCTCACATATACTTCAAACTTTATCGGTAACAGAATTTATACTACAATGGTTTTAATTGACCTGGTTTTCCTGGAAGCCTATTGCCACGATCCTTAACAGTACACAGAGTTTCAGTGTTTTATTAAAGAAGCAACAATGTATTATCTTCATTTGTGCTATGCTGTAGCATTCATGGAACTCAAGTCATCCATCAGTGCCACAATTGCAGAGACCACTAAAAATCTAAAGCATATATTTCAACTCTCAGCCTAGCAGTATTGTAGAAAGTGCCACAATTGCAGTGACCACTAAAAGTCTAAAGCATAAATTTCAACCCTCAGCCTAGCAGTATTGTAGAAATATCAGCTATATCACAAAGATGACAAACTTTTAGTTCTAATTTGAAATGCAGCAAGCAGCCCAGATGGAGCAGGAAAGGAGAAGATCTCTAACGGGGGCAATTATCTATGCTTGGTGGAATGGATGGAAGGATAGAAACCAAAGAATTTTTAAAGGAGTGAGCCGTGATCAGCTGCAGGTTCCTTACCTAACCAAACAAGAGATTGACTGCTACATGTTGGCAACCAGAAAGGAGCGAACGTGCAAGCAGGGCAGTCCGTGCAGAACACCATGCACATGTTCGAGTTAAAAGGCCTTGCCCAGGACATGCTGATCCTTTGTGTTATCTCCTATCTTTTTTTTTTTCTATTTGAGTTTTTTAACTAGGTTCCATTCTGTGCCAGCTATTTGACCAGCTTTGGACTATTTAGTGTCTTTGTGTTTCTCTCTCTGGACCAGCCATGCCTGGCTACTTGTAATCTTTTTGGATAGGTTATTTTTTATCATAATGCAAGGGTAGAGCACCTGTTCATTGAATAAATAGTTTGAAATGTGACTTCAGTGTTGGAAAGGACAGATAAGATGAAGTGATGGTGACTTGGGAAGACAAAAATCATGTTTTGAAAATTTTACATTTCGTATTTTGGACCTTAGCAAACATATTTGACAGGAAACCAATTTTAAAAGAAGAAAAGCATGTGCCCTAACAACATTGATATTTATTAGCTCTGTCAGACATAGGGTCCTGTCGATGACACGTTTTCCAGATGAAAAAGTTAAAAAAGATTGCGTATGAACTATTGGGGTGTGGATAAACTAAACAGCAGGATCCATATCAAATCCTTTAGAAGAACAACAGTAAAAGCAATATCAAGATTTGTAGGTTTTTCTCTACTGTAACAAATAAACATGCATTTGCCAACACCTTTCATGCCTCCATGGCCATCTGATTGAAAACTAGAATAATACTGAGCGAACTTGCAATACCTTGAATTCTGAATGAACTTTCAAAGGGTTTCATAGAGCAGGTATCATGTGTGAGCCCAGAATTTTCTAATAAGAGTGAAGCAAAGTACTATGTTTGGCATTGCCACAGTGCCTCTACTACTTAAGAAAAAAAAGCATGATCTGATGGGGAAAATAGCACTGCAAATGATTTTGCCATAGGGAATCGTAAATAGTAACAAACTGACCTAGGGAAAATAACTAGTTACAAAAGTACTCCAGAACGCAGAATTAACAAGTAACACTCAGCGAAGATGTTCATATCATAAGAGGAGGAGGAAAAGAGACAGGCTAAGTCTACCAACAGAGGTAGAGACCACGACATCTCCACCAGTGCCTGTCAGTTGCCTTATCAGAACGCACGCACGCCACAAGGTTCTATCCGAGAACGAACATAAAGGCACTAACGCTCGTAAAGAAATTTCTTCACTACCCGAAGAGGCAATAACTGACAGTGCTCCCAGATCAAGAGAACAGCCAGGCAAATCATGATACGTACCAAAGAAACGTCTGTTCCTCCTTCTCTGCAGATATCTCTCAGCCCTTCCTGAACCCGAAACAAGATCTGACAGGAAAAAAACAACAAATAAGCATGATCAGAGATCGCACACAGGTTGTGGTCAATCAAGAACTGCAACCTAACGGATCAAAGCAGGGGAACAAACCCGGCGAGAACAGATGGAATCAGACAAGACAGAACGAGAGGAGAAGTTACCTGAGGCTAGGATGAATGGCTTGTTCGATGAAGCAAGAAGGCGGCGAGGCGATAATCTGCTCAGGGGGAAGCTCCTCCACTGCGCAAAGGCTCTATAGTGTGGGCACCGTTAGGAACGCACACAAGTGAACAACTAAAGTTTTCGTCCTATGGAATCTCGGCCGCATCTACCTGAGGTTGAGTACCCTTCGGTTTCGTGCCTTATTACGGTAACGCCATCAATCCAAAGCAACGCTCCCGCCATTGCAAGCGCGAGAATGCTGGATACCGCCACCCGGAGGATGTGGAAAGCCCGGTTGCAGCCACCGCCATGCGGGCCCGTGTAGCAGTCTGCGCCGAGCTGGCAAGGCGTGGGAGCCAGCTGAGCAGGACGGCCGGCTTTTTGTCTCGTCCCGGTCATGTTTTGTCTCTGGGTTCCCGCCTAAACTCGAGGACGAGGGGATCCTCTGCACCAAAAGGAGGAAATATTAGCAATGCGTATACATCAATAGCTAAATAACAAGAGCAATAATGCACCAGAATATGTGTAAATACCGTACATGTTTCTTTCAACCTAGTTGTTGTACAACTATTTTTCCATTTACCTGCCTATTTATCATCTGGTTTTCGGGGGGGAAAAATGATATTTGCCTCAATGGCATAACAACCTAGGCCAGGCTTATGGGAACAAAGCTCGTTTGATAACATATTCACACGCCATATTTACTAAGCTAACAGAAATGCTTGATGGAAAATACTATTTTCACAACATGAAAGGACTTCCTAAGGAGCATTTTTTTATATCTTTACGCTCCGAAGAGGAAGACATTCTAAGAACCAAAATAGATGTACCGAAAATTGATGGCACTACATGTAGAATTGCAAGCCTGCTGACGTATGGAGGTCAATCTTACCCGGCATGTTTCATGCACATGAAAAAGATTGTGTTGATAATGTGCATGGTGCAGCATGTGGATGAAAGTTGCCGTGATAGTTCTAAGCTCAAACTATTGTGTTGTTTTTGTGATAACTTGGTGCAAGAAAAACATGATTATGTTACATGGAAAAAAATTGGCGTCACTTGATAGTTACCTAAAAATATGTGCTCTTGTGGTGTCAACCTTACGAAATTCCAAAATATAAGCCTCCTCTCGACACATGAGTTATTCTGTTTATAAATATGAGATATATGTGTTATTGTCAAATTCTGCACTCCACATATAAAGATTCTTGTGATGGGATCTAGAAGGTGGATATCCGTTGAAAAAGGCAATACATGAGATCTCTCTACACACTACACCTGATTTCAGTTGAATTCAGAGAACCGTGAGTGCAGCTCTCTGTGTGCTACTCTGTCCCTTGATACGGACTAGGCTCAATTCCAAGGGAGCCCTGGTTGGGGCTGACGAGGACAGCCGGCTCCATTTTCGTCCATCAGATCAGATGGTGCTCTGCATTTCCTCTTGTTGTCTCCCCCCGCAAAGAATCTTTTGGGGTTCAATCCCGTGGCCTCCACAAAATTTTGGCCGAGTTCATTACTGTGATACGATTATATACGTATTGACGCAATGACACAATGCTGAACGAAATAATTATCGGAATCTAAGTGCACATCAACATCGTGAAGCCTGATTGTAACACTTTGTAACCACTCAACATGACGGCATGCACCTGATGTTGACAGCGTAGATGCCCAGAAAGACCAATTTCTCGGATGAGTTGAATCATGCTAAACGGTGGCCCTTCCGTGCAGGTGCAGCCAAGATCACAGAACTAAACTGCACACGCCGTATAAAATGCGTGAGTGGAGCTGCAATTCTGTACTACAGAAATAAATACGTTTACGTGTGTACGGGAAGTAGATGATTTATTTCTTCCTTTTGGGCTATTGCAATTTACAAGAGCGATTCTCTGGATGGTGAAGACGAACTTGTATTTATTGAAGGGGGAAAATACGCGTAGCTCATCCACACCGGATGGGATCCAACTCAAGTTCAGATCTCGCCGGGCCTGGCGCAACCTGCAACTGAATGTTGCAACATGTGACGGTGACATGCAGCCTCCGCCACTTTTTTGTACGGCGATGCAAGAAGAGACAAAAACTACGAACATGCATGTTCCAAATGCAACCGCAGTTCCATGGACTATGGGTCTGTTTGGTTGCCTGGGTTAGTTTTAGCCTGGGTAGGTACTAGTACAGGCCAGCCCAGCCCAGTCTTAGTGGATGCAGGAGCCAAAAAAACGCTGTTGTTTGGTAGCCTGCATAGCAGATTTTGGCCCGCACAAGATCGTGTTCGGTTGCCTGGTTAGTGGGCTGGCTAGCATAACAGAAGCCCGAGGCGCGTGTTTGGTGGCCTGCATTCGATGCACTCTGACCACCGGGTGGCCCAAGCGGTGCGGTTTACCGGCCTTCCACCTCAGCTATATACGAGCTGGAGCAGAGGAAACGGTGAGCTTCACCACTTGACTCTTCGCCTCCCTTCCCTCTCTGGTTCGTGGCTTTTCGTCTCCCGCCGTGTCCTCGCCGAGCGATTTGTCCCCGACCCCGAGCTGCTGCAGATCCAGTGGTGGCGGCGCGATGTGGTCGTGTGGTCGCGGTGGTCTACGGCAAGAGATGGCGGACCTCGTTTCCGTCGCGT
The DNA here is from genome assembly GCA_007726485.1 of Eragrostis curvula. Lineage (NCBI taxonomy): Eukaryota > Viridiplantae > Streptophyta > Magnoliopsida > Poales > Poaceae > Eragrostis > Eragrostis curvula. The sequence goes on along the minus strand of RWGY01000009.1, from coordinate 18,270,159 downwards.
CGTCCGCGGCGTCCGTGAATGGCCCGTCCGGGAGCTCCTTGGCGAGGGAGAAGGAGGTGGACCAGTTCTTGGTGTCCTCGTCGCCGGTAAGGCCCGCCCGCCGTCTTCCCCATTGCCTCTTTGTTCTAGGGTTTAGTTTGGATTAGATTTGGGACCAAATCAGGGGTTTTTTCCTGATTCGATTTGATGCGGGTTCTTCATGATGACGGAATCGATTGGAATGGTAGTCGATTTCAAGATTGGATTGGGTGGTACAGCTTAAAAATCTTGAGTATTGGTTGGTTTAGATTGCGCATTTGTGTGATTGTTGCGCTTTGGTGTGATTGAAGGCGGACTCCATGACCAATGTTCCTCGAGGTTGCCCTGTCTCGGATGGTGGCGACAAACAGTGGCAGCTCAGATGCCGCCATGAAGAGCCTCCTCGTCGGTTCCGTTGCAACCAAGGGAAGAACACCGGCCGCCACTTCTACGGATGCGCTCGGCTGGTTTGTGTAATTTGACCGATTTAATATTGAAATAAACGATGCGTAATTTGTTCAACTCATCCGTTTCTTTGGCTTCCTTTGTTCTGTAGGAGGACACGTGCAACTTCGTGCATTGGATTGACCCCGAGTGGCCTCCAGCCGTGGAGTTGTTGCTCGACAACATGTCCAACTTGATGGCCTTGTTCGAGCAGCGCTGCAGGGAGGCCAGTGACGAGAAGGATGCTGCCATTGCTGCGAAGGAAGCTGCCGTTGCCGAGATGAACACTGCTGTTGCCGCCATTGAGCAGAAGGCAAGGCGCGTGATCTTCACCATTGGGCTGGTGTTGGCAATGGCAGCGGCTATTTTCTTCTTCGTCATGAAGTAGAGCCACCCCGGGTCATGTGGGTTGGCTGTTGGTTTATTTTGGACTCCTTTTGTTGTGAATAGGATGGTAGATCGATCCATGTGGATCTGACTTAGTGGCATTTTGGTAGATGATATAGCTGTAGTAGAAGGAAGTAGCAAGGATTGTACAAAGGAACTAGGATGTTCTGATGGTGGAATGAACATGTCCTTAACAATCGAATGAACATGCCTTCTCAATTTGTATGTTGCACACACCAAATGACTTGTGTTTGAGCATAGCAGTTTCAACATGAACAATAAATTTATAGCACCATCAGAATTACCAGATATCAACAACAAGCACAAAAGAATAGAGGCAGCATCAACAACCAGAAATCATCCGCAACAAGCACACTAAGCATGATAAATTATTGTCAAGGACCAACACTTGACTAGTGTTCCAGAACTGACATTCATCATATCCATCCAGCAACCACAACAACACCAGAACTCACCCTTATTCCAGCACCCATCTCCCCACTTCCCAGCAACGACACCACCACCAGAACTCACACTTATTCCAGCACCCCCTTCCCAGCACCACCTGTTTTAAGTTGTCAAAAATGCTTCGTGTCCTGAATGGAGCTCTACTCTAATGCTCTAGAAGTGTTCATGTTTCACCTCACATTACATTCAGGCATACAGCATAACAGTTAGCTGTTAGGGGTTTCACCAGCTTGGCTTAGTAGAAGTGCTTGGAGAGGTGCGTCCTCAGCCACAGGTCCCTATCAGCATCATTCATCTCCAAGAAGGTCAGCGCGACTGACTTGTTGTCCATCAGATGACCCAGAGCGAACATCAGTGCCTCCCTTGAGAAGTTGGGGCAGCTCATGACTGCTGGATAGAGACCCGGAACAGCTTCAGCTTTGGCAGAAGTAGAGGCAGCATCAATCATAGCTTGTGCCATACCCCAGATGGGGCTGATGTGATCCCTTGCATCAGATGTTCATCCTGGCATGACAGCTTCCTCTTCTTGGGTTCCTTCTCATCATCAGTCTTGGGCTTCACTTCAGATGTCCCAGCACCTCCATTGGTAGCAGCAGATGTTCCAACACCTCCATTGGCAGCAGCAGATGTTCCAGCAGCAGCACCTCCTTTAAAGCCTTCTGCCTCCAGGTCAATTGTGTCCTCCTCCCGTGGCTGGCCAAGAGGCTCATTGCTCCCCATGGCAAACCTGCCAGTAGCTACACCAGATGCAAAGATGGTTTGCATCTGGGTGTAGTTGATGAGTGGCACGTTGAGGAACTCAGCATCCTTTGGATGATCCTGCAAATTTGTTCGACACACCATCAGCACCAATTCAAGAGCAGCAAGACAAGAGGAGCAATTCATGAGCAGCAAGTGAATGAAAACAAGGAAATGACCAGGAAGTTATCTTTGTGTGGCCATTGTAGTGGTCAGGTGCCAGTGAGATCATGAAGTTGTCCTCATCCCACAGAGAACCACTCAGTTCTTTGAGCCTGCAGATCTTGACCCACCTGGCCCTCCACTTGCGAAGATGGTTGTAGACTTGGGTCCCAGTCACCTCAAGTCCAGTGAACTCTTTCAGGTCCCTTGCAACTGCATTGAGGTGCACTTCTTTGAAGCCCTTGTCGATCTTCACTCCTTGGCCAACCAGCTCGCAGAAGCGACGAAGAACGAAGCCAGACATCACATTGGTCCATGTGAGCCTGCCTCCCCCGCAGCAGCTTGCCCAGCTGCTGCACCATGCACCTCCTGAACCTCAGGGTCTGCCCCCAACACCCTCGTTGATGTTCTCCATCACTGCAAAAAAACATAATACAATGATCAGTTCAAGGCAAAGATGCCAAACAATAGAGTAATGTGATATTGAAAAACAACAACAACAACACACATCAGATCAAGTAGCATAGACACACATCAGATCAAGTAGCATAGACACACATCAGATCAAGTAGCATAGACACACATCAGATAAAGTAGCATCTGTTCATTACATCAGATCATAATTTAGGACTGATTACAGACACACATCTAGATGACAACTAGGCTAAGACACTAATTCCTAACTCCGGCTCTGTTTTGCCACATCTGCTGCGCCCATGTCTCCCTCTGGGCTGCCCAGGCTGCATTGTCCATGGTTGCATCATTAGGTGCTGCAACATTGTTGTTGTTGTTGTTGCCCACCCAATCCTGTTCTGGTGGAAAGAGTTCATCCTGACCATGCCTTAGTATCCAGTTGTGAAGGATGCAGCAGGCAATCACTAGCTTCACTTGAGTAGGATAAGGATGGAAAGGCTTGTTGTACAAGATCTTGAACCTATTCTTCCAGGCACCAAAAGCTCTTTCAACACTAGTCCTAAGAGATGAATGCCTAAGGTTGAAAAGCTCCCTTGCGTTTTGAGGAGTCCTAGCACCAAATTCCCTCAAGTGGTATCTTGTCCCTCTAAATGGTGGTAGGATTCCAGGTTTGCATGCATAGCCAGCATCTCCAAGTAAGAATTTTCCTAATGATAACAAAGGATAGGACAATTAGCACATAGGACTAAGGGACTGGTTGGTTTGGTAAGGCATTTATGCACATATTGATGGTTACCTAGTGGAATCCTAAGACCATCTTCCCTTTCGAAGGCATCAGAAAGGATCAAGGAATCATGAGCAGACCCCTCCCACCCGGCTAGAACATAGGTGAACCTCAGCTCAAAGTCCACAACAGCTAGCACATTTTGTGTAGTTGTGTGTTTCCTTCCCATGAAAGCTGGCCTGTCCCTAGCTGGGACTCTAGCTAGGACATGTGTACCATCAATTGCACCTATGCAATCCTACATGACATTTTAAGTTAAATAATGCAGCTGCTACAAGGACAATGGTGTGCAAATTTACAATTTGAACCTACAAACCTTGAAGTATGGATTCCACCTGCGGCTATTCTGAATTTTGGCTGGAGTTGCAGTGGAAGCAGGGACAATCATCTCAGCTCTAAGTTCCCCAACAGCATAAAGGACCTCAGCAAAGTATCTACTCACGGTTTCAATGGACCTCCTAAAGACATTATGGATGCATCTGAACCGTTGATTGTGACCTACAACATGTAAGAACATAGCCACATGCTCCTCAATGTTGCTATGGAGGCTATCCCTTAACAATCCCCTGGTTCGGAATAGGTCACAAAACTGAAAAAAAGGGGCTCTTCCCATCCTTAATTGGTCAACACACTCAGAATCAGTGGAGTGGTAGATGAACCTTAGGTTGTTCTGCCGCTCAATGTCTCTCTCGAGCATAGGCCCATAGGCTATGGCTGGACGCTCAAGGATACGACGCCTAAAACGCAGAAAAACCCACACACTGATAGCTACAACAAGAACAGCTACCCTACAGCTCAGGAGATGACGGGTAGGAGGATCCATGACAGCTATATGGTAAAAACAGAAATGTAAATATTAGAACAGAGAATTATCCAACAAGGCACAACCAAAAGACTATTTTTTTCCAATCCGAACAGAATCAATATACAAGAATCACAAAAACGACACCATGATTCAAGTTGTAACAGCAAAAAGACTCGATCTTTAACATGAAAATGACATAATAGGACCATCCAACCCGAATCCTATTACACCACAAGAACATCATATTTGTCAAAGAAACATGAAAAAGAATGGATCTTTAACATGAAAAAGAGTCTTTTTGGACCATCCGAACCTAATCCTATCAGTGTCCTCCGAATAACACCACAAGAACACCATATTTGTCAAAGAAACATGCAAAAGACTCGATCTTTAACATGAAAAAGAGTCTTTGTGGACCATCCGAACCTAATCCTATCATTGTCCTCCGGAAAACACCACAAGAACACCATATTTGTCAAAGAAACATGCAAAAGACTCAATCTTTAACATGAAAAGATGTCTCTTTGGAATATCCGAACCTAATCCTACCAAAGCCATCCGAACAACTTCACAAGAATCACCAACATTTTTCAGCGAAACATGAAAAAGACTCGATCTTTTAACTCACTACTCGCATCGGGCACATGAACAACCGAAAATGACAAGCATCCGTATCGAATGAACAAACCCTATGCACTCAATCATCCCTAGCAAACCATGTCTACCAGCAATACCACTCGTCGATGACAATCCCTACCAAATCATCCGTCCACACCAAATCGACCACACAAGAACATGAACGCGACAAGGGGAAGCACATGAGGAGGGTTTGAGGACAGCGAGAGGGATTGGAGGACGAACCAGCTCTCGAAGACGACCGCTACTCACCACGGCAGCGGCGGCGACGGCGAGGAAAGCTACCTACCCCTAGAGCGGCGGCTGCGTCTGCGAGGGAGAGGAGGAGAGAGCGCGGCCGTGGTGGCGCAAATGAAAGTCCCAAGCGGTAACCCTAGCGGGGTCGGCTGGTTTTGTTGGGTGGCCAAGCGGGCTCCGGGCTGCACTTGCGGAAACGCGCGGGTGGGCGAGCGGAGCCAGGCTTCCTGGAAACGCATTTCATCCTCGTTTCCAGCAGGCCAGGTTGGTGAGCTACTTTTGCATAACTTGGACCTGGCTAATTTCTTATACAGGCTACCAAACAGGCCAAAAAGTAAAGATGCTGCACTAGTCTAGCCTGTCTAGGCCCTTATGCACCCAACCAAACACACCCTATATGTATACGAGGTGCATGTGCACACATGCGCGGAGAGGAACCTGGATTAGCTGTTCCCGTCCCTTTTTAATTTGTCTCCGTGCGTGCTTGTATACTCTGTACGGAGAATACCGGATGGTCGTCTATATGTATGATCCTTCATGTTGGCTCACTTTGGTTTCATAAAGAAATCAGGTTGGCTCACGCATTGGGGTCATCAGATTCTGAACCTGGAAAATGTATGATCAGCGGTCAGTCGGTCACGCTTGATGGCAGGTCACATGGGCCGCTTTGGGCTTATTTATGGGCCAGTAAGAAAAAAGATATGTTTTGTAAACGGAAAGTCTACGGCGCAGCCGTACGCGCCCGCGCGATAGCGCGCGTCCCTCGCGTAGGTGGCCTGGCCCGCCCTCGGCTTGGTTCCCACATGGGCCTGGCCTACAACGCTCCGTGTCCGAATCCGGACCTCTTAACCGCAGACGAAGAACCACACCTACGTCCCTTCCTCGCCTGCCTCGCCGTCCCTTCCTCGTGCCTCCGCCCCTTCCTCGCGCCGCCGCCCCATCGCAGACAAGCATCAGCACAGAGCTGGATCGACGCCGGCGAGCTTGGGATGGCAGGGATTGACGCCGCCGAGGTAGGGGATGGCGGGAATCAACGCCAGCGACCTCGGGATTGAGGGGATCGACGCCGCCCTTGCCTGCGCCGTCATTGTGACGCGAGCCCGCCGCGGTCGCTCTAGTCGCTCTGCTGCAGTCCATGCCGTCGCGCCTGATCTGCCTGCAAGGACTCCGGCGGCCTCACCTTCGAGCATCGCACTGCGTGCACACCGCGCAGTCACCTCCGTAGATGCGCGCAGTGGGAACAGCTCGTCAAAGCACTTGGTGGTGGTGGTCCTGCAGCATTTGACTGGTGATCCTCCCCGAGATCCAGCCGGTCGTCATCTAGCACTGTGGTGGTGGTCTTCGTGGCAGCTGATTCTACATCACGCGCTCGACCGTGGAGGCTGCAGGTATGAGACATTGTACACCACCTATCTCCCATCTTCCCTGTCTTTCCTCTGCATGAAGATGCGGCTTTGAAATCCATTAGTGGTTGATTGGTTGCTGCGGCTTTTGGAGTTGGTTGCAGTAAGGGTTAGGCCATGAAGGTCGGTTATGGAGTCCTAGGACATGAATTGATCATGACATGTTCCTTCAAAACAAAACAAAACAAAACAATGATTATAACAGTGCACCTATGATGAATTGATCGAGCAAGGCGTTACTCCGTGTTCACAAGTTACAATCCTGTGCCTGTTTTTTCTTCATGCACAGAGGAGAGACATATATAATAAGATACTTAAGGAAAAACTTACAATTGATTTTGGGGTGTCCTCATTGTGGCTGTTTACAGTTTGGGAACCATTAAAATTTATGTTCTGGTATTAGAAAAAAAGAGTAACGAAAGAAAGTAGTAACTAGTTTCACTTCTTACGATTATCCTTGTTTTTTTTTTCTCCATGAACTGTTTGATTCCTATCTCAAGCATCATATAAATTGCTTGATTTCCTTCTTTATTTATTCAAATGTTTCTGTAGCTTTTTCAGTAACAATATCACTTCAGTCCTAGTAGTAGTAACTTCAGTCCTAGTAGTTGTAGCAACTTATGATGTCCATCTTAGCACAATAGTAACATGAAACATGTTGCTGTAGCTTTTTTTCATTACATTTTTGTACAAGTGTAGTAACTTTTTAATAGAATATGTAGCAACTGCACTTCATAAAGTAGTAGCAATTTCGAGCAACTATTTTTACAGATCTCTAATAGCAATTGAATATTTTTATTAGTAGCATGTTACCGAGGACATTGACTGATTTTTTATGATGCTGACATCATGTTATGTCTTGACTACTGATTTCTGCAGTTATTAATACAGAATATGGAACTTTCCCATAGAGTTTGTCACCAGCTTTAGGCACTATGAAAAGTAAGAACATGTCCCACTATTTTTCGGTTTCTTCACTGTTTGCATCATTTTCATTTCGGAAACTCTATCGCGTGGGCGCGCCGTACGCGCCCACGCGATAGCGCGCGTCCCTCCCGTGCGCGGCCTGGCCCGCCCTCGGCTTGAGTTCCCACATGGGCCTGGCTTATATTGCTTGAAAATACTCCCGTGTCCGAATCCAATCCTCGCCTGCTACGTGACCTCGCGCCGCCGTCGCTGCCCCTGCCGCTTGCGCCCCCGCCCCTGTGTTGCAACCTTGTGTCGCTGCCCCATCGCCATCAAGAATCAGCACCAAGCTCAGGGTGGACAGGATCTACGCCGACGAGCTTGGGATGGCAGATCCACGGCGGCGAGCTCGGGATGGCAGGGATGGACGCCGACGAGCTTGGGAGGGATGGACGCCGGCAAGATAGGGGATGGCGGGGATTGAGGACACCGGGGATCCCCATCCTTGCCCACTGCCCGCCCCGTCAGTGTGACGCGAGCCCGCCGCACTCCTCCGCCGCAGGCCCAGGCCATCATGCCTCCTCTGCCTGCAAGGACTCCGGCGTACTCACCTTCGAGCGCCGCCCCGCGTGCACACCGTGCAGACTCCTCCGTCGACGCACGCAGCGGGTAACATCTAGTCAAAGCGAATAGTGGTGGTGGTCCTACAGAGCACCGCCTGGTGATTCTCCCCGAGATCCAGCAGGTGGTCATCTCGTGGTTGTGGTCCTGGTGGCTGCTGATTGTGCATCTCGCCCCGACCGCGGAGGCTGCAGGTATGATTCTGCATCCTTTAGCGGTTTCTTGTTGCTGGCTTGCTGCAGCTTTTGGAGTTGATTGCATGTTAGAGTTAGGCCACGGAGTTCAGTTATGGAGTCCTAGGACATGAATTGATCTGTAGCAACTTCGGTACTGGTAGCAACTTTGTTCTTAGTATTAGTATGATGCATAATCTTCCTTTGTCACTTCTGTAATGATATGTTGGATGTTGAAATTTTCAATGTTATGGTCAGGGAAACCTTTTAATTTTTTATTTTATTTTGTGGTAGCAACTTCTGTCCATGATGTGGTAGTAACTTTTGTCCGGCATACGATAGCGGCATAACTACTGATCTCTGCTGTTATTGATACCGGAAGTGATCATCCAACATAGAGGGAAAAGCACAAACCTCAAAAGTTCTCTTTGGACTAGTAGTAGCAACTTTTATCGACTTAGTAACTTCATCTATCGTAGCAGTAACCTTTTTCATTGAACAACTTCTATTCTAAATCATGTTAAAACATTTGTGTTGGAAAAATGGAACCTTGTACTATACATAATATATGGATCTTTCCTGTATAGTTGTTCACCAACTTTCGCCATATAGAACAACTTGACATAGCAATTTCTTTTTGGTCCATATATATAGTGTACAATTTGACTTTTGATAGAAAAAAAAACAAAAGTTCAGTTGCAACCTGTTTGAACTTGGGTAGCAACTTTTTATAAGTTAGCAGTAGTAACTTCTTCTATAATAACAATAGTAACTTTAATTGCTCATAGAACAACTTTTCTAATAGGTATCAGGAAACCCTATTAAAAAATTTAGTTTCAAAGAAGGAACCTTCTCCTATACAAAATATATGGAACTTCTCCACAGAGTTTTCAGCAGCTTTAGGCTTTAATAGTAATTTTAATTTAGTTAGGAGTAGTAAATTCTTCGATAATAACATGGAACAACTTTTTATAAGTTAGCAGTAGTAACTTATTCGATAATAACAATATTAACTTTAATTTTTCTTCGGTGATGTTGCTATAACTTTTTTTTCAGTACGAGTAGTAACTCATTCCTTATATTAGTAGTAAATTCAGTCCTAGTAGTAGCAACAACTAAAGATGTCAACCTTTAAGCGTAACCATAACGCTTTTTCAGTACCGGTAGCAACTTCATTCCTAATAGTAATAGTAAATTCAGCCCTAGTAATAGTAGCAACTAAAGATGTCAACCTTAGCATAGCAATAACATGTTTCTGTAGCAACTTCGGTACTGGTAGCAACTTTGGTCCTAGTATTAGTATGATGCATATTCTTCCTTTGTGACTCCTGTAATGATATGTTGGATGCTGAAATTTTTAATGTTATGGTCAGAGAAACCTTTTAATTTTTTTTATTTTATTTTGTGGTAGCAACTTCTGTCCATGATGTGGTAGTAACTTTTGTTCGGCATACAATAGCGGCATAACTACTGATCTCTGTTGTTAGCATAGCAAGAACATGTTTCTGTAGCAATTTTGGTACCGGTAGCAACTTTGGTCCTAGTATTAGTAGCACTAACTATTGATCTCTGCAGTTATTCTTTGATGGAATTGATCTCTGTTGTTATTGATATAGAAAGTTTCAGGAGAGAAAAGCACAAAACTCAAAAGTTCTATATGAACTAGCAGTAGCAAATTTTTTTTGGTCTAGCAGAAACAACTTTTTTCTAAACTATCAGTAGCTTGTTTGTTTTAACAGGATTTGCTACTGGTAGTTTTAACAGGATTTGTTAAAGTAATAAAAGTTGCTATTGCTACTACAGAAAAAGTTACTACCGGTAGTTTAGAAAAAATTAACGGTAGTAACTTCTTCTATAGTAGCAGTAGTAACTTTATAGTACTATAATCAATCACCGGATAGCTTCCTTCCCTGTTGTGTTTTGGGCATGCTAGTTTCAATATATAAAGCATTTCAATTCTTACCAGCAACCCTTTTTGAATTGTTCACGTTACATGGCATAGAGAAGTTCCTATTAGTTAACATAGTTGCATGTCTTTGTTCTGCTTATTAGGTCATCACAGTATTAGTTTTGGAACATGCTTGTGTACCCTGTTACAATGATCTGGGTTGAGTGTTGGACAGCACCATGGCATGGTAGAGCTTTATTATAAAGTTCCTTTTGAGGTCTATTAATGCTACTAGTTGAACAGCTTGTAACTCCGTGAGTGCATCTAGTTAATTAGCTTTGCTAGTTTTACTTGTTCCTATAGCTATTCCTTCGTTATCTGATTGCCTCAAAGCTACAGGACCCGCCCTTGTGAATCAAGTTGCTTGCTGATACAGCTCTTGCATAACCTAGTTGTGTAAACTTTCATAAAAATAATTAGTGCATGTTTTAGCGACAGCTTCATCTTTTTTCGCTTACTCATTGCTTTAAGAAAATGTCTAAGGGTCCGTTTGGATGTAGATATTAGAGACCTCGGAATTGAATTGGGTTCAATACCAAATCAGCCTAGGCATTGAAATGAGCTCAATGCCAATTCCGATTGTTTGGATGTAGATGGAATTGAGGACTAGAATTCAACTCAGGGCTGAATCCGGCGATGGAACTCAATAATACGATGGAATTTTTGTGTTCTTGTTCCACCATTGCGCTTCAAATTTCATCTAATTTTTTTTAAATATTTTTTTAATTATTTTTTATCAAATTTTCATATTTTTTTAATTTTGATTTTTTTTTGGTTTTTCCGCTCCGGTTACCGAGGTTTCACAATCATATTTTTGTTTCAATTTTTTTTTTTTTGAATTTTGAATTCAAAAACCAAACCGGACCGGTTTTTTCAAATTTTTGGGCAACCGATCCAGTTACCGACGGTTTTACAATCATATTTTTGTTTCAAATATTTTTAATTTTTTTTTGAATTTTGAATTCGAAAACCGGCAATCCCTGATGAAGATGCTCCAATGCCACTGAAATCAGAGGGTCGGGCCTCTGAATTGTGGACAGGGTAACTCAGTTATGTTTCAATGCCATGGAATTGGACCTCCAATGCCAATTCCTAATTCCGGCGACATCCAAACACTGGAATTGGCTGAGCCCAATACCAATTCCCAATTCCAGCTCTCAATTCCAACATCCAAACGCTACATAACACATTCTTGTTCAAGTAGCACTTGTCAGCCTGGTAGAGTAGACATTTTTAGTCTTGTTGATGTAGCAATTTGCCAGTTTAGTCAAGTATCAATTTACTTCACTACTCCAATAACAGCTTGATCTTTTTTTGTTGATGTAGTATAACTTATCCCATGCAAAAGTCTGCATTTCTATACCTACTTGTTGTCATTGATGTATCTATTTCTTCAATTCAATTGTTATGAATAATACCTTTTTTTTTTACTTGGACAGGTTTGATTTGTCAGCCCCAACATAAAGAATGCACCTAATGCCTCTAGTTTCACACTAAACCACGGAGAAATCCCTCGAAGATAAATGACAGCAGGGGTGTTAAACTTTGTCCAAAAAAACAAGCTTCGTGTACTTACTATAGGGATGAATGACATATGAACAAGGCTTATTTTGTAAATCATGCGAGAAGATCAAGTCTAGCAAGTAGCAACAATGATGTATGATTGACAAGATCATGTAATCTAGCAAATTATATAGCAATTTGAGCTTATTATTTAAATGTGTGATGCATATTTTGCCTTGTGACTTTTGTAGTAATATGTTATATACTAAACTTTTTTTATGCTACGGTTGTAGGAACCTTTTAATTATTTTGTTCCTGATGATGGTAGTAACTTATGTTCGCCACGTGATAGCAACTTATTTTCATGCTATGGGTAGTGAAATAGGCCAGTAAATTCTTGTCTATACTTAACTAACAATGTCATTATCAATGCTTAGCAGTCTTAGCTCTATTATTACTAATGGGTTCGGTCTTGTAAAAGAATATCTAACAGTAGTAGCTTTTTATCCATAGTGTAAGATTTTCCTTTCCATAGAAAAACATGTTATTTCTGGACAAATAGTAGCAACTTCTTGACTAGCAGTAGCAACTTCTTTTCATAGAACAAATTCTTTTTTAATCAGCACATGAATTGTAATAAAACCTTTAGCAGTAACTTGAATAGCTATTGCCATACTAGTTTATTCATTCATATTTTATAAGGGAATTACATTCTGAAGCAGATGCTATATATGTTATTAGTCAAGACACAACTTCCAGCCGCATGTCCATTAATCAAGGGCAACAACTCATGGCTTCTTCTTTGCCTTTTGACCTTTCATTACTGAAGGATTGTTGCAAAATGATGGATATAAATTAAAAGAAATAAAAAGAGGCAGATGCACAAGAAAAGACGATGCTAGTCATACAGGATGCAAACTTGCTACAATAAAAGCATAAGAAATTGCTATACAAACATGATATGGTGTTGCTACGATTGAAATTGATGTATTTTACATTCTTTGAACCCCAAAACCTATACCAAATTATGAATAATAGATAATACTTACTAGTATAAAATCTTGTATCACCGCGTAGCAAATTAAGAATATACAATAGCAACTTGTGCCGTGTACAAACTTTGTGGATAAATAACAAGTAACAACTTATTCCACTGCCTAAAGATTTGTTCTACACTCAAACAAAACTGAGCGTGTGCTACTATCATAGCATTTTCTCAACAGGATTCACGGATGGAGTGACTGCATGCCAATGACTCAGGAAGCTATAAGCCCAGCAAAGCAAAGGGTTAACTATGCCAGTCCCAAATTTGAACAAAAGAACAACTAACCATTGACAATATAAGTTACTACCATCACTACTACTACGTACATAAAAAAATATGTGCTAGCCATATAAGGATTTGTGTTATCCCTTGACTGTGGAGGTATTCTCTTTTCTCCTTTCTGACCAGCTCGAAGCTCCTTTGCAGTTGTGCTTGCTTGTGTGATGTCAACATTAGGATTATCAATCTGATCATAAAAAAGAAAATAAAATATTCATGTGAAACTGAAAATGAAACTATGTATTATTTCATTGAAAGGTAAAAAAAATGGATGCCCTAACAACGTGAGTTGCTACTGCACTTATAGTACAGGTTGCTACTTTTTTTTTAGATAATGGGAAAACACATCCCGGCCTTGACTTCGTGAAAGGCTACGGCCGAGTACAGGTTGCTATTACTACACCGGAAGTACAGGTTGTTTCCATCAGAGGCATCCTTTTGGAATTTCATTACTTTCAAAACGAAATTACAACTAGATTGCCTACTAGTTCATGCAGAAAAAACGCAAGTAAAGTAAAGGTTCTGGTTCCTATAGGTCATGCCATGTTTGTCGATTGTCGGACGGCACACAGGGCTGTCAAACAAACAGAACTACTAGAGCAACCATGTGCTAAGATGCCATGTTTCCAATGCTCAGTTATTTACTGAACAAGAATTATGCCAGCAATCAGGAATTCCTCCGAATTCAAAGGGAAAATGCTATTCTGAGTTGAAGCAAATGCCTACTTCCACCCTTTGTGCCATATTCTTGATCAATTATATCAAAAAAGGCTAGAGAAGGTTAAGGCTCTCATATAAATGTACAGTTGTTAAAACAAGCAAAATATAGCATCCAAAAAAAGTTGTTATAGCTACTACATATGAAATCACTACTGCTCGTTGATAAAAAATTGCTAGTCTAGAGGGTGGAGAAGTTCCATATATTGTGTATAGGACAAGGTTTCTTCTTTGCAACGAGTTTTAATAAGGTTGACTACCGTCGATAAGAAAAGAAGTTGTTCGATGAAAAGTTAAAGTTACTACTGATACTATAAAAGAAATTACTACTGATACTATAGAAGAAGTTACTACTGCCAATATATAAAAGTTTCTATTGCAAGTTGTTCTATGAAAATGAGAAAAATACAAACAATGAAGAAGCTAAAAAAAGGTGAGATATGTTTTTACTAAAACGTACAGACAATGTTACTTCTTTGCAACTAACATGTTTTAACAGGATTTGCTACTGTTATTTAGAAAATAAGTTGTTTTATTAAAAAAAAGTTCTTACATCTACTACATATGAAATCACTACTGCTAGTTTATAAAAATTGCTACTGCTAGATAGTCTAAAGAAAACTTTTGAGACTTGTGCTTTGGGCACACACCTCCTCCCCCTATACCTTGCGCGCGCGACAGCGGCCTCCTCCGTGTCGTTCCCGGCGCTAGAGCTGAACACAAGCAACTGCCATATTTGGGCCATCTCAAGCGTGACCCGGCTGACAAAAGAAAGTCTGCAAAAGGGGAGACATATATAATGCTCTAGCGTCTGAAAAACTGATAGAGATTAAAAAATGCAGTTTGCTAGTGTGATCCATCTCTCTGAATCCTAACAGCAGGCGCCTGCCATTTCAGGGAGAATATGTATCAAATCTTCAGAACGGTACACAGCTGTTCGCTAGACTGACTAATTGCATATATATTCCAATTACCATGGCAAAAGAGCATGGATTATAACCTATACTCCTCACCTTATGAACCCACCACAAATGCATATAGAATCACATCAGTAGTAATTTCATATCAATTTTGCTTATAATCTGCATTAGATGTTGGCTCCATCCGACTCTGGCATTTGTCTTCAAGATGCATCTTGTACAAACAGCGAAATCAACAAACTATGTATAAAGAACCATCCTAGCAGTAGCAATTCGTGTCAATATCTATGCAGCACTCTGACCTTGGGGACGTTCCCAGGTTGGTGGTCGAGTAGCATCCGCGGACGTCGTTGCCTCAGGTGAAGGCAATCTCCTGCAGCTTTATGGACGCGCTGGAGCTTAAGTGCTGAACACGAGCAACTGCTTCTTGCGCGGCACAGGCGTCGAGCTGTGCCTGGATCGCGGAGGGAGGGGAGGCAACAAAATCGAAAGAGGGGATTGCTGCCGAGCCACAACTGGTTAGCGGGAGGAGGGGCGCCTGGATTAGAAGCGATTAAGCCGTCGCCGCCGCGCCGCGTCCGAGATGGGGTGCCGTAGGCCGTAGCATCGGTGTGGAGGGAGACCGCCGGCTGCTGTGGCGCGCCGGGGATGGGGCGGAGAGGCTCCCGGGCGGCGCTCCGGGGACGGGCGGGGGAAGGCACCGCCGGAGATGGGGCGGAGGGCGCCGCCGCGCCGGGGATGGGGCGGAGGAGGCCGCCGCGGACGGGGACGGAGAAGGAGAGGCAGCCACCAACTTCGACAACATGTTGGTCCCCTTCCCGATTTGGTTTCGCGGGGCGCGCGGAAAAAGAAGGTCGGGGCGGACGCGCGATTCCCTAACGCGCGTACGGACGCGCTGTAACCGTTCCCTTTTGTAAACAAAGAAGAGTGAGCCCAGACCGGATATGATTCGGGTGGTGTTGGTTGCTTTAGCATTTAGCATTTAGACCTGTCACATCAAAAAGAATCTTATTATTTAAGAGTACTAAATAAAATTTAATGACAAAATCTTTTTACAGATAGGTACATCTTTACGAGACGAATCTAACGAGCCTAATTAATCTATATTTTGTTACAGTAATACTACAGTAATGCTACAGTAACCAGCGTCTAATCACGTCTTATCTACCCTCGTTAGATTCGTCTCGCGATTTAGATCAGGGATTCTGCAGTTAGTTTTGTAATTAAACTTTATTTAATACTCTTAAATGACAAAATTTTTCCTTCTAAATTTTAGAACCCATCCAACGAACATCCCTCGGTCTTTTATGCTTTGAAAAAAGAGATGTTGTCACAGCGGTCAGTCGGTCACGCATGAATGCTGCACTTCTGTAGGAATTCATCGGACCTTGAAAAAGGAAGAGTGGCGACTATGTAACAGTTTGTGTCAAATTCAGTCATTCGCCGTTAGGAATGGGACCGGCCCCGATGGTGTGGAAGAATCTGCTGCGGAGTGCGACTGTGCGAGAGAGCATAAAGAAGACCGATCATGGCTCAACTGGGTTGTTGCAGCTCCACCGCCAGGCTAATCACAAAAAAAGGAAAAAAGCTCCAGGCTCCAGTTCATCCATTTCCTTCCTAAAGACGGATCATGGCTCAATTGGATCGTTGCAGCTCCACCACCAGGCTCCAAATCATCCATTCCGTTCCTGGAAGGGTATCACGGATTCACGGGCGCCTCACGGGATTTAGCCCTAGTGCTGTAGTAGGATTGCTCGTAGGTTAGTGTAAAGCTATTTAAGTGTGCGTGTTGCATTGTGGGTTTTTCTCGCACGTTGAAAGTGTTTATAGAACCCTTTGATCCTTCAGGGTGTGTGCAAAATGTGTGTGAGTGTATTCATACGGTGTGAGTGTCACACTATAATTCATGTGTGTGATAGAATAATGTCTTTTGTTGTACCACAGTACTCAAGCTTCATCCCTTCTAACTCAGAGGTACAATAATAATGCCCCGTCCATTACCTCCTAAGATCCTCACAAGCACTCTACAAAAGAATTATATTTATATTAGCTAAGGCATGTTAATTTCTAGTCCCCCTTCAATCAATGACATATTTATGTTTATTAGGGCTAGCTTGCTTCGCACTCCGAGATTCTTGCCTGAGTCAAGCACCGTGCTCAGGCAAAGGCACAAGCAAAACAGGCCCTTAGTCTCCCCTTGCCCCTTACATGAGAGGGCGTACTCCCACAACATTGAAAATATTATTTGGCAACGTTAAATACAAATGCTTAGCTTTAGATATTGCATCAGCCATTACACAATGATATACTAGCTAGACTCGGATCATCCCATGACATGTGTCAAAGTCTCAAAGATACTTGGTTCAATATTCGTATTCATTGGAGTACTACTAATTGCCATATAAAAGCACACCTTTCAGATCATATAGACCAGTTTTATACTTTTGTCTGAGCATTACCTTAGAGGGGGCCAATCAAGGAATTCCCACTAGTGTAATAATGAATTTACTACCATTGGGTTGGGTGGGTGGGAGGGAGGGGGGGGGGGGGGTACGGTCAAAGGCCCGCCTTTAGTAGCATACCAGTAGGCTCCATTCATCTTATTTGTCGTGATGTAAAATGGCACCCGTCAAAGAACGCCTAGACTTGTCTTGGTGTGCTTTGATGTACCAGGCTTGCCTCTTTTTTCTTTTTTTTTTGGGAACAATACCAGGCTTGCCTCATCCAGCTCAACATGAACCAAAATTAGCACATCAGCACCACACTATCATACATCACCCCTAGACCGATAAGATTCATCGTGAAACGAATTTGTCAAATAATCATCCAGGTCCTCATTAAATAAAAATGATAGTTATGAACTGGCAAAGATATAGGCCAATATGTATAAACGCAGTGAAGGACTACTGATTGCTATATGAAACAACTTAGATATCATTTAGGCAAGTATTAGTATGCATTGATGTACTAGGCTTCAGGAGGGAGCATGAGCATTACTTTAGAGGGAGCAAATCAAACAACAAAGCCATATCTTGCCATAATAATTATTTTATTGGTGTGAATAAATAGTTTATTATTCTAAATATAATTGGGTGGACGGTTAGGTGGTGGTGGGTGGGTGGGTGGGTGGGTGGGTGGGGGGAGGGGGGGGGGGGCGCTCCATTGATCTACATTAAGCTTTGCCGATGGGATGATCCGTGCAGCTAATTTGTCGTGTAATAAAACGGTTTTGATTGCAGCGCATCGAAATCAGAGATAATCTAGGTTGATCTTTTTTTTTGTGAAGATAATATAGATTTTCATATACTATTTTGAACTAAACTTGACTTATCACATTGGGTGCCTCATGTGACATGTCGTCGAGATCAATCCTAGTATGCATAAAAGCATTAAACCACAACTCATTCAATTTAACATGAATTTTTCTTGATAAACCATACAATCCCTCATGAAATAAAAATGATAGATTATCATCCAATGGCAGACGACAAAATTATTGAGGCAATATGTATACAATGATGCACTACTAATTGTTGTACGGGGATGTCTTAGAGTGAATTGATGCATTAGGCATCAATGATAGAGCTTGAATGTTACTGTAGAGGACGAGGACAAGCGTAATAACTATTTTTTGTCGTGAATTAAAAATGACAGATCATCCTTCGGTGGCACATGTCGAGGATAGCGTGGGCTAGTCTTAATTGGCATATCACATCTAGTGGCACGCACTAGATATCGCCTAGATCTATCTAGCGTCCATTGAGGCACTGACTACGACTGATCTAGTTCATCGTGTAAATATGACAGATCATTGTCCAGCGTGCCACAATCGCGATTGAAAGACTTTCTGATATGAAGAAGTGCGTGTTCGGCAGGAGGTTTTGCAGCAGCTGCTGCAGCAGCTACAGTGTTTTGCAGTTATTTTTCTGCAGCAGCTACAGTGTTTTCAGCAGCAGCTATAGTGTTCGCAGTTATTTTTCTGCAGCAGCGAACAGGCTGGAAGTTGCAAATTTTACATCCATGTAAGCCCACTTGCATTGGTTCAGAATTGGGAGCCAACAAACGAAAGAACCAAAATTCTGATCACAAGGAACGAATTTGGATAGTGGTCATGCTTACGTATTGATTCATGGCGCACTCCACCTGCTTCAT
This sequence comes from Eragrostis curvula, assembly GCA_007726485.1. Taxonomy (NCBI): domain Eukaryota; kingdom Viridiplantae; phylum Streptophyta; class Magnoliopsida; order Poales; family Poaceae; genus Eragrostis; species Eragrostis curvula. Next base: position 18,251,399 of record RWGY01000009.1, on the reverse strand, counting down.
CTCCCATATCTTCGATAGAACTTGATCGCTAAGCAAGAACAGAGAGCCTTGAATTGATTTCTTCCTCCATGCGTTCTGGTTTCTCGGTGTTTCTTTTGCTGGAGACCAGGCAAGCTAGCAAACGCAGCCAAAGAAAACAGAGCCCTCTGCTTTTTCCCTCCACGCTGCTTTCCGTGTTTCACTATGGCTGGCCTTGGCCGCACATGACAGCTAGAGCACCCATGGATTTGTTGGACGGTGGATTTGCGGCTTGACTGCACGGCGGAGCTTTCTGTTGACTGCCGAGGATCTGCGTCCGAACTCTTGCTAGCACAGTCGCACTGGCGCAGCCAGCCCAAGAGCCCTTCTCCGTCCTCGAAACAAGGGAGGAAACCAATCGAAGAGCAGCAGCACACTCTTCCCCTCCCCAATCTCACTTCGCTGGAGCAGCGCCGTCCCCCGGGCTCCCAAAATTGCCCCCAAATCAAAAACCCCATTCGTCCCCATCCACCCGGCAGCAGCAACTCCAAGAGCCCCCCGTCTCCCCTGCCTACGTGCGAGCCCAGGCTAGGGCTTCCCCGCGCCGCGCCGCCCGACCACTTCCCGCAGCGATGGCCTCTGTCGCCCTCGAGACCGAGCTCGCCGGCCTCTCCGGCTCGGAGCTCGTGGCGCGCCTCCGCACCACCACCCGCAGGGTCGACTACGAGGCGGCCGCGCGGGTGCTCGACGCGCGCGACGGCAGGCTCGCCGCGGCTGAGGTCGCGGTCGCCGAGGCCAAAAAGCTCCTGGACGCGCGCCACCGCGAGCACACCCAGCTGAAGGAGGGCCTTGCCGCGGCGCTCGCCTTGGTGGACGTCCTGAAAGAGAAGCTCAATGCGCGCGGCGGGCCGAGGAGCGAGGAGCGCGGCGGGCCGGGGAGCAAGGACGCGCACGGCGGGCCGAGGAGCGAGGACGCGCGCGGCGGCTCGATCGAGGCCCCGGCTCCGGCGCAGCGCGGCGGGCCGGGGAGCAAGGACGCGCGCGGCGAGCCGAGGAGCGAGGACGCGGGCCCCGGCGACGCGATCGAGGCCCCGGCTCCACCGCAGCTCGGCGAGCTGGGCGCCGAGGTCACGGCGGAGCAATGCCCGGTCGTCATCGACCTCTGCAGCAGCGGGGACGAGGAGGAGGAGCGGGAGGAGTGCCGCGCCGGGGATTCCGGGGTCTCTCGCAAGAGGAAGGCGTCCGCGCCTGAGGTAAATGGGGAGGGGCCCCGGACAAAGGTTTCTTGGAAGGGGAACGCCGCCGCGTCCGCTCCCTCGTCGGACGACGAGGATGATAGCCTCACGCTAAGCCAGCTTATGAAGAAGCGTGGGGGAGCTCAGCCTGGGGTTGATGGGGAACCCAAGAGCACGGATCGATCCGTCCGACCTTTGGGGGGTTTCCTGCCGAAAACATCTCTTGTGATCAAGCAGGAGATCGTCGAAGAAACAGTTTGTGGTTCTGACGAGCCAAAGGAGGCAACTTTCGTGCAGGGGAGAGGAGATGTGGAATCGGGGGAGCATGGAGGAATGTCCAGGGCAATGCCAAGCCCCCCGGCGTTGAGTTTCGCTCTTGTGAACGGCACATTGAGGAATCCCTCTTTGGTGAATTCGGCTGTGCCTTTGGGGAACGGTCTGCCGAAAACTCCTGTGATCAGGGAGTGCCCTGAAGCTAGACTTGTCCAGTCTGTGGGGATGGAAAATGGAAAATCAGCAGAGGACGTAGGGGTGAACAAGGCAATGTTGTCTCCCACCACGGCGCCCCCTGGATTTGCTGCCAGGACTGGCTCACAGAAGAATATCTCCAAGGGTGATCATGTTGAGGCAACAATTGTTGGGAAAGAAGGTTCTTTGGGGAGTGATATTTTGAAAACTCCTCCCGTGATCATGGAGCGTCCTGAAGCAATTGGTGGGTCTGAACAGCCGAAGGTGGCCGCTTTCGTGCAGGAAAGGGTGAAAATCAAATCAGAGGTTGATGAAGGGGTGCCTCCGGGGTTCCCTGCCAGGACAGGCTCACACAAGAATTTATCCAACGCTGAATATGGCGAGCCAAGAATTGCTCCGAAAGAATGTTCTTTTGCTGGTCCACAAGGGAATACGCCCTCTAAGGTGAGAACTCCTAGCCCTTTTGCAAAGAAAATTGTGGAAGCAGCGCAAGCCGGTGTTCAATCGCCCAAGGGGCGCACAGTTTCTGCACTAGGTGACAGCATTGTCTTGGGGTTGGAGGCTGGTAGAAAATGGGAGTCTGGTGCGGATGTGTTTATCTCATGTCTAGAAAATAAGGAGCTCTGTATGAATGCTGCATGTGCTCTTTACCGCCAAAAGAAGCCAACATTTCAGCCAACTGTAGGAGGACAAAGTGGAAGTACTGGGTTACAAAGGTATGTTAAAATTGAGTTCCCTGGAGGTTAATGGCTTTGCTTCGGACCATTACCAGTTTTGTATCCATACTTGTATTGACCTTTTGCCTGACAGTTGCAAATAGGATGTTAATGGGTGATACAAACACATTTAACATACTTCAACGTTACAGTATAGCATACTAGCTAAACTAACTTGGAGTTTTCAAAGGCAAGATCAACGTAAATTTCTCCATTTTCAAGTCACGAACATTGTGAATGTTCCGGTTGCATGTTTTGTATTAATTCCGATTTGGGAATGTTTATATTGTTGAGCGATTGCCTTGGATATGGTTATACCAATGAACAATGTCTTGAGTCCAGTTTTAAATTTTGAAAATATGTTCTGGTGCCAAAAAGGATTTCTGTATTTGAACTTTGAATGTTTATTCCTTTGGATGAACTTAGTTTTCTAGTTTTACTAATTTTCTTGGATATCATGTCATTTAGTCAAGCATCAGTATGGTTTAGTGTTTCATTCATTTATCTTAAACTAAGCAAAGCATCAGTAGCCAAGTCAAGCTATTTACAATTCTGATCTTTCACCTGTATAAAACCATATTGAGAGCGTTCTTGGTCCTCAGATCCTTGTATAGAACTTTAAGATGATGTATTTATAGCTCTAGTTTAGAGTTCCCTTTCTGTAATTTGCCGGTAATATTATGTGTACAACTATGCTGCAGCATTTTGTTCGGTTCCTTTAGGATGGCTAAGTTGGTGGAATTTCTGAAAAGTTAAATTTCGTTCTGTTCCTTTAGGATGGCTAAGTTGGTGGAATTTCTGTTGGATGGCAACGTTGATGGCCCACTGAAAAGAACGGCTGAGGAACTGATGATCCATGATTCTACTGGGCCTACTTTTCTTGAGGACGTAGTATGTGAATTCTGTGAGCAGTTATTTGATATTTACAGGAACAAGGAAGACCCATACTTCCGTTGAAAGTGAAAACAATATCTGTATGCTCGAGTATCTGTAACTTCTCAAATGGAAGGAGCTGCTATGTTTTGTTGTTATGTTTAGCTAATGCTGAAACTAGTCATCTGTATTGGTTAGAAGAATTATCAGTTGCTTAGAACTTTCTTTGAAGGAGCTTATTACTGTCCATCGTGATTTTACTCGTTATTTTTTTATCCCGCCCTGGTAAGGTGTTGATGATGATGTGTCCATAGTGTATCAAGTGAAGGGTCATTGAGTGACTGAGGACTGGATATTGAATGGTTTATCAAAGGGAAATATTACCAGGAGTGAAGTGGACGGTTGCAGTGAGACAAGTTGCTGGACAACCTGTTTTCAAGGCATGTATGAAGTACATGCTAGATCGTTTTTGGTGGTTTCCTTGAGAAATTGCGCTGGAGGTGATTCTTGGAGTGAATTACTTGTTGTGAATCGGGTTATTCATTAGTTAAGCTTGCTCTGCAGGTTACATTCTTGATTCTGGCAATTATTCCTTCTATACGATTAGTTTCACATTTGGATTGTTTGTTGTTGTGAATTTTCTTTGAGGTCATTTTCTTGGTTATGCTGTATATATGTGGTTTGTACATGGTAGGATTCCCGGAAAGAAAAATGCAGGTCATGTGCTGCGGATTTGTTGTGATTGCTTATTGTGTGAGGGTTTTTTTTTTGGAATTGGGGGGAGCGTAATTGCAAGCTGTCTAGCGTGAGTTGGATCTGGAATTTATTTGGCGCAGAGCTTTCTTTCTTTTCTTTTCTTCTTTTTTCTTTGATAGGGGCTCAGAGCCTTCTAGCACAGTAAAGCTGAAGACTCAGAGTGCTTTCATCACAGTTTTTTACTTCAGCTAGGAGCATCTTAGTTCGAGCAAATTTGCCCCAGTTTGTATCACTGGGCAGTTAGCATGCCTGGAACGAGTACTCTGCTACGTTAGTTTTCCTTTGTATCTGTTCTGAAGTTGCTTCAATTCTGCAGAAGTCGAGGATGCAAAGGTTCCGTTTCCTGAAGCGTGGAAAATATGTGTACAATGCGTTCACAATACCTGCTGGAAAACTTGTCTTTTTCCCTCGACTCTACTATTGATCATCTAAGCTTTGAACTATGATCATCATGATTTTCGTATATTAGGGCCCTCTTAGGCCTGTTGTCCCCTCTTGTCAGTTTAGCTGCTTGGTGTAGAGACTGTCGTCCTGTGAAATGAGAGCAAATGTGCGAGTCGCCTTTTTAGCTTTAACCTCGCAACCAAGCGTGCAAATCCAACTGAACTATTGTTGTTAAATGCTTACAGAGAAATTGAAGATCCAAGTGTACTCACTCAAGTGTAGTGTAGGGTTTAGGGTTTATCCTAAGGCCCATACGCTAACACTTGCATACAGGGCACGTTTGGATCGAGTCCTGGTGAAAATTTTCTGGGCCTGGTGGTAGCCTGTAAGCTGCAAGTGTATGGGCCCAAAGCTTTGATGATCCCATCCCGTCTCAACTCTCAAATCTACTGCAGGCTCGAACGCGCCTGACGCTAAATATAGGAGACGGACGGATGAGGTGAAATTCCGTCAGTCGTTACGGGTATTGCAGGTCAGAGCCACCCCTGAATATACGCGTACGAGGAACGAGGCTGTCCATCCGTCGAATTTCTGCACGCGTTTGACCACTCGATTTTCACGAATATAAACTCCGGCTTCTCCTTCGTCTCGAAAAATTTTAGGTGAGCTGGCCACAAAAGAAACGCCGATCTCTCTGTCTCTCTCTCCTTCTCGTCCTGATCTCCAGAGCGAGAGGGAGGGGATCTGGAACGGTATATAGTTTCGATCGGTGTCTCCGCCTCCGGGAGAAGAGATGGCGCCGATCTCGAGAGCCTTCGTCCTTGTGATGACCGCCGTCGCCATGCTCGCCACCGCGGCCAACGCCCAGGCCCCTGCCCCGGCGCCCACCAGTGATGGTCAGTTCTCACTTTTTTCCCCCGTCGCTTTCGACCATGTTTTCTCTGGAGGGAGATCCAATGCATGACTCCGTTGTTTTGCGTCGAATCTGATCTGTTTCTTGGTGTTGGTGCGATGTTTGCAGGAACAAGTTTGGACCAAGGGATCGCCTACGTGCTGATGTTTGTGGCGCTTGTCCTCACCTACCTCATCCACCCCTTGGACGCCTCCTCCACGTACAAGCTCTTTTGAATCCATTTGCTAATTTGTAATTCGACGCCAAGGTGTGTGTAATTAAAGGCGTTCAGTTAATCGATCCAGTTTCTTCCAGAACAAAATTAATTCGAAAGGAAAAAAGGATGCGTGCAATGCTTGCTGTAAATTTCTTTTTGTTTTCGACCTTTCATCCCTTTGTGTGACTGGATCACCGGAGGCATACAGTCTGAACGGTGGAAATCATTGATCATTCGGGTCCCCGCTATCCAAAATTCACAAGAAATAACCCAAGTTGGAGGAGATTGAGAATTCAAGTAGTCATGAACCATGATGATGTAAATATGCTAACACAACGATTGAACATTCTGGCACAAATAGCTGGTACAATGGTTTGTGAATACTTGCATACAGCTTAGTATAATATAGCATTGATCATACTTGATTATACTTATAAAGGGTAGTAGTAACATGCACGCATTTCATAGACCGTGCATATTCAAACTCCGCTATAAACCTAACACAAACAAGTATACGTGCAGACCAGGTAAACTCTCACAAGCTAGAAGCTGGCAACTTAAGGAGTTGCTCTTATTCTTGTCCACTCTGTTCATACCGGCAACAATATTATGACGTACGTACGCATACTGGTGTGATGTTGGTATATGCCTGTACTGGCGGCATCACGCGTGCATGGAGCTCTGCCACTCGGTGCTTGAAACTGGCATCTTCTCGACATCCCTGCTCACGTCCGCCGCGCCTGGACCGGCACCGGCACCGGCTTCGTTGTTGTTGCCGTCCTCGCCGGAGATCTCCTCGAGCGACCGTCCCATGGTCTCCGGGACGAGGAATGTGAAGAAGAAGCCGAGCATGTTGGTGACGGCGAGGAGGATGAGCGCCTTCTTGATGCTCCTCGCATCGCCCTTGAGCGTGAGCTTCTGAAATCCGAAGGCAGCAACGATGGCGCCGGCCTTGCCCGACGCGGCGCTGATGGCGTGGCAGGTTGAGCGCACGCGCGTCGGGAACAGCTCGGCCGGGAGCACGAAGGTGGTGCTGTTGGGCCCGAAGTTGGCGAAGAAGAAGGTGAGCGCGTAGAGGAGCGCGAAGAGCGCGACGTGTTTGTCCCTGAGGTTCTCGTACATGACGCCCATCATCAACATGAACACGGACATCATGAAGAAACCGATGAGCTGGATCAGGTACCTGCATAGCAGTTTTCGCCATGGATTGTGTAATGTTTGCAGATGCAAACCGGGGCCAGGGAGTTAACAACACTTAACAACGTACGACGTGTATATACCAACCTGCCCATCTTGTCAATGAGTGCGACGGTGACCCAATAGCCGGGGAAGGTGCCAAGGAGCGCGACGAGGAACATGGCCTTCGAAATCTGGAGCACCTCCTGCAGGGCGTTCACTTCAGTTGGGTCGGACGTCAGGTGGATCGCCGGGAAGATGTCCTTCTGAGTCAGGTTCTGGCTGTAGAAGGCGATGTCGAGGAGGAACCACGTGGTGGTGGTGCCGATGAGGTGCAGGCCGTGGCGCCGTGCGAACTCCCGCGACAGCAGCGTGTATTCGTTGGCCGCCTTGAACGCGGCGAGCTTCTCCTGCTCGGCCTCGATCTGGATGTCCATCACCTTGGTCATGTCGTTGGCCGCCTGCTTCGCGTTTCCCTCGATGAGCGCGGTGTACCTCGCCGTCTCCGGCATCTTCATCCGCCAGTAGAACGTCGCCAGCGCCGGGAACGCGCCGATCATGAGCACGATGCGCCACATGTAGTCCGCCGCCGGCTGAGTCGACCCGGAGGGGTCCTCCTTCCAAGACTTGGCAGGGTTGTAGTGGAGGAAAAGAGCCGAGACGATCATGGACACGAGACCCGCGAAGATGATCCCGACGCCCTGCATCGCGAACACGGCGGCGATGAACGCGCCGCGGGTCTTCTTGTTGGCGTACTCGGACATGATGGTCGCGGACAGCGGGTAGTCCCCGCCGATGCCGAACCCAAGCCAGAAGCGGAAGAAGCAGAGCGTGCCGATGACGGCCCTGTTGCCATTCCCGAACGTGAGGCCCGAGCCGATGGCGCAGGCTGCCATGAGCACCAGCGTGATGCCGTACACTTTCTTCCGCCCCAGCTTGTCGCCGAAGTAGCCGAACACGAGCTGGCCCATGAGCGTGCCGACGAGCGCGACGCCCACGACCATGTCGTTGACGTCGTCGGGCAGCTTCCCCGGCTTGTGCTTGCCGTGATCCAGGTTCTCGTTCGGGTAGTAGATGCGGCCGAGCAGCTTGGAGACGGTGGAGATGCAGAAGAGGTCGTACGCGTCGGTAAAGAAGCCCATGCCGGCGATCACGATGGCCTTCATGTGGTACATCTGGGTGCGCGCCGAGTCCAGCGCGTCCAGCACCGCAAGGTTCCCCCCGCTCGCCATCTCCTCGCAGCACGCGAGTGATCACGCGCCAACGGCGGTGGCAGTTGTTCGCACGCTGCTGCTAGCTAGACTGCGAGCGAGTGCTAAGCCCCGTGCTTGGTTTCTTGGCTGCTTGCTCGCGCGGCCTCTTATAGCCAGTCTCGCAGCGCGGACGGAAGTGGGAGCTCATCGAAAGGTCGATGAACGAGAGGAGCGAACGCAACAAGGCGAACCCCGTCGGCATTCGAGCGCGCTGTCTCGTGCTGGTTGGCAGCATATTCGAGTGGATCACTAGGCGCATCCCTCAGCACGGGAAAGAGGCTCCTTTTGTCTCGTGAGATCGATCAAGCGGTGAGTTCAAGCTGCAGAGTGATGGATCGGGCAGTGGATATCGACGGAAATGGACCTGCAAAATTTTGTCTGTCCTGCGAATTGCCTGGAGGATGCAGCTGGGGATCGTTGGTTGCTTGCTCTGGTCCGCGCGTGGTCAACTAAGAAGCAATCTGTCGTATTGAGCAGGATATTCCACATAAAGATCGATCTCCTGCTGATTGGCGATAGGAACCAGACGGTCTGGGTTATGACGTTTGCTGGGTTGCAAGCCAACTGTCAAAATCACAGATCGCGGCGATTAGGATAGACTATTGTCTTTGGCAAATCTCGAAGAACAGAAAGGTGAATTCTACCAATTAACCTTGTGCATTGTCGGTTGGGAGTTTTGTAGGAAGCTTCAGTAGCCTCGTATATACTTTAGCATAACATGTTTTTCTTTATGAAACATTAGCAGAATTATTTATGCACGGGCATTTTAGCAGCAGAAATTATATGTCCCCTGGTGGGTAGTATGTGATCATGGGGCCGTGATTGCCAGCAAACCCACCAAAATACTTCTCACAGGGCCCAGCAGCACATAACAAGCAATGAATTTGGGCTGGCACGGAGCAAAAAGAGTTTGTTGGGCCCAGCGCTTAAAAGAGTGTGTTGTCCATTTCGGCAAAGCGGGCAATGTTCCAGTCCAGGTCCTTGAGAAAACTCAAGTAGTAGTAGTGTCGATGCGAGATCAAATTTAAAGGCAAATCCATGTGAATCGCATGTGGTTCCGAGGATACGGCGGCCGAAGAATCTGTCCCCATGCTCTCATGCACAGTAGCCGCGTGCGTAGCGCAGCGCGGTGCACGATCCTACTACAACGCTTTGAGCTGGACGCGTCCCCACCCGGCGGCCACCGAGGCGGTCGTCGACGCGTGCAGCGTGGAGCTGGTGAGTGGTGGCGGCACTAGCAAAGCAGCATGTTGTTGCACAGTAGAACTCTGATGACCGAAAGCCCACCGTCAACAGCGCCGATCATCCGTTCTACCTTCGCGCGCGTCGAGGCGGCCCACCGGTGACTGCTGGGCTGTGGTATACACTGGTACATCGGCCGGTCCAGGCAGGCTGCGTGTCCACCACCACGCCGCGCCGGCCATTTCCATCGCGCCATGTAAATCCGCCGTTGGTCCATAGCCGCGTTCAGCCATCCATCCCCTTATCCTTTGTGTTGTTGTTGTCTTCCCCGTGTGGTCACCGGCGTACGTGTTCCCGTTTCGGGAAGCGAACGTGGTCGTGGGCCTGCGAGGACGACGCGACCGGACCGCCTCAGGTCAGGAGGAGAGCAGCAGCAAGCGACACAGCAGCAGTGGGGCGAGGACCACCGCTGCCGCTCGCCCGCGTGCATTCATCTCGGCCCCCCACCACACCACACCCCTGACCCCTGGCGCCGCGCCGCGCCGCGGGCGTGTTTTCTACTGTCGCGGTCACAGGACTCACGCGCGCGCGTACGCACGGACGGACGAATCCAATTCCAGGCGCCGTGCGTCGTGCCCCGCAGCAGAACCCAACGTGCCGGCACAGCGCGCGGCGTGAATGCCCCGCGGACAGCGCAACGGCCTGTGCCTTTGCCGCCCCCTGTCTCTCTGTCCTGTACCTGGTGCACGGACATGTCGCGGCCGGGTCGTCAAGTTCGCTGCAGCTATCGAATGCGTACGTTGTCTTCGTGGCCCGGTCGGTCGGTCCCGTCGAGATCGGGCAGATGATCGCGTCACTCATGGCGCGGCGGACCCAGCAGCAGGCCACCGAAACCGGCCGAGCTTTCCGCGCAGCAAAATCATGGCCTCCCCATTTCGAGCACGGCGCGTTTGGACCACGCCAGGCCGCCGCCCCATGGCAACGCCACTGTACGCATGCTCGTTTGAAACAAGACGTATGTATGGAGTACTACAGTGGTATACTAAGGACGGATCTACGAGCAGTACAGGTAGAACTAGTACTACAATATAAGGCAGAACAAATTGGACGGTCACAGTACAAAAACACTTTTGGTTGGATTCACGTAGTAGACGACTCGTACAAGCACATCAAAACTCTACGTACTCGCAGGGGCATGTTACAATTCCTCATCGACTCGACAAAAACATGGCAATAACGGAAGGTAGACACGACTAAAACACAGTACAGCACTCGACATCCAAAAAACAGTCCCGTGGAGAGGGAGGAAGGAAGGAGCTAGGCTAGCCGTTCCCGGTTCAGAAAATCGCGGGAAGCGGGTTGAGCGGGAACAGGTCGCGCAGGTCCTGGAAGTAGTCGTTCTCCTGCACCCACGGCGCGGTCCCGGAAGACGACGCGCCGGCGGCACCGTCCCACGCCGTCTCGGGCGACGAAGGCTCGGCGTAGAGGTACCCCGCGTCGGGCTCGAAGTCCCAGAAGCTGCCGCTGCTGGCGTAGACCGGCGCGTCCTCGAACGGCACGAACTCGCCGAGCTCCTCCAGGGACGCGAGGCTGCACTCCACGGCCGGCTCGCCCGCCGCGGCGTCGGAGTCGTCCTTGTCCTCGGCCAGCGAGGAGAGGGACGGCACCTTGCGCAGCACGGACGTCGGCGACGACACGGCCGGCGAGGACTCCGCGCCGGACTCGTACCCCGCCGCGGTCACCTGGTCCTGGCCGCCGCCGCCGGAGTTGGCGGAGGCCGAGAAGTTGGTGGTGGCGTTGGGCCCGCGGAGCTGTATCGCCGCGCTGTCGTACACGCGCGCGGCCTCCTCGGCGGTGTCGAAGGTGCCGAGCCAGACACGCACGCCGCGCCACGGGTCGCGGATCTCCGCAGCGTACTTGCCCCACGGCCGCCTCCTCACGCCGCGGAACTTGGTGCTCGGCGCGCCCGACCCGGCCACCTTGCCCAGCCGCCTCCGTGCGCCGCCGCTGCACACACCACCACCAGCAGCAGCCCTCCTCCCGCGGTCGCCGTCCCCGGCGCTGCACTGCTCCGGCATGGCTGCAGCGGCCGCCGCCGCCTCGACCGGCGGGAGCTCCCGCACCATCCTGCCGACCTTCCGGGCGCCGCACCCGTCCTCCTCGCCGGAGGAGTCCGTCACGTCCGGGTCGTCCCAGAAGATCCGCACCGTGCGCGACCGCGACATGGCACGCGGCGCAACAAACCCACGGCCGTTAAACCCCGGACCTCACCGGACAAGAAAAGCTAATAGAGGTGAACTCTACTCCCTCTCCCTGAAGATGACACAAGAAAACCAGCCCCTGCACCCCTGACCCCAGCAGGAAAGGAAGCTGCTCGCGATCGAGCGGGACGGGTGGATTCTCCTGCTCTGTGGATCGGCAGGCGAATAAAGACCAAAGGAACGGAGGGGAGGGGAGGCGATGCGGGCAGGGGAACGGAGTGGCCGCAATAAAGATGACCTCTTTAAAAACTTCTTTAAAAAGGCGAGCAGAAATGCAGGAGCAGCAGCTACGAACGGAGTAGCAGCAGCAGTAAAGCCGCGCCCCGTCCTCTACTCTGCCGCGTTCGTACTGACGCAGAGGCAGCAGCCGCGGCCCCGCCGGGACACTAACGGTTTTCGAGCTCTGTGAAAAAAAACGAACGACTATTCGTCCAAAGGAAGCTCGAGCAGTTGTACGACGAGTACGTACGACTCGGAGCGGTACAAGGAAGAATCAGAAAGAACTGGAGCTGAAGGGAAGCGAAGGGAAAGGAATGTGGCGACGAAATAAGGCGCGAAGAACAAGGACGGAACGAGGAAGGTGGCAGCAGCGGTGCGGTGCGGTGTGGAGAAAGAGGCGAGGAGACCTTGAGAACCGGAGCGAGCACGGAAGAAGCGGCGGCGGGCGGGCGGCGATGTGAGTGAGGTGCGGAGATGATGGACGGATGGAATGGGCGATGGGATGGGAGTTTCTGGGGGTTTGGGGAGGTTTTTGGGGAGAGTGGAGAGAAGGTGGGGGTGGTTACCGCTGTCCACTCATCTTATAGGATCCCCCGGCCCGACAGCCTCGGTTGGAACCCACGCCCGATTCCGCGGTGACAGCGCGCGGTAGTTTTGTTTAACCCGCTTCCGTTCTGGCCACGACCGTAATCAAGTCTGCCGGTTTAACCTCTCCCCCAACCGCATTTACTCCCGCGCCTGGGGTTACGGGCTGGGTTCCATTTCAAATCCCGCGCCGGCTTGTTTAAGCACCCCGAGATGTACTGGTAGTACTCCGGTTGGCCTTGGCCTCCATTCACGGCTCGCCGGAGATCGAACAGTTGAAACGAGTTGAGAAGTGCTCCCTCACATTTGTGTACTCCTAGCTGTAAACTCCACGAGCCTGCACTGCTCCTGCCCTGCAGGCCGTGCAGTGCAGGCCGCAGCCGTGGTTGGCTGGCACAGTGTCCGCTGGTGCGCGCGCGGCGCAGGCGTGCAGTCAGTGCAAGTGGACGAACGGACGGACGCTGCGGCGGGGCGGGCGGGCGGGCATGGGCGCCACTGCGAGAGCGAGCCGGGCCGGCGTGAACCTTTTGACTAGTAGCGGCGCCTGGAGATTGCATGCACACCTCGGATCTCGCTGGGATTGCGTTGCGTTGCGCAGCGCAGCGCCCCTTTGTCAGTTTCAGCTCGCGGGATACTACTAGTAGTATGAGTGTCTGAGAGTAACGCCATCCCGGGATATACTGTGCCGATTCAGCTCGTCGGCGGCTTAATAAGGCGCTTAAGTGCGGAGTAATGGCGGCTAAATGCGACAATTCTGCCCCGGCGCTGATCGCGGTCCGTTTGATCGTGGACGCTAATTATGACGCTTTGCGGAGAAGGAAGGAAGAATACGAGGGACTGCCCGTCGCTGTGCGCCCGTGCCCCGCTCCATCCGCTTCAGTAATGGCGGCGTGGCGTGGCGCCCCCGAACAGCTGACAGCCTCGCCTCGCCGTCCCGTCGCGATATTTTGGCCGCTGCTGTACGGAGGGGAGGCGATGGCTGCTCACACACACGGACACGGCGGCAGCGTGGTCCGTCCTGAGACTCCTGACAGATGGGACCTCTGCCGTTGGGGTCAGGGGGCGCAGGAGCCAATCGCGGCGGGACGCGTGGTGGGGCCCTACCCATCGGGGCGCGGGAGGAGGGAGGTGGGGCGGCACGTGATGGCGGTCGGCCGTGGGCGGAGAGAAAGGGAGGGAGGTGAGGGAAATGCCCGGAGCCAGGCGGCCGGCCGGTCAAAGCGTCGGGCGGAGCACCGGCGTCAGAGCAACTCTGACCCGGAGCCATTAAACTAAACAGCGCCATCACTCCTGCAACCAGCGAGCTTAGCGCTTGGCGGGATCCGGTTGATCTCCGTCTTCGTTGGGCGCAATCGGCCGGGGCGTACGACGACGACGACGCGCTCCTGTCTGTACTAGCACCGCGATGTCCAATTCAAAACCGGTGGTTCATCTTGTGAGGGAAGAAACAGGCCTAGCGTTGCTACGACATCTGCGCGTACAACAGTTTATTTTTTGAAAATCCCGTGATGTATACGTACTAGGAGAAGTAATATATCTCGTGTCACGGCGTCAGGTATTCTTGTACGTACGTGCTTGCTAGCACAAGTGCATAACCATATAGTACCCCGCAATTAAAAAAAAACACAAATGCACCGTGTCCTGCATGCATGGTCAAGTCGCCGTAGCAAGAGGACAACAGTCTGGAGTCTCTGTTTCTATATACTGGAGTCACGGTGACCAAATGTATGCAAGAGTCTGGAGTAGTTGTATTTTGGCTGCTGATGGAGAAAACTATGGCGCTGTCGTCCAGTAAAATTTCATAGATCTTGTTGTAGGAGTGCCATAAGGTCTAATTGTAGTTGCTACTAGTAGGGGTAGAGTATCATAAGGTGTTCTAGGTTTGTTTTTAGGCCGTGACCAAACAGATACTAGAACTAGACCGATCACTTGCTCTGTATATATATATGACGGGCTTCGCGATCAATGTTTGAATTCAAAAAACCCCTGGTCAAGCGCCAACCAACGGCCAGTGCTACCAGTAGTAGTATATATTTGGCGCGCACACGGAACAACTAGAGGGAGAGATCTTTGTTCGCTTTACCTGTCTTGTATATTCGGCCGAAGGCCCTTTGAATTCAAGCGAGCGTGCACTGCCGATACGCCCACACATGCATGCATGCATGCGGTGCGGTGCGCGGTGCTTTAGCCTTTAAGCGCCTAGAATCTGCTCGGTTTTTTAATCGGATGCTGCCGAGCCATTTTACAATTCCCATCTGCTTGTACGCATCTGGAGTGACTCAGCGGTGACAGCCGTTGAAACTATCTACCGCCGTAGACTCTAGCGGTCGAAGTAGTCCAGGGAGCTCCTCGTGGGCTGCTAATTGCATTTTGGCATTTGGCCGGTGCAGTGTAGCTGTAAATAAAAGACGAAAGAAAACGAGATTGCTTGAGGAAAATCGAAAAAGTTAAGCAGCAAAATGCGGAGCAGTAGTTGTTTCCGCACAGGCATCGTACCGGAAACATCGAAATACATGTGCGTCGTGGGCATATGGGCGTACACGCCCGGGCGGTCGGCCGGCTGGCCGGGCGGTGATCTCTGCGCACAGTAATTTGGGATTTTGCTCTGCCTCTCTCTGCCATCTGAGAGGCCCTGTGACGGATGCGTCGCAGTGATTTTTGCTTGCACGTGAGCACGCGGCGTCGGCATGCATCATCCCGTGCGTGCTCTAGATCGGTCTCGTGCGGTGCACGTATGTATGTATACACGATACACGTGTGCTGGGTCGGGACCTGGCGCGGGACGGGCAGCGACCAGCGAGAGGCATACAGGAGAATGGGAAATTTTGCCGGTTTGGGGTGATGCGGTCCTGGCTTTCGCGCAGGGCTAATGAGTTTGGTGCACGCCCGGCTCACATGGCGCTCAGTTCGCCCACTACCATAAGTACGTCGTAAGTATAAAGCTTACTGCTTCTACACTTAACAAAGCGGTGCCGTACCGTCTCCTTTTTCTTTCTTTAGGTGTGGTAATGTACCTTATCTTTGCACGTAGGAGTAGTAAGTTTTATACGTCCCTGATGATAGCTTTACGAGCCACAACATGCTCTCTGCTTAGCACGGGAACTGAGAGCACAATCATCAGTCAAATATGCTTACAGCCGAAGCAACTAACTACAGTAAAAATGAGTTAAGTAACGTGCCCTGGATCCTTAATTAAGACTGTAACGCTGCCGCTGCTGCAACTGAGCTCCCGTTCTCCTTCCGAAATGCAACGGATTTTTTTTGTTCTTTCTTATTCATTTTCAATCTTGTTCCATGTATCGTCGCTTCAGGTTTCATGTTCAGCCGTCATCGATACCGGCCTAGATAGTACACGCCACTGCAAGACACATGTTTTTTGTTTGTAGAGTACGCTTGTTTATTGTTTCGAAGTGCATATATGTCCTCTCATTTGGCAACAGTACTTGTAGGATCCCTAGCTAGCTAACCTAGGTGTGTCTTTTTGGAGCTACGATACTCACACTCCATATGGTTGGGTTGGTCAAGGTACCAGTGGTAACGGTGGACAGGAAGACTAGGAAGAAGGCCATTGTCCCTATGCCATGTTATGTGCTGATGATGATAGCGATGAGTGGTGATTAGAGCTCCACCTCCCAACACGCGTGGCACACGCAGGTGGTCGTCGGTCATTTGTTTACTCCGTGCCATGTTATGCATGGTACTCTAGCTCCAAAGAAACTCAAGAGGGGTGCTCGTAACATCTCTGGCTAACATGTGAGCCTTGAGCTGCTTCAGAAAAGGCCAGGTCCAATTGTCATTGCAAATCATACGCTATATGTATGAATGGGCTTCGTATACAAGGAACTTCAACTCGGATTCTGCTATGGTTTAGTCTGCTTCCGAATCGACCTCTTTTTCCTCTGTTTTCAAATCTGTTTTTGAGCTTTAGCCGCTTGAAAAGGGGGACAAGGCGTATGGGTTTTCCTGCCTGTCCGTACAACTTCTGGCTTTAACAAATTGTGCGCTGCCTCGTTTGGTCCTTTTCCCTGCTTGCCCATTCGTGAAATGCAGGTTGCTTCCACCCATGCATGCGCTACTATTCCTTGTACTAGTACTCACATTTCACCCGTGTTAGATCCGGACCCCTGGATCTTGGCAGCTTAAGCTTTTAATTTGGGTGTTATGTAGTTTTGTACGGTGGATTGAATGCTAGAGTACGTTTTTTTCTTTCAGCCTTCAATTTTTTTGTACTACCTGTGCATGGCAATAGTCACTATCCTGGTTCTTTGGATGCACTATCTTCAATGAAGCAACAGGATACGATTCTAAAAGGCGCCGTATACGGAGTGTCGTTGAAAATTCAAACTCAGAGTTTTGGACTACAAAATCAAATCATTTTTTAAGTAATATTTGTTATTTGCAGTTTTATGGAGTAAGTTCAAAACACATGTTGTAAGCCTGATCAAATTAGAGGGTAGGGCCAAGTAGTAACTGTACTAGTCTATGTATTCCCAAATACGCATATCACAATAAGCTTCATTTTAAACTCCTACTACGAGTACTACATCTACTGTTTCATATTACTTGTTAATTATTCGCATTTGAATTTTTCTCCCTTCATATTACAACGGATTATTGTATGCTTCTAAGTATTTGTCACGGAGAAGGTGACTTGTTCAAACATTTCAATATACGTCGGAGTATATTCAACCCTTTAATAATGAAGTTGGCAACGGATAACATAGTCCAATTTGCTTTGTCCCATGAATGCTACGGTAGGAGTACTCCTACTTGTCGGCACTATTGAGCGGTTCAATGGAGATGACATGACATCCTCGTATGCTTGACAAGCTATTTCAGCCGCTGTGGAGCGAATGGAGTCCGTAGCTTTGGACTAGCGTAGTACACTCATATTTGGCGGCAGGATTGTGTGGTTCAATGGAGATGACACGATATTTTGATTGCTTGACAGGCTATTCCGGCCGTTGTGCTTGAGTGGAGTACTCGTAGCTTTGGACAAGCTCGGGTCCGAGTCGCCTGTGTCTTGTCTTGGCACGCAAGGCGGCGGTGGTGGTGTGCGTTGGACCGCTGGGCCGATGCAGCTTTTGATGACGTGCGCGCCCCGGTGGCCCGTGAGTACTTTCCGTTATCTCGGTCCGGGCCACGAATGGGGACTTGACTGTCGTCTGCGCCTGCGCCTGCGCGCGCCTTGGAAAAGCGCCGCGCCGCGCTCCGCGTTGGTCCAGCGTGCACGGGCGGCGGCCAGGAGAGCGGCAGCAGATAGCATCGGGACTCGTGCCCATAACTAAAACCGGGAAAGTAGTAATGACACGCATGGCAGGCGACGAGTAGAGTACTACATCAGTTACAAAATGTAATTATTTATTGACTTTTCAGCATCACGTTTGACCCTTCGTCTTATTTAAATTTTTATATAAAAATATAAAATAAATAAATTATACTTAAAATATGTCTAATGATAAAACAAGTTGTAACAAAATAAATAATATTTTCATAACTTTTTTAAATAAAACGAAGGGTCAAACGTGATGCTGAAAAGTCAACAAATGCTTACATTTTGGAACGGAGGGAGTAGAGCAGAGCCGAGCGCCGCGACGAGAGACCACCACGCGGATGCATGGGCTGGGTTTTGCCGGGCATGGGTGTGTGCTCGCCGCGCGGTTTACGGGGTGGGTGTCCAATGGCCGGCGCGCGGTGCTCGTCCTGTTCGTCTCGTTCCTTCTTCTTCTCTCGGGCGCCGCGGTGCGCTTTTGCGCTCCGGGATGGCCGTTTCCTGCTCCGCCAGTGGATGGCTGGCTGTTGCAGCTCCGTCAATTTTCTTTCTTCTCCCTTGTTGGGATCGGCAACACACCGACTCCTGTTTTCTTTTTCACCGTGGCGGTGAAGCGGGAGTTCCCAAACCGCGCGGATCATGGATGGCTTGATACTTTGTCGCGCGGAACAGAGGGTATCACATACGCGACCTTAGCCTTCGTTTGGATTGAAGAAATTCTAAAGGAATTTTAGAGGAATCCATTCCTATGAAAAGTTTCCTTCGTTTGTTGTTTGGAATGCAGGAATGGAATGCAGGAACGACGAGTTCCTTTCCACATGAACGGTGCCCTTTCCAGTACGAAATGGAAGAATGAAAAAATTTACCCAAAGCTTTTGAGAAATTTTTCCTGTGTTTCAAGGGAAGCTAACCACTTTGCTAATCGCATGACCGTAGCTTTTCTTGACGAGCACAACAGTGCTCCCTTTGAATGCATCTTAAGTTCCGTTGCTTGTCAATCTACGACGGCTCTTGTTGCTGGAGCTCTAAAGTTGAAGTGGAATAAAAAAGGACAGCAAGAAGAGAGCAGTGAATGACCGAGAGAGCAATGAGTGGATAAGTCTTTTCTGATTTCCATATACTAGGCCGATCCATGGTGCTTCGGAGTGGTGAAATAGATTTTTTTTTGGTTCTACCCTTAGCTTTTACCTTATTCAGATTTGATACTTTATTAGGTTTTTAATTTTCAGTTCTTGTGTTAGGAATTCCTGCAATCCAAACAACAAGAGTTCTCAATTCTTTTGTTTTCAATTCCTGCGGTTTTCTCACTTTTTTCATTCCTGTGTTTTCTCCGTTCCTACGTTTTTTTTCCTGTTTCTACGTTTTTCAATCCTGCGTTCCAAACCGGCCTTGTTATCAGTACAAAACCTTTGAGCAACATGTCTTGTTTGCGGGATCTGATATTGATATCCTGCATTGACCAGGACTGTGAACTTGTCAGTACAGAAAAAAGAACAATCATGTGTGTGAACCTAGCTACCTGGCCTGGATCGAACCACGGCCTTGCCTGATTTGCTCACCAACCAACAAGGGGAGGGGCCGAGGGCTACACACAGAAAAGTTCGCGATTGGTTCACGAAACTGCGATCCGTCACTGCCCCTTCCCTTGCACGACGCGGTGCAGGACTGCGGCAGGAGTTTACACTGACTTCAGCAAAAGATGCCAAAGGAAGAAAAAAAAACATAACATGCTGATATGAGTACTCAGAATTCAGGTTGCTCGTATGTGTTGGAATATGATCCGAATTATTGGGCCTCGCTAGGGACGCCTAGGAGGTGTGAGAGGTGGAGTCCTCCCACGTTACGGGTTGTATTAGTTTCCACATATATATACATCTTGTATGCCGCACGGGAAGAGTTGACGACTCATTGTTATTCCCCTGCATTTGTAAACTCTCCTCATATAGTGAAGATCGCCGGTCGGCGCCCGTGGTTTTTTCCCGCAAGGGTTTTCCACGTAAAAATCTGTGTCTCGTTTCGATCTTGTTTACGTATTATTTGCTAACAAGTGGTATCAGAGCCAGACACGAGATTGATTAAAAAAAATTAGGGTTTTGTTCCTGCTGTTCCGCCGCCGCCGCCGATCCTCTTCTGGCGATTTGCGTCGCTCCGTCGTCCGCTGCTGATTCACGCCTGGAAGCGTGGTGGTTCTGATCCGTCGTGCCGTATTCCTCTGTGCACCCGTGCAGAGTTCTCGGACGGAATTATTTTTCCGTGATCTCGCCGAGTCAAGCTCCGACTCGATCTCGTCGAGTTTCTCCGGTGCTACAAAAGGCTGCGCGCTGTCTCATCGCTGCAGATCAAAAGAAAAATTCACCACCGCTGTTCGGGATCAAGTCCCGAGGAAGGATCGCTGCTCCCAGGCGATTTCGCGCTGCTGCAAAGAAATTCAAGGATCTTTGCTTCGCGCACACGAGGAAGTCTACCAGGATTGGTTTTCTGATTTTCTCTGCTGCACGCACACGAAGGTGTACCAGGAAGTCTGCAAATTTTGCTCCGCGCACACGGGGCTGTACCAGAGACGCTGCAGATTGTTTATTGCTGATTGTTTTTCGACATGTCTTCTCTCAAGTATGATCTTCCGCTGCTAGACCGTGATACACGGTTTTCTCTATGGCAAGTCAAGATGAGGGCAGTATTAGCGCACACTGATTTGGATGATGCGCTTGATAGCTTCGACAAGAAGAAGCCGGAGTCTTGGTCCAGTGATGAAAAGCGAAAGGATCGTAAGGCTCTATCACAAATTCATCTTCATTTGTCTAATAATATTTTGCAAGAGGTTTTAGAGGAGAAAACCGCTGCTGCTTTATGGCTCAAGCTGGAGTCGATCTGCATGTCAAAGGATCTCACCAGCAAGATGCATTTGAAGATGAAATTGTTCACTCACAAGCTGCAAGAGGGTGGTTCTGTGTCCTCTCATTTGTCGGTCTTCAAGGAGATCGTTTCGGACCTAGCGTCCATGGAGGTAAAATATGATTATGAGGATTTAGCTCTTATGCTCTTGTGTTCGTTGCCCAATTCTTATTCTAATTTCAGAGACACTATTCTATATAGTCATGATACTCTAACCGTCAATGAGGTTTATGATGCTTTGCATGCTAAGGAAAAGATGAAACAGATAGTGTCTGCTGAAGCTGCCAGTTCTGATGGAGAAGGCTTGGCTGTTCGTGGTAGGACAGAGAAGAAATCAACACAAGACTCTAGAAGCAAGGGTTCGAGTGGTTAC
Organism: Eragrostis curvula; assembly: GCA_007726485.1. Taxonomy (NCBI): domain Eukaryota; kingdom Viridiplantae; phylum Streptophyta; class Magnoliopsida; order Poales; family Poaceae; genus Eragrostis; species Eragrostis curvula. The sequence continues at coordinate 18,230,687 of RWGY01000009.1, read as the reverse complement.
AAAGGCCGCTCAAAGTCCAGAGGCAAAGGAAAGTTCTGCAGGTATTGCAAAGGTGATACTCATGACATTTCAGAATGTTATAAGTTGCAGAATAAAGAGAAGAGAAATAAGGGGAAAGGTAATTCTGCAAATGGTAAAGCCTCTGTTGCTTCTGCTGATAGTAGTTCTGATAATGGTGATGTTCTCGTTGCTTATGCTGGATGTGCTAAAATGGATGATGAATGGGTTCTTGATTCTGCCTGCTCCTTTCATATTTGCATTAATAGAGATTGGTTCTCCACTTATGAATCTGTCCAAAGTGGTGGTTCTGTCTTGATGGGTGATAACACACCTCGCAAGGTTGTAGGCATGGGATCTGTTCAGATTAAGATGGCTGATGGTATTGTCAGGACATTGACAGATGTGAGGCATGTTCCAACTATGACGAGAAATCTCATTTCTTTAAGTACTTTTGATCGCAAAGGGTATAAGTACTCCGCTGAAGGTGGAGTTATGAAGGTATCTAGAGGATCTCTTGTTGTCATGAAAGGTGATTTATTATCTGCCAATTTATATCTTCTTCAAGGCACTACAGTTATTGGTAATGCTGCTGTTTCTTCCAAGTCATTATCTAATTCTGATGCTACTAATCTTTGGCATATGCGTCTTGGGCATATGAGTGAACTTGGTTTGGCAGTTTTGAGCAAGAGAGGACTTCTGGATGGTCATAGCATCAGTAAGCTGGATTTCTGTGAGCATTGTGTGTTTGGCAAACACAAGAGGGTGAAATTCAACACTTCGGTTCATACTACTGAAGGTATTCTTGATTATGTGCATTCTGATTTATGGGGGCCAGCTCGCAAGACTTCTATTGGTGGTCGTCGTTATATGTTGACTATTATTGATGATTATTCAAGGAAGGTTTGGCCTTATTTCTTGAAGCATAAATCAGATGCATTCTCTGCATTTAAGGAGTGGAAGACTATGGTTGAAAATCAAACCGAGAGAAAGGTGAAGGTACTTCGTACTGATAATGGGATGGAATTCTGTTCAAATGCTTTTAATTCTTATTGCAAGTCTCAAGGCATTGTGAGACACCGCACCGTTACTTATACTCCTCAACAGAATGGTGTGGCTGAGCGTATGAACAGGACTATCATCTCGAAGGCTCGTTGCATGTTGTCCAATGCAGGTTTGGGCAAACATTTCTGGGCTGAAGCTGCTTCCACTGCTTGCTATTTGATTAATCGTTCACCATCTATTGCTATTGATAAGAAAACTCCAATTGAGGTATGGTCTGGTTCTCCAGCTAATTATTCTGGTTTGAGAGTTTTCGGTTGCCCAGCTTATTCTCATGTTGATAATGGTAAATTGGAGCCTAGAGCTATTAAGTGCATCTTTCTTGGTTATGGTTCTGGTGTTAAAGGTTATAGATTGTGGGATCTTGAATCTAGAAAGGTTATTATTAGCAGAAATATTGTCTTTAATGAATCTGCTATGTCTACTAATGTTCCTGTTCAGAGTTCGCAGACCTCTAGTGTTCAGGTGGAGCATTTTATTGATTCAGATCATACACCAGATACTGCTATTCCAGATGCACCTATTGATGATGATGATTCATCTATTGTTCCACATTCTTCTCCCGTTGTGCAGTCTACACAACGTTCTATTGCCGGTGACCGGTCTAGGAGGCCTCATGTTCGACCCAAGAGGTTAATTGAGGAGTGTAATATTGTTGCTTATGCTTTGAGTTGTGCAGAAGATATTGAAGGTAGTGCAGAACCTTCTAATTATGCTGAGGCTATTACTTCTGCTGATTGCAACAATTGGGTTACCGCTATGCAAGATGAGATGGAGTCACTTGATAAGAATGGTACTTGGGATTTAGTACCGTTGCCTAAAGAGAAGAAGCCCGTTCGTTGCAAGTGGATTTTCAAGAGGAAAGAAGCAATTTCTCCAAATGAAACTGCAAGGTATAAAGCAAGGTTGGTGGCTAAGGGCTATAGCCAGATTCCAGGTATTGATTATAATGATGTCTTTTCTCCAGTTGTGAAACATAGCTCTATTCGCACTTTACTCAGTATTGTTGCTATGCATGATTATGAGCTTGAGCAATTAGATGTCAAAACTGCATTCTTACATGGAGAATTAGATGAAGACATTTATATGGATCAACCTGAAGGTTTTGTTGTTCCTGGAAAAGAAAACCTTGTTTGCAAATTAAAGAAATCTCTTTATGGCTTGAAACAATCTCCTAGACAGTGGTACAAGAGATTTGACTCATTTATGCTCTCTCATGGTTTTAAGCGTTCTGATTATGATAGCTGTGTTTATTTGAAGACCGTTAATGGTTCAGCTATTTATTTGCTTCTCTATGTCGATGATATGTTGATTGCTGCAAAAGATATGTCAGAAATAGCCAAATTGAAATCTCAGTTGAATGGTGAATTTGAGATGAAGGATTTAGGTGCAGCAAAGAAAATTCTTGGCATGGAGATTATCAGAGAGAGGAGTTCTGGCAAGTTATATCTTAGTCAGAAAGGCTATATTGAAAAGGTACTTCGTCGTTTCAATATGCATGATGCTAAACCAGTGAGTACTCCATTAGCTCCACATTTTAGACTATCTTCAGCTTTATGTCCTGAATCAGATTATGATATTGAGTACATGTCTAGAGTTCCTTATACCAGCGCAGTTGGTTCTCTTATGTATGCTATGGTTTGCTCTCGTCCGGATTTATCATATGCATTGAGTGTTGTCAGTAGATACATGGCTAATCCTGGCAGAGAGCATTGGAAAGCAGTTCAATGGATTTTGAGATATATGCGCGGTACTTCTAGTGCTTGTTTGCAGTTTGGGAAATCTGGAGATGGACTTGTTGGTTATGTTGATTCTGATTTTGCTGGTGATTTGGACAAGAGGAGATCTCTCACAGGTTATGTTTTCACCATTGGTGGTTGTGCTGTTAGTTGGAGAGCATGTTTGCAGTCTACTGTTGCTCTTTCAACTACTCAAGCTGAATATATGGCTATTTCTGAGGCTGGAAAAGAAGCTCTTTGGTTGAGAGGTTTGTATGCTGAGCTTTGTGGAGATGATTCTTGCACTACTATATTCTGTGATAGCCAGAGTGCTATTTACCTTACTAAAGATCAAATGTTCTTTGATAAATCAAAGCATATTGAGGTGAGGTATCATTTTATTCGAGAAGTGATTGCTCGAGGTGATATTAAAGTGTGCAAGATCAGCACTCATGATAATCCTGCTGATATGATGACAAAGCCAGTTCCCACTGCTAAGTTTGAGTTATGCTCAAGCTTGGTTGGTGTTAAAGTTTAAGTCCTAGTGACTTGTTGGCGCTCGGTGTTATTTATTATTGAAGTGAGTTGATTGATGATACTTCATTCGCTGCAAGATGGAATTCGTCTCAAGGTGGAGTTTGTTGGAATATGATCCGAATTATTGGGCCTCGCTAGGGACGCCTAGGAGGTGTGAGAGGTGGAGTCCTCCCACGTTACGGGTTGTATTAGTTTCCACATATATATACATCTTGTATGCCGCACGGGAAGAGTTGACGACTCATTGTTATTCCCCTGCATTTGTAAACTCTCCTCATATAGTGAAGATCGCCGGTCGGCGCCCGTGGTTTTTTCCCGCAAGGGTTTTCCACGTAAAAATCTGTGTCTCGTTTCGATCTTGTTTACGTATTATTTGCTAACAGTATGAACCCCCGTGATCCGAACTTGACTCGGGCACCGGGCTGGATCATCTGAACTGGAGGCGGCGACCGGGCCGCTGTCACTGCTGGTTGCCCACCGAAGACCCGACGATACGAGTGCGCTGTTCCAGCTCCGAAAGTCAAGAGAAAGTCCAGGCAGCACACTGCAACGCGGCCATCACCGCCGGATCCCACGCCTGACGCCCTGTCGTCGCCGCTCGCTGCTCGCTGGGTCCGGCTCACCGAAGCCCGTTCCACGGATCGCCGCCGCCTGTTCAGACCGCGCGCGCGTACGTACGGCCACCAAACACCACCACCGGTAGTGAAAGCTGCAGGAGGGCCGTGCACGGCCACGTGAGCGCAGCGCCGCATGATTACCGGCTCATTCCTGGGGTGCCGCAACCACCAACAGCGCCCGTGCCGCGGGTATTATTGCCCGGGCACGGCCACGCCCCGCAAGGCTGCTGCTGCAGGTGCAGCTCGCCATGACCACGACACGACCCCGTCCATGCCCGTCCCTCGCTTCCTTTTCTATCGCGCGCTCTCAAAGCGGCCAAAAGCCGGGCAGCGGTAGGGCTTGTGTGGTCGTTTCCTTTTCCACGACCAGGGCTTCGCTTCGCATCCATAGCTTCTTCCCCTATGGCGACGAGTGATCGAGTGAAGTCTGGACTCCGGAACAGGCTGGCTACACAGGGCAGGAACAAGAGTCAGTCGATAATCAGAAGTGGGTCACCTGCGAGGACGACCCTTGATGAAGGGGAAGAGCTAGATATGGCAACTGTAATCTTCAGTCTTGGTTAGCACATTTGGTAATTCAGTTGCATATAAGGAGTGAGCAGATTCAACACGTGTACTAGGCCGTAAAAAGTAAAGCTACAACAGTCGCTGTTGCATCCACACAACTCTCAGAATGGAAAAGAAAAGCGGTTCGAAATTCTGCGCCTTTTCACCCTGTCTTGGCATCTTTGAACTGCTGGAGTTGGGGAAAAAAATGTTGGGCATATACTGGGGTAACAGTAAGCTGTTCCCGCGCCGTGCATGATTGTAGTTGGTACGTGGTACAGTGAAAACGCATGGGTACCGCGTGCTCGTGCTATTCCAGAGGACAGTGAGCATCTATTCTCCCGGCACCGGATTCACAGCTAAAGACTACGGAGTACGTACTTCAGAATTCTGATAACTTCACCTACTTCGCTTTTTCTTGAACGTGACACTACTTCACTTTCTTGACCTCGACACAGCTCCGATTTGAAGGTTTGAAAGCCACGCGCTCCTCATTTTTTTTTTTTTTTTTTTTTTTGAGAAACGCGCTCCTGCCTCGCAGCATGCTCTCAGGCTCGCAGCTTGTCCAACACCAGGAGAAAAATCCCATCGCTCGACACTCGACAGTCACCGAGCACGGCCCAGCAGCTTGTCCTGACGGCCCAAACTTAGAACATAGTAACAACAATCCACAGATGCAAACGGAAACGGTACCGAAGCAGTTTTGAGTTCCCAGCAGAGAATTAGCAGAGACTTGGAGTACTGAATTGTAAACACTGACCCCCCGTATTTTCTAAAGAAAACAATTCCAAACACCAGTTTGACATTCAGAATTACTACTTCAGTTCAAGCGACACAATAGAAGAGTCAGCATCACAATGCAGTGCACTGCAAACCCAGTTTGATCCTTACAGCACAGGAACACAAGGAGACCGCGCCCAGTGACATAACGCACCAGAGTCAACTCCAGAGACACCATTCTTCACATGGCATACCTTTGGGTCCAGGTTCTCGCGGTGTTCTCATACTTGTGGCGGTCCGTCTTGTACATGTGCGCAATCTCAGGAACCAGAGGATCGTCAGGGTTTGGATCAGTCAGCAGAGAGCAGATGGACAGCAGCACCTGAAAGTAAGCAGAATGCAGGTGTTAGAACGAAGGAACGGCCAATGAAAATATTAATACTACATGAGAATAGCAACCTTGGAAATCGTTAGAGCAGGACTCCATTGGTCCTTCAAGATGTCAAGGCAAATGCTCCCATTGCTGTTGATATTTGGATGGAACACCTTGGTGCGGAATGCCACCTGCATATTGCACACCAGAGACGTCAAATACTTTGGAACTGCTGATGGTTCACACTGTAAAAGTATGAATATTCAATGCACGAAAATGATTTTTCGGACTTCAAACCGTTCGATCTTGCAGTTAATTGTGATAATTCAAAATCATAAGCGCTTTTAGAAAACACCGATCTATTCCTTCATAAGTAGATGAGCAATTTAGCGATTTAGGAGTGCACACAAATTATGCCAAAAATAACCTTGATTACTTATACGGAAACCAGAAGGAAAAAAGAAAGATAGCAGGACATTGTCGAAACTCTGAACTAAAAATTATTACAACACGCCCCTAAAAAATTCATTAAAATAAGATAGTCGATATACGTATTAACTGGAACCGTTTGCGTTGTTTATGAAAATCACATTAAATCCCTTGACCAATTCACCATGAATGGTTTTCATTCTTCGATGCATCTTAAGCCATCAAATGTTTCCACAGCTGGTGCTTAGTGACAGACATATCATCATTACACTCTTGCATGCAGCTTATATGCATTGCCTTCAAAACAACATAAAATTTCCAACGTTTTCAACAGAGGTTTGGAAAAAGAAAAAAATCTTCTTAGACAGGCTTCCTCTCAATAAGCACAGATGTAAGGAATACATAAAAATGAATTCATGTCATATCTATTTAACTGGATTCAGAGCAATAAACCTGTCTCATACAGTTGCTTTGAGCTGGTTCAGTGGTCTTCTATATCCTGATCTTGTGGACCTTTCATACTACAAATGCCTACTGTATATTAGTTAAGTTATTCAGTAGGGTCCTCTCCTACAGTCCTACTCTTCTCCAACCACCAAAAAAAAAAAAGTTGTGCAGTGCCCAGAATAGAACTCTAACATATCTGACCACTAAAAATACATGGTTTATCAAGATACCAAACACCAGTACATGTCATGGACATATGCAGGAATCATGTTCCAAGGATGCGAAATCAGATATGCTTATTTTAAAATTTCAACAATAAGAAATAAAAAGCACAAAAACAAGAACTGATAGATAACTGCCAAATCATCGTTCGGTTGTAGTACCTTTGGAGGTTTAAAAGGATAGTCAGGTGGGAAGTGGATTGTAACTAGGAAAACTCCACCAGAATATGGGCTATCAGATGGGCCCATTATAGTTGCCTGCCAATGGAACATGTCTTCACCAACAGGACCTGTTAAATAAGAGAATATTGTCATTCGATTTTATCAATAAGTATGTCTTTGGGCATTGAGCCACGTAAATATTTGTCAGGAAACAAAAATTGCAAGACAACTAAAAGAGTATGATTGTTTGAGAAAAAAAACTAAAAGAGTATGAAACAAGGTTGAACCAAATGTCATTATCTATCAAATATGTGCATTTAAGACATGTATATCATCAGTCCATCATATTTTCTACTGTGATCCATACCCTATCTACATAAACAAATTTGTTACTGTACAGTGAAGTGCACACTACATTGCCCAGCTCAAGGAAATATGCAAATGTTGCAGCAAAAATGCACAATAATGCATTCACGGAAATTGGGTTCCAGAAAATGGTATGTTGCTCATTTATGCGAATGACTGACACTGACATGGTACCTTAAAACCAGCATGGGTGTAGGTAATTTTAGTATTCCAATTTGTAGACAGACCTTCAATATCCTTCAATGAATAATCTATTCAATTATGTCAACAGCTCAATAGCTAGATAGAATGAAATAGGCGAGTTTTGTATGCTTTACTCTTCAGTGTTAAACACAGTATCCCCAACCATCATTGTGTTGCTAACTACTCGGTACATCAGTTACTGTTACAAGCCGGACAAATTGTACAATTCAATCAACATCTTCACAGACATGCTAACTCTTTGGTATTACAACAAAGTTTCAAATTAAGCATATTCTTTCGTGACAAAGATAAGCCCCTTTAAAAATCTGATAAATTGCACACCAAAGTAAAGGTCTATTCCTAAACATAGTCGCCGACCATCTTGTGCTGAAAGGTGAGTATTCATTTCCATGTATATGACGTCCTAATTTCTCATATCTACTTCCCTCCCTCCTCTAGCAATCGACCCACCAAAAGGTCCAAAAGGCTTCTCGATCAGGTTAGTGTGGCAAGAAATTTATTGGTCCAGTTCTATAGAGGGATGCAAAGCATGTGAACAAGAAGCCATTCAAAAGCATGTGTACAAAGTCTGACTCCTCCACACTTGGGTTATGGCCAAAAATTGCAAAAACCACACAAAAGTAAGCAAGAAGGAAAGCAATAGGACCTGCACTGCATGACGTCGGAGGGTCCTTCTGCAGATCCTTGAGCTCCTTCTGGATCCTCTTTGACGCCATCCTCCCTCTCTGGGCCTCCTATTTGCAGCCAAAAAAAAAATCAAATAAACTACCAATCAAGCGCCATCAAAACTTAAGCTCATAGCACATATTACAGACTACAGAGGACATGCGACGAAAAGTAAAGGCGGAAACCTGTCAGATTGAAGAACTGCTCCTCCTCCGCTGCTGCCTCCTCCACACCTCACCTCAAGGATCAATAATGGAGTTGGAGCTGGGGAGAGGAACCAGGACGAGGGTATATATGTCAATGAGCTTCCTCTCCTGCTACAGGTTTGCGTGCTGGCTTTATTTATTCAGGACACCATGACTAACCAACAAGGGCAGACAAGTGAAAGCGGACAGCATCAAATCAAATGCCAATTCCCATCCACTAACTCGTTTTCGTACCGGTGGCTGCTCATTAGCAGGGAATTATTCCTCTTTCTTTTCTTTATTCAAACAAAAATAAATTAATTAGTGGATGGGGACGAAGATATGCATGTAGCTGACATGTGAGGTGGGCATAATTAAGATTGAAATCGACGGCAAATGGCTGCTGATAATAGCATGAATAAGTGTTGCTGCCCACGGATTCCTTTGATGGGGACAGCCTGCTGATTGATTCCTCGTGGTCTACCTGTCAGTGGCGGGACAGAAGAATCGAGTTCTTGCGTGAGAAATTGATGGAGTGGATCCCAGTTTCCGCTTGGAAGGCTAGCAGCTTCGCTGAAGGCTGAGAAGAATCAGTAGTTTTTATTTGAGTAAATTTCTTATTTGCCATCGAAAATTATACTCTTATCTTATTTACCATCGAAATTTTGCACTTCTCTTATTTGCCATCAGATCTAATTTCACTTCTCTTATCTGCCACTCTAATCACTTTAGCTCATAGAAAATTTTGATCATGTCATAACAGTGTTCAGGCTACAATACCAAAATAGATTTGTCTCAAATTATACTTTATTCTAAAAATGGTTTTCAAAATTTTCAAATGAAATTTTGAGGTGATTTTGAGTTAAAACAAAATATTGCCAATAATTTTCATCCGAGAAAATGAATTTTTCTTCGCATATAGTATACACAGAGGCGAATCTATTTTGCTTCTGTAGCATAAATAATGCAGCGATGAAAGCACAATAATCTAACAACCAAAGTGATTGAAGTGGCATATAAGAGAAGGAAAATTAGATCCGATGGCAAATAAGAGAAGTGTAAAATTTCGATGGCAAATAAGAGAAGAGTATAATTTTCAGTGGCAAATAAGAAATTTGCTCTTTTTATTTTCGTGGACTGGTGATCGAGAGCTCGCTTATTGGAAGGTTCTCGAGTTCTGCTGACCAACGATTAGTGCGCACACGCAGCTCCATGTGAAACGCAACGAATTGTTGGCATCTTTTTACGTATGCATATAGAGGTTGTTGTAACATTTCTGTAGCAGTCTGCTCAGAATGCAACTATTTTGGGGCAGAATATTTTGTAACAAAGGTTATTTGAATGATCGCAATAACTTTCACCAATTGAAACCATTTCATGAGAATATGAATGAATTCCAGGAGTTTGCTAAAAAAAAACGGATGAATATTTTTTTCCCCGCATTATTCAGCTCACACAACCCGTCCGTTTCTTAACGGCTCGCGTTACAGAGATACATAGGCAGAAGAGGTAGAACAGTTTAAATCTTAATGGATATGGTCACAGCAATAACAGCTCAAGCAAAGATGAATATGGCATTTAACAAACTGCAGCACTGAAGAACATTCAGATAATTCTGCTAGGGAAGGATGTGGCCAGCTTACTGCTATACAGGGCGGTAAAGCACCGGCCATGATTCTGTCATTTTGAGGACGGCACAAAATTAGATGGAAAATTTTACACCTTCATCATCAGCGGAAGTGCCTTTGAAGATAGCCGCTTTGCCCTTTTGTTCCAACAGCCGCAAAGCCCGCATGAGAACACCACGATCAATTCCCTCAAGTTCTGTGATGAGTCCATATAATACAAACAAATTGAATAAGGCAGCACAAAATGGGCAGGCTAAAACTGATTTTCTTATAAGTATCTAGCCAGCATAGTGCTTTTACTGCAAGTTATAGTGAGCCAAGTGATATAATAAAATACGTTCTTGAGTTACAGAAATTCTGGTGTTTGAATAACAATGGAAATCTGATCTAATCAAAGTTTTTTAAACTCACCAGTTCCACGTGTATCAATTCCAGAGCGTATTTCTTCAATGGTCATGACTTCCAATCCGTTATCCTTTACCTACAAGCATGATGCAAAGAGATATTATGCCACAGCAAACAGATTGCCCCTACGTGTTCATAAATAGACAGGTCGATATATCAAATAGAAGAAAAAAAAATATTACAAAGTTGAATATGAAATTGGCCCAATCTTGTATCCTTAGCCAAAGAATGAGGCATTTCTTGTGACCTTTGTCCATCCACTCCGCGCGCCCTGCAAGACATCAAACCAAATAAAACCACACCGCCAAATTATCACAGGCTGGAACAGTAACTAACAGTAACAGTAAGCTTAAGCGAATGTGGAATGAACCTTCACTAACAAGAGCCGCAAGGAACACTTCCTTTGCTTCATGGCTAAGAGATCCTGCAACCCAAAAAGGATGTAAATTAAGGGTGCAGACAAAACAATGTGCACAATGGATTTAGTCTAATGAACTTAAATGCATACTGTCGATCTTTGGATTGGAGAACAGGGGAAAATCTTCTTCCAGGGAGATTACATGTATCTTTTGACCTCTACAGTAATCAAGGATGAGATCTTTCCATAACTGCACTTGTTTTTCTCGTGTCTCACGCACAGGCTGCAAACTGATGGATACATGTCAGCATGCTGCAATTACCAGTTGTAACATTTAAATTTAAAAGAATAAATGAAACGGTGTTTTAGTGGAGTTCATTTGAAGCTAGTTTTGAAGATTCGGAAGCAAGAGTGTGGCAATGGATGAAGCAAGTAAATGCAGTAATGCATCAAACGATACAAACAAGTGTTTGAAAACATGCGATGCGAGAACTATCAACATCATGGAAGACAATTACTTGTATAGTCAAAATATCTCAAATGATCAAATCTCAACTTTCTGGGGACCTAAAGGCCTGTTGTTGTATTGATTCAAAAAAATAATTTTCAAGAGTAACAGAATAATTGATGGCTTCAACTTGTATGTTCACTGTACATTCTAAGCTGTAATATTCTGTAACCTTGTGAATAAGGGCTCTTAGGAAAAAGCTGATGCTGCATCAACAAGAACATAACCTTGAAAATGTAGCTTTACAATCACCATTTATAACTAGTAGAAATATGACAAAATTCTTCACTAACAGCAAGGACTTGATTCGAAGTGCATCTACTGTGACACCATATTTACAAGCTATCTTAAGATAAAACTGTGTTAGAGTTTCCTTTAAACACGGATTAGAGAATTTTACAGGCTCAATGTTCTCCTATATTATTAGTTCATATGACACCCCAAGTAATAGCAGCAACTCCACTTCCTATAGACACATAATCACAAAGGGTTTTTTTTGTCTGGTACAGTTAGTCTAGAAAGTTGATTGAGTTTAATGCCAAGTCGAGAACTCATCTACAGAAATTGTATGAATGGTGTATTTTGTAGACTGAAAACTTCAGAGAACTCGAAGGTTCAGGGAGCACTATGCCATCATCCTATTTGTAGATAAACCACCAATTCATTAATCACGCTAAAGGCAAGCACTAGTCCGGCCAATTGATTTAGCTACCATAGTACATAAACTCTAGGAGCTCAGTTTTGTTTAACTCTCCGTGCTGAAAACACTGACTAAGCCTACACCCATCAATCAATTCAGCATCATATAAACGTAATGTCTTCCTCCTGCCGTTCTCAAATGTGCCGATCGTTTTAACATGTGTGGTACATAAATGGGCGTGTGCCATTGTTGCTAGCTGCAAGCAACGGCCTCATTGCTTTCTTCATTCGTGAATTGATAGTAAACAGTAAGGCCGGGGTCCGGGTCACCGGGGAGGGAGAGAGGGGAGGGGATTACGTGAAGTAAGGCGGGTAGTTGAAGAAGGGCGGGAGCCTGAAATCGCCCAGCCTCTGCATCTCCGCTCAGAAATCCAATTGACGCCGTTGGCCAGGGGCGAACTGAACGCGAAGAAATAAAGTGGTATTAGTTCTCCACTACGCAGCGAAATAATCACAAAAACTGGATGGATTAGAGAGCATCAATCTCGGAAAGAGAAGCAGGAATCTGATTTGTCCATAGGATCCAACCAAGCAAGCACCTTCCGTACCCGTAGACGATGAATCCAGTCCAAGTCGGGGTGGATCTGTAGTTCCAGCACCAGCAGGGGACAGCAGCGGGAAGGCAACGACTACACGAGAAGAAACGCGCTTGGATGGGAGGCGGGAGTGCCGGGAAGAGGCCGTGTCGCTGGCCGCCGGCGAGTGCGGGAGACCGGACGACGTCAAGTGGATGTCAGAATCCGGGACCTGGAGAAGGCGGACACGGGACCGGATCAAAATCCCACACGACGGAAAGCTTATTTTGGGCTCAAACATTCTGTAAGGCCGGATCGGTAAGCCCATTCGGGTGTAAAGGGGCGCGTTTTAACTTTCTGGCCCAGCGGCCCTGTCTGACAAGTCCATCGGGCCTGAATCGTCATCGGGCGACAGTTTACTGTAGGAGAATCCATTCATTTCTTTCCTTTCTTCTTCTTCTTCTTCTTCTTTTTTTTTTTTTTCGAAAGGGAACACATTCAAATGTTCGATAACCAGCCAGTGTGGAGACGAGGCGAGCTGGTGATGGAAGCCGGGTGGCGCTGCCGTTGTTGGAGTAATCAGACGATTGGACCACATGAACCTGTGCCCTATGGAGTGTATGCAAGTCAATTGCGAGCTAGAGTAAACGAGAATTCTGAGACAAACCACACGTACTAGCATATAATAGAGCACGTCGAGTTGACCCATACCTGCCAGCTTGATCAATCAGTGTCCTTAACCTGCTAATTCAAAAGGAAAACCAAACATTCAACGTGTCATAATAACATGCCGCGGTATATACGATTTCAGGATGAACTAGTCGTGCTCGGCGTCTGTCCATTAACTTGTTGTCCGGCGAAAGTAACTCGGATAGCTAGCCTAGCCGGACTGACTGGTTGTTCGCCGTTGAGACAATTGTGTGTCTCTAGTCTGCCTCGCCGATGCTGCTGGCCAGAGGCCCAGAACGCGCTCCCGACGTGTCGATCATGGCATTGTACTTACGGGCCTACGTACGTGGACTTCGACTGGACGGTCCACTTGGCCACTCGTCCACTCTGCCGGCTCAGCGTTGCAACTCACAACCACTCAGTTGACCCCTGCATGAACAGGTCTATAATTATAGGTCAGGTAACAGTACGTTTCATTAGTAAACGCAGTCGGGAGGTTGGTCGTGACTCGTGCTAGCTAGTAGCATTCAGCACTGCTTCCATTCGAGTTTTTGTTGGGGGAAAACTTAACTGGCCAGCATTCATCAGCACGCCAAACGCGAACCGGCTTCCACGCTCAGGCGTCGTCGTCGCTCAAGGTCTTGCTGGACCCAACGATAGAAATGGTCTCGTGTGGGTTTTGGAGGGACCCGTTCCGCGCGTCCATCGATCAGAGCAACTTGCTAGCTCCTTGGCTCGGGCCGGCCGGTCACCACGCGCGCGCGCGCTATCGAACGAAAGGGGTTTGGCTAGCTTTGGCAGCGTCTGCTCATCCTCGTCTTGCACGCCGATTGGGCCGGCACGCGCACCGCCAGCGTCGACGTCGTTCCGTGAAATCTTCTTTGGAAAGCACGCGCAGCCGACGAGACGGACGGATGAGCACCGGCACGTCCGCACATCGTACATGCCTTGACGGGGGACGTGTGGAATAATGAATACGTACAGCGACACTGGTCGCTAGCCTTTTGACAGCCGCCGCGCATCACGCATGCCCGCACTCCGCGGTGCGAGATGCGCGCCTTCGATCGACTTGGCTGCGATAGAGCTCGTGTCACGATGGGACGCGATCCGGAACGTAGTAGTAGTTACGTAGTACCTGGAGCGCGTATATTGGAACTCTCTGTTGGAACGTCGATCTGGAAGCCGAGAGGAACGCGCTTGCGCACGACAAATTCAGCAACCAGGACCATGTTGCATGTCAACATGCGAACGTACATACTGACGTTCTTATTTCATCTGGTCTTTATCTGGGACATCACCACGTCTACGAAAGTTCTGCGCCTGTAGCAGTGTCTGAAAACGACGCATGCGTACCTGGTACCTGTTTCTACGTCGTCGCCGCGTGTTGATGTCGCGCGCGCTCAGAAGTCGCCAAGTTTCCTCTCCCTCGGGTCACGCCTGGCCAGTCCGTGTTGGCCCATATATACCTCGGGCACCTCGCGTGAACCCAGAATGGCAGTAAACAGCACGTACAAGGGCGAGAACTGTCAAAGCTGCAAGCGGGTTTACAAAGCTCATCAAGACCATACCAAAGGCGTTGCCGCATTGGCCACTAGCTAGCTATAGCTCGCTCTACTTTCTCATCCGGCCACCACCAACAATCTCCGGCACCTCCACTCCCCCGCGCGCCCGCAAGACCGGCGGCGCGGCAGCTGTCGAGAGCGCGCGATGGGCTGGTTCCTCGACGGCGAGGAGCTGGTGGTGACGCTGGCGCCGTTGGCCATGTACTGGGTGTACTCGGGCTTCTACGAGGTGCTGCTGCGGCGCACCACGGTGCTGGACAAGTACAGGCTGCACTCGACCAGGGAAGAGGAGACCAAGAACATCGCCTCCAGGACGGACGTCGTCAAGGGCGTGCTCCTGCAGCAGGCCATCCAGGCCGCCATCTCCGTCGCGGTGCTCAAGGTTAGTTAGAAGAACGCTACTCTTCAGCATGATCTATACTTGCATGTTGATTGTTGATAGCCTAAGTATCTATCTATCTCAGGTTCACATATCCAACTAGCTAACGACAATCTCTAGCTACTAGTACCACTTTTGCATGCGGTCCTCTACCTACCTAGTATTATTTGCACGTTTTGTGCATTGTCAGCAACGTGCTCTTCAGTTTGCTTCTTTTCTTATTAATACACAAAAGAGTGTTTGACATGAGAAGGTTCTAATTTGAATAGTGATCGATAGGGCACCATGTTACTGTTGAGGGTTTTTTTTTTTCGATCTTTGCCTAATAATTACCGGTTATAAGATGAGAAAAAAGTGATCATTCAATCGTTAACATCACCCGAAACAAGGCGACAAGTACATGGAGTATCCATCTAGAGAGAACAAAGTAGGGCCGAAATGATAGTATAGGATGTTAATCAAGCACAGCTGATACACTGATCATGAACAATAGTAATTTGTAAAACGTGGTAAAATAGCTATGAGGATGGTTAAGAAAGAGAAGCTCGTCGACAAGCCTACGAGAGGATCATCAATTATTCAAGTAGAATGACAAGAATACCGGGGGTAGGTTGCCTGAACCGGTGGTATCGATATCCATCTGGTCAGAAAGTAGGAAAAGGCGAGGCGCGTGTGGAACCAGTAAAACCCTTAACTTTGGGCAGTAGCTTCAGACCTTCACAGTTCTGATACCTCTGTCGCGGCGGCACATAGGATTGGTCAAAACCAGGTCAAACCATATGGTTGGCGCGACATGTTAGGCACGCGGGACAATGCACCTGCAGGCATCAAAGTTGGAAGAAAGATGGCAGGCATCCAAGATTAGAATGGCATCAATGGATTCCCTGTTAGACCAACCGCTGTCAATCGGTGACCAAGTGCGAATACATCCCTCTCGTAGACATTTCACAATGCATGACTGCATGTTTTTTGCATATAAAATATTCGACTTTAAAAGGTCCAGTTGCATGCTCTCGGTCCCATACCGTCGCGGACAGCGAGCGTTAGCCTTGCCATACCTCCCTCGCCTGATCCGTTGCTCTTGCTCATCCGAATGGAGTGGCTAACCTGACAAGCATTGAAAGTGGTCCTGACCGTCCCCTCGTGAAGCAGCAGGCGACTTGTCTCTGTACACGCGTGCACCGCCGGCCGCGTCACAGACTCGCACAACCATGCAACGTACTCCATCATGAGGCCGCGACCAGGGCACTACGTAGTGCGCGCGCTTGCATCGACACCTGCCGCTCATTCATGCTGTACCGCCAAAAGCACCAACCTGATCTGATCCTGTCCTAATTACAACGTTGTTCCTGTATTATACAGCTGACGGGCGATGGAGGCGGCGCGACGACGAGGTCACCGCCGGAGCCGCTCCTGGTCGTCGCGGCGCGGATCGGCGTGGCCATGGTGGTCCTGGACGCGTGGCAGTACTTCATGCACCGGCTGATGCACTCGAGCACGTACATGTACCGCCGCTTCCACTCGTGGCACCACCGCGTGGCGGCGCCCTACGCGTTCGCGGCGCAGTACAGCCACCCGGTCGACGGCGTGCTCACGGAGACGCTGTCGGGCGCGGCTGCCTACCTGGCCTCGGGCATGTCCCCGCGCGCCGCGGCCGCCTTCTTCGCGTTCGCCACCGTCAAGGGCGTCGACGACCACTGCGGCGTGGCCCCGCCGTGGAACCCGCTCCACGCCGCGTTCGCCAACAACACGGCGTACCACGACGTGCACCACCAGCGCGGCGGCGGGCGGCGCAACTTCTCCCAGCCCTTCTTTGTGGTCTGGGACCGCCTGCTCGGCACGCACGCCGCGTACGACGTGCGGCGGAGGCGCGATGGCGGCGGGCTCGAGGTCAAGGTGTTCAAGGATCAGATGTTGCACTAGCAGGCTCGCAGCAGACTTTTACAGTTTTTGCAGGGCTGGCCAGGCACCATAATGCCAGGGGGTTGGCCTCGTTGAGCGTTCTGTTTTGGCTCGTAGCAGGTGTCTGTAGCATTTTCCACCGTAGTGTATCAAGTAGGCGTACGTGTATAAGTAACGCGTATAGAAACAAGAATGTTAAGCGCGGAATAACTTGGTTTCTTTCAGAACTCAAATGACGTTTACCTCCAGGAATCCAACAACCTGGATTCTGTCATTCAGAACTCAAAATGGCGTTTAGCTCCAGGAATCCAACAACTTGGATTCTGTCATTCAGAACTCAAATGGCGTTAGCTTAGCTCCAGGAATCCAATCACTCAGAACTCAAATGGCGTTTGCTCCAGGAAGCCATCAACTTGGACTCTGCCTTTCAGAGCTCAGAAGACACGCTCCAGGACTGTACTCTGTTAGAACCTTTGCGATATGTAAAAACCAGATGCCGCAACGGTACACATACACTCCTCACACTCCAGAACGAAGTCGATCACAGCAACACTTGCACCTGACACAATTTAAACTCAACAACTGGCTGACCATACTTCAGGACCGGACCTACTGCCCCCATGTACACGCAAAAAAAAGTACATGCCTTTCTTCAATGGCCATCTCAGCGATCTACAGCCTGCCTGGGTGGTCGAGATGGTCGCTGCAGTTTGTCGACGGCACCGCGGAGAGCTCCAGCTTCCCCGTCCACTCCTCGCCTGGCTTCAGCGTGATGGCCCTCTCCACCGCAGCAGCATTCACACAGAGCATCTGCTTGTACTCATCGTCGCCAAAATCTGACATCGTTTTCGACTTCTTCTCCCAGGGGTTCCACACAACTGATGGTCAATACAGAGAACAGAAAATGATTTTTTTGCTCGGTTAATGCTGTGGTTAACTTGTTTGATGGAGCAGTGGCAGGAGAAAATCATCTTACCAATATCAGGAAGCCCTTCTTTTCTTATGATGAACGTGCGTTTCTTTTCATGATCAAGTACGGCGATTACACCTGGGGAACCAACATA
This sequence comes from Eragrostis curvula, assembly GCA_007726485.1. Taxonomy (NCBI): domain Eukaryota; kingdom Viridiplantae; phylum Streptophyta; class Magnoliopsida; order Poales; family Poaceae; genus Eragrostis; species Eragrostis curvula. Next base: position 18,212,748 of record RWGY01000009.1, on the reverse strand, counting down.
GACTCGATCAACCTGCACAACATTCAGAATGATCCTTAGATTCAAATATATCCCCAGTGGACAACTTAACTTATTAACATAGAAAATTCCAAACTAGGCCACTCTTCGTTTCAATATATCCCCAGCGGAGCAACAAACAAGAGCATATGTATCCACAGATCAACATAAAAGGCTGAGCCTCATAGTTCACTGAGCCGCATATGCCCTATAACTCCAAAGTAACCCTGTTTGTCTCAAGAAAATATTGACAAATATTCAGAAATTTCTACAGTGGGTACAACTTAATCTATAGCAGGTTCACAACTACAGGTTCATCATCAAGACTGGCTATAAGAAGCATATAGCCAGTAAAGCAAAACACAATAGAGATGCCAAAATATTCACATTCAGTGCATGAAACTGCAGGAGTTCATGGATGTGACTATCTAGCCAAAAGACAACAATTGGCACATATTCTTGTACATCAGCACACAAGGAAGTTACCTCTGATTCAAATGTTATAGCATCTCCTTGCTCTGTAAAGCGTTCCCGTTGGCTAAGGTTGTCGAGATAATCAAGGGTCTCCAGGCCTTCTATCCTCACTTCACTGGAATGAAGGCACGCACATCAACGTATTTACCATTAGAAACCAAAAAACTTCTTTCTATACAAAAGAACAATACAGAGATTGGCAATGAGACGAAAACTTCTAACATGAGTGATGTAGTAAAAATGTAACATGGTGATCATTAAGCTTCAATAGGAACATGCATTGCTTCATGGCAATACCAACAACTAGGATTTCTTAGAAAATACAATTGAATTAGTTTTATTATTCACACTTTTTGTAAGCAAGCAGCCAAAGTATACTGACTTATCCAGTAACCTAGTGAAGCTTATGTCCAACACAGGTTGGTTCATTCTGCACTTGCATGCATGATATGTTGTCAAATTAAGCATAAGTATAACAAGGATGAATGGGCAGAATAATGTGATACCTGATGTCAGAAACAGAGAGATAAGTGTGATAAGCAAATGAGAAACTGAATGGCTTCCCGTTAACATTCCTGACACGTGATATCAATGAAAGGTCTCCGTCCATTGAAAGAGAAACTCTGAGACGTAACTCAAAACTGAAATTCAAATTAAAACTGAAATCAGGCGGAGCATACATATTGAAAGTTATGCAGGGACTCATATTTTCACTTGAAGGTACAGAATAACATCATGCATAAATTCATCAGATTAGCATAATCTACTCATCTGCGGCATATATGAACTCATGAATCACAAACATTATACTTCATACTGAATTAAGTAATTTAACTTCAGAAACACTGCATTATTGAGCACAGAGCATCCCATCTACATCACGACAGGTGTTAGCCTGTTCAGATTCCTTTTTATAAGCAAATGATGCACATGGAACAGAATCATGGATCAAGCAACATGCCTTTGATGCAGAAAACTAAATTATAATACCTTCTCTAATTAATTACCCAATTGACATTCCATTAGATACATCATCATCAATACTCAAGACATTTAAACAGAGCCGAAGCAAATGCAAAAGCAATTATCGTACCAATGTGGCCAGCACTTCAGGTCATCATCAGATGGCTTCAGCAGAAGGTCAACAGATGCTTTATTGTTGTTATCACCATTACTTAGTGGTGGAGCCTCATCATCTACTATCCACGTCTTGTTCCTTGCAAATCCATGTTGCTCCAATGTCCCACAGTTTCCAAACTAACAAAATTAACAGTTCAAACATTCAGTTCTGTCCTTACATCAAATTTAGTGAAATTGCATTAACAGTTACATGCAACATGTTGCAGATTTCATCGTCTGCTACGAACATATTATTGACCAAGAGACAATACCTGTGGAAAGCATACTGGAATTCCACCACGTACCGCTTTTAGCGGTTTGAAGATTGCCTGCATGCAAAACCAGTATTGCGAAAGTTCTCAGAATGGTGAAGTAAACCGGACTGTAACATCTAGTGCGCTCCCATACAAAAAGCGGGGAGCAGGGTACATTAGGAATTGATAAGTTTTAGTACAAAATCAGGAAGTCTACTGTAATTTAATAAGGCGGGACGGCGATAGACATATAATCTAAATGCAAGTGAGAGATTCATAATTCAGGAGAAGAAAGTTGCAACTTGCAATATCCCCCAAAAGACATGTTGAAGGGATAATTGTGATCCTTTGACATGCTTTCCTCATATCCTACGAACTACCTACTCTGGTTTTTAATTGATAACTTTAGGACGGTATTTTTAGCTCAAAAATAAGCTAGAAATGCTATCCTAACGTCGCCGATTAAAAACCGTAGGAAGTACATATATACAGCGAATCAGTGATACATAACAAGGTAGGATTAAAAACCGTAGGAAGTACATACATACACTGAATCAGTGATACATAACAAGGTAGGAGTAGTAACTAAGCTACACACATTTTTCGCTGTAAAAATGACATCAATTTGTATTTGCAAAGAAAAATGAACGCGCAAACTCAATCCCAGAATATTCAGGATAATAGCAATCAGGCAAGCCTATCTGGAACGAGGCAAGGTAACGGACCTAAATCCTTGCCCCACCCCAACGTAACAGAGCAGGAATATTGCAAGGAAGATGAACAGAGGGGGGATGGGTAGGCGACGGCGGACGGCCTCACCTTGCTGCTGGTAAAGAGGAGCTCCTCACCGCGGTCGTTCCTCCACGAGACGACCTGCCCGCCCTGCAGGCTCACCTGCAACCCAGAGCAGCAACAACCCAGAACTCGCATCAGACAAAGCTTCACACGAGGCCGAGAAATGCCAAGCCGATCGCCCGACGGAAACAGCAGAAATCCCATGGAGAAGCGACTCACCCGGACGGAAGCACCCCTCGGCGACCGGATCGCGACCTGGTCGGCGCCGTTCCAGTCCTTGGTCACCTCGAACCCCGGCCGCTGCTCCGGGCAATGCCCCATGCTCATCAACCAGAGCAAGACGAACGCCGCCGCCGCCGCCGCCGCCCACGGGAGAAAACCGAACCGACCAGACACCCACCGCCCTTCTCGGCGCACGCAAGCGAGAGCTAGCACACGAGCGCTCGCTCGGCCCACGCGCAGGGCTACAGCCACCAACCAACCTAGTACTCCGCACCCGTACAAGCCTACCGCCAGCACTACACTACCACCGCCCCAGCAAAGCGATGCAGACGACAGCAACAGCGCGGGTCGCCATTGGAACAGCTCGGATGTTACGGCTCTCCCCCTCAAAACTCCAACAACGCCTGCGACTGCGAGCGACGAGAGGAAAAGGGAAAGGGAAAGGCTTCGGCCCAAATCTCGTGACACCTACGGCGCAGCAGAGCAGCGCAAAGCGCCGCGGCTTTTTGTTCCCCGGCCTTTTGGCTGCGCACCACCAACCACCACCACCACCACCACCACCACCACCACCCCGGCGTCAGCGAGATCAGCCGGTCTACGCTCGCGCGGCACGGCACGGCACGGAACGGCGCGGGGCTGGGCTAAGCTAGCAGGGGAATGGGCGTGGCACGGAGATCTCTCCCGTTCTCCTCTGGCAAAAGCGGGACGCACATGGCGGGGTGGCGTGGCGAGGGCGCATCATGGGAGCCACCTCGGCATTGCCACGGTACGGCCAAGGATCCGAGGGAACGGGGAACAGCTGGAATCCGAGAAGCGCGGGGGTGGTGGGTGGGCGCTGCTGCGGAGCGGGGCTGTGAGAGGGAGAGAGCAAGAGCTGGGAATGGAGACCCGGACCCGGGACGGGAGATAAACGACGACTCCGCGCTGTTGCTCGGTGGCGCACGGGAGGAGAGCCAACGAAGACGGCAACGGCGCACGGTATAGGACACGTGCGTGGAATGGCCACACACGGATGAGTCAATGAATTTTTTTTTTTAAATTTCCGCTTTTCTTCGGTACACGACAACTAGCAAACGCACTAGTTTCTGAGAATACATCACGACTCTCACGAGGAGATCACGAGTCACGCGCGACATTCAAGGTGTGCTTAGACCCGGACCCGGACCCGCGACAAGAGGTAAACGACGACTCCGCGCGGTTGCTCTGTGGCGCACGGGAGGTGAGCCAGCGAAGACGGCAGCGGCGCACTGTATCGGGCGCGTGCAGTGGAGTGGCCACTCATGAATGAGTCACCAACGGTTTTATTAAATATATTATTATTATTTGGACAAATATCTTTTTAAGTGTAAATTCCGCTTTTCTTCTGTACACGCCAACTGGCAAGCGCACTAGGTTATGAGAATACATCACGACTTCCGCGAGGAGATCACGAGTCACGCGTGGCATTTAAGGGTGCTCGCATGGAGGGATGAAAAAGGAGGCGGCTACTTTTCTTGACGTGTTTGATTTGAGAGCGAGTAGGGGCGAATCGGCCATACTGAATATTCGCTCTGATTTGGGGTTGCTCCATCACACAAAAACGAGCGACGACGCGGCTATCGTCGCTCTCGCATCGTGCGCGAACACCATGTTGGCATGCACCCTAATCCTACTCTAGATTTAACCATCGCCAATTTGAGAGCCATTCATACATCCAAATGGACAACTATTTCAGATTGATTCGTACAACTTTACTAACTTTAATTATTTTTGGTTTTTGCTAATTTTCGTTTTCTACTATGCAAAGTGGCAAGCACACTTGAAAGTAGTCATGCACACAACACACATGACATATCATTGTAGAAGTGTCCCACACGGCATTTTAATCTTTGCTTTAGATTCAACTATATGACAAGTTTGATAGACATCGAAACATCCAAGTCGACAACTATACAAGCTAAGTCACCTATAACTTTATCAAACATAGTGGTTTTTGTTTTTTGCTTTTTGTTGTATCCTATCTACAAAGTGGCAAACACACTTGAACTCGTGGCTTCTAAACATCAGTAAAGTGGTCACGCATCGATCAGAGATCAAAGTAGATGAGTCATTACAAGATTTTAATCTTACTCTAGATCCAACTATGGCAAGTTGGAGAGTCATGGAAACATCTAAGTGGACAGCTATTCAAGCTTGAGTCACTTACAACTTTACTTTTTTTTTGTTGGCATTTTTTGCATTTTGTCATTTCCAAGCACCCTAAACTTGTGATTTCTCAACATCGGTAGAATAGTCGTACGCGTATGAGAGATCAAAGTAGATCAGCCCAGTGTTATTTTAATCTTACTCAAGATTAAACTATGGTAACATTCAAGTGGACAACTATACCAGCTTGTACAACTTTACCGAACCTAGTTGTTTTTGTTTCACCTTTTTTCATTTCCTACCGCTAATTGTCAAGTGCACTTGAACTCGTGATTTTTGAAAATGAATGGAGTAGTCATGCCCATGTGAGATATCAGAGAACACGAGCCAGCGAAGACGGCAACAACGCATGGTATCGGACACGTGCAGTGGGTTGGCCACATACACAGATGAGAGTCATCTACAAACTACGGTTTTTGTTAAATTTATTATTATTTAATTGAATATCCTTTTAATGTAAATTCTTTTTTTTTTGTACACGCCAACTGGCAAACGCACTAGGTTCTGAGAATACATCACGACTCCCGTGAGGGAATCCGACATTTAAGGGTGTGCTAGGATGAGGAATGAGGAGGGATGAGACGAGGCATGAAGACCCAGACCCGCGACAGGAGATAAATGACGACTCCGCGAGGTTGCTCCTATCGGTGGCGCACGGGAGGAGAACCAGCGGAGATGGCAACGACGAACAGTATCGGACACGTGCAATGGAGTGGCCACACACGGATGAGTCACCTACAATTTTGTTACATTTATTATTAGTTATTTGAAAACTATCTTTTTAGCGCAATTTCGTTTTCTTCTGTACACGACAACTAGCAAGCGCACTAGGTTTTAAGAATACATCGCGACTTCTGTGAGGAGATTACGAGTCACACATGTCATTTAAGGCGTGTTTGGATGGAGGAATGAGGAGGGATGAGACGGGGCGACCACTTTTCTTATGTGTTCGGTTTCGGGAGAGTAGAGGCGAAGCGGCCATGGTAGTGAATATTCGCTCTTATCGGGGGGTTACTCCATCCCATAAAATCGAGCGGACGACGCGGCCAGTATCGCTCCCACATCGCGCGCGAACATCAGGTTGGCATGCACCTTAATCCTGCACTAAATCCAACCATCGCAAATTTGAGAGGCACCATTGTTGGGGATTCAGCTCCGAAGAATATGAATCACCCGAACACGAACACTGAGAAATGGGCTGCAAGGAGAACATGGGAGGATATTCATGTTGCATTCACTAGGGTACAAGTACAAACATCCAATCTGTCCCGTCCGAGGGTGCCCGTGGGGAGGTATATATAGGCGTGTCAAGAACTATTTCAGACATGCCCGAAATGCCCTTAACCTGCCATTACATTTTTGGCCTGTAGTGGTACAAGAAGGTCATAAGGGTACCATGGTCTTGAATCTTTAGGCTGAGCCTGGCGCTGGACCTTGGCGGCTACGAGCAAGTCTCCGTACACGTGGTCGATCGTCGCCTGATGGCGCCGTCCTTTCCTTGTCTGTCGCCGCTCTTTTGTCCAAGCCGGAGGTGCGGCTCCCTTTTTTTGCCCTGGTGCTAAATGTCGCCGCCATTCTGGGTATGGCCTGGGGCCTCCAGTGCTTCGCTCGCCGCCCTTGTCCCTGCGATATATGGTGTTAGGCAAATGGCTGTAGACAAGGTGTCGTTACTCGATCCCCAACAACCATCAAGTGGACAACTATTCACGCTTGAGACATACAACTTTACTATTTTTTTTGGGGGGCCTATTGTCGTTTTCTACCGTGAAAAGTGGCAAGCGCACTTGAAAGTAGTCATGCACACATGACATATCATAGTAGGTGTCCCCCCCCCCCCCCCCCCCCCCCCACACGGCATTTTAATATTGCTCTAGATCCAACTATACGACAAGTTTGATACACATCAAAACATCCAACTCAAAAACTATACAAACTACAGTCACCTATAACTTTACCGAACGTAGTAGTATTTGCTTTTTGTTGTTTCCTACTTACAAAGTGGCAAAGACACTTGCACTTGTGAATTCTGAACATCAACAGAGTGGTCATGCATCTATCAGAGATCAAAGTAGTGACTCATCACGAGAATTTAATCTTGCTCTAGATCCAATTATGGCAAGTTGAAGAATCATCGAAACACACAAGTGGACAGCTATCCAACCTTGAGTAACCTACAACTTTACCAAATTTAATGAATTTACACCTTTTGTCGTTCCCACGCATCTTGAACTTGTGATTTCTGAACATCAGTATGGGAGATTAGAGTAGACGAGCCCCCGTTTATTCTAATCTTACTCTAGATCCAACTATGGTAAGTTGAAGAGTCATCGAAACATCCAAGCGGACAACTATACAAGCTTGTACAACTTAAACGAACATAGCTGTTTTTGTTTCGTCTTTTTTCATTTACTACCTTTAATTGGCAAGCGCACTTGAACTCGTGATTTTTGAACATGAATGGAGTAGTCATGCCTACGTGAGAGATTAGCGAACACGAGTTCCAATGACATTTAATCTTACCCAGATCCAACTATGGCAAGTTTGAGGGTCAATTTTTGCCGTAGGAAACGGTGAAAAACCAGAAATTGACGAGTTCGCTTGCGCTCGTGATTTTTGGACATCATGAGAGATCTATACTTTTCAAGCGAATTCGTCAGTTTTTCAAACTTTTTTTCTGTGAGAGATCTACACTTTTCAAACTTTTTATTTTCTGGTTTTCCTAATCCATAGTTTCTATTTTTAGCTTCAATGCCAACTTGAAAACACACTTGATCGCAACAATCATAAAATTCCAGGGGAGTAGCAATGCATGCATGAATCACCTACAACTTTGTAAAAACTTTTTTTTCAAATACCATTTCATTTTAAATTTGGTTTGATGCAAGCTGGAAAGCAAATTTAAATTCAAAGCCTCAACATATCAGATTGAGCAGTCGTGCCTGGACTGATTGCCAATAGCTCTATTGGACTCTCTGTGTTTTCTTCCGCAACAGGCAACACAATTGTCTTTTTTATTATTAGCTCTGGTTCTCACCAACAATTTCTCTTGACTTAGATATTAGATAGTCATAGAATTATTAATGGCTCAGCCATCCATGCAAGCGTCCCATAGATATTAGGAGGAGGAGGAGGAGGCTGCATTCTATTGTTGATTTTGTGTTTTGTGTGTAAACCAAAAAACACATCTTTATATTTTTGATAATTGTGGATGCTTTGAATTTCATAATATAACTTTGTTAAACTTCTTTTGAAAGAAGAGAATGGTATCTCGCAGAATAACCATGCTTAGCTGAGTCATGACTTTTGTAAACTTGGCTTTTATTGTGTGACAAAAACCACTCACACACACACACACGCACGCACGCGCGCGCGCGCGTGCACAGAGCCATTGCTTTGTATGTTTTAACCGAACGAAGGTGCATTCAAATTTCTTAGACCTTTATTGAAACATAAAAATAGCATAGCCATTTTTTGTGAAATCGCTGTAAACTTTTTGGCTAAACAATAAACTTATATCGTCACCTCGAATGCCTTACTGGTGCTGCAACTCAGTAAGCTTTACGTTCGATAAGTTTTACAGCAGCATGCTTTTGTGAATGAGAACTTGCAACACCTCGGCTGTGGAGTCCAGCGTTTGGCAAACAATGTAATGCCGGGTTTTGGGTTTCGGTCGCACGGATAACCGACCCGTTTGCGTGGTGGAATGGAGGCATTGAATATTGCCATATGGGTCAAGGGGTCGTGGAGGCAGGCACTCCTCGGGTCAAAGGAAGTACACCGTGCAAAGGCCCGATCTAACAGCATTCTGGACCATGCGTCAACCTACCGCCACGATCGAGATCCACGTCGCCGTACCCTGCGCAAACCTTATCTACTGCCCCCCTCCAGAAGTCTAAATTTTAGAGAGATCATATTAAAAAGAATTTTATTATTTAGAAGTATTAAATAAAGTTTAATTACAAAACTAACTGCAGAACTCCGGGTCTAATTCGCGAGACGAATCTAATGAGAGTAATTAAGTCGTGATTAGATGATGGTTACTGTAGTATTACTGTAGCAAAACATAAATTAATTATGCTCATTAGATTCGTCTCGAAATGAGCATTCATCTGTCAAAAAAGTTTTATCATTAAATTTTATTTAATGCTCCTAAATGATAAGATTCTCTTTCATTTTAAAAGTTTGAAATTTAGAGGGAAGGAAACGAACACCCCCGCTCGGCCGCGAGGCGCGCGCTGATCGTCGACACGGCGGCCAGTAAAGGACGACGGCGAGTAATTGCCTGCTGCTACCGCATGCATAGTGATCATCGCTCCAACTAGAGTCAGCGGAAGAAGCGATGGCGCTGGAACGACAGTCGAACACCGACCAGCATTGATCTCGCAGTTGCAATAGAGAGCCGAGTGGGGCTCTTTTGAATCTTGATTGATGCATTGATCAGTCGAGCGTAGAAGGCCAGGAAAATACGATGATTACGAGCACACTTTGGGCCAGATCAGTTTCAGACCAAGGCCGAAATGCGCCCCCGGGTGTATTTTTAAAAGGTGTTTACACGGGATTCATCACGATAGTAGAAGCATAATACTGTTCCCGTTTGAACTTCGAAGCAGCTGAAAGCGCCAACGAACAAAGATGATTGATCCGAAAAACACGGAAGGTAGAAGATCGTCGGTACATTTCTTGTTCCGGTGGTTGTTGCTTATTAGTAGTATCTACATTTTATTATCATCAATTGTTCAGTTCACATGAACTAAGCAACTGAGATAACGTTCCGACATGCAGGTTAAACCTCATCAGAAGAAAACAAACTGCCAGTGCCAGGGAGCGTTCGCTTCTCGTCTGGCTGGGCACAAGCCTAATTTACACAGGTTACAGCCTGTGTAAATCATACCTACTAGGTGAGTCTGTTAATCTCGCGGGGCAGGCAGCTTGGGCGCGCTTCAAAAATCACCAGGCCACATGCGTGCGTTTCAGTACGTGTGAGAGGGCGTCGTCGGGGCGGATCAGCTTGCGGCTACGGCGTCCGCCGCCAGTGGACCGGAGCCCAGGAGCTGGCGGAGCCTGGGCGCGCCGTGATCCATGTGCCGGCTGCTTCGTGGCGCCCCCGCGCCGTCCATTATTGACAGGAAGTTTTTCACGACGCGAGCTGGCGGCGGTGCGGCGACTGTTTGGTTGTCCGCAGGCACCTCTTCTTGTGCTTCCTCTGGTGCACTTTCCGTTAGCTTCTCCTGTGAGGTGAAGTGCGTTTTAGAGATGAGACGTGCTGAATGAAAGAAAATGTATTTAGAGTTCAACCGAATTGTGCGGTACCATCAGAGCAGAGTTCTCCATTCTGAGTTTCTGGGAGCTTTCTGTAAGCTTGTTTATTTCACTTCGAAGGGAGGCGTTCTCTGCGGTCAGTAGCTCTACTTTCCTAGCCAGTTCCTCGGTCTCAGCCTGAACGAACAGGGAAACAAACATGATTATTCCACTGAATTTTACATGCACAAGGCAGATTTTCTTTTTCACTAGGGAGTGCCACGGAACTTCTAAAGTCAAAACAATTTAAAGCATGGTGGACATGGGGTGCCTTCGTTTACCTGCTTCCTGAGCCTTGAGCGTCGGGCAGATTCCCGGTTTGATTGCTTCCTCCTTTCACGCTTTGATTCCTTATCATCCTGGCAATTCAGGAACAGTTAATTTTACAGTTTTTTTTTCCCCCTAATTTCGGGCAAAAGGATTCTTGTTGTTTGTTTTTAGGCTTCTGGCCATTCAAGAATAAAATACTAGAAAACAGCAGCAATTAAGAAAACCCTAAAATGCATTTTGAGACCTTATTAAGAGGTAAAAGAGGAAATATTAATAGCAAAGTTATAGGAGTAGAACATTGTTCACTTCAGCTGCCACTTAAAACGTACCTTAGCTGGCCATTCAGTTGATGGCGTGCTACTAACCCTGAAATCACTTCCAGTGCTCACACATGGTTTGATTGCAGCATCTGGGATGCGCACATTGGCCAAAGTTGCTAATTTTCCTGTTTCTTTTGTTCTAGCATTAGGGACTGAAGCTCCACATGTTTCCACTCCTGAAGAAGAAAACCAAGACCCTTTTTTGTCATGCCAGTAACAAAGGACTAATTAGGTTCAACAGATAACAAAACGACATGCAAATACGTTCCCAGAGAACAAATTTCAGAAGGTTCTGATTTCCAAACTGACATATGAATGCCGTATTGTGAACAATGTCTGATGAAGATGATGATTGAGTCAAAGGGGCAAACAAGTAGAGTACCTGATGTAGTCATGTCGTCTAAGCTCCTTTTCTTGGGAGTTCCGCATGCCTAAACAATGGAGAAATGCACCGTCAATATTCGCTCGCTAACTCTAAACACCAGCAAGATCAATTGTAGAAGAAGAACAATACCCTTTGGTTGTTTCCATCACTGGATCCTTCTAGGCTGTAATCCCCACTGCATTGACAGCAACCGATGCAAATTAAATCAGTTTACAGAAAAAGTAACAAATATGCACATAAGCTGCACTTGATATTGCTAAATATATATCAGAGAAATCATGTAACACCTTGTTTTTTCACTGTTACCACTGCCAGTAGATACAGCAGTCCCATCAGTCTCCTTCAGTTTCTTGTTTAAGCTGTTATCCTTGCTGTTCACAGACTTCGCTGGCTCTGCATTCAATGGGTTTACCATCTAGACACAGCGAATGATAAAAACAATCAAAAAAATTATAGGAAATAAATTGTAAATAAAAATTCATATAGCAATGACTAAAAAAGAGCTTAAGGATGTTGCTTTATACGAATGCTTCGATCAATATCGTATCATATTTTGTCAGTTAGGCTAGGCCTTTATAATAGTACCCTGGTTAGTTCAAAGCTTCATAAACATTTTATGTTCTCTTAGTGATTACATGGGGGAATAAAGAGGTTTCGTATCTGACATACTGAGTTAGTCAGCATTGGCTTAATCACACAGGTGACAGAAGAGATTACACATTGATAGATAGTAATAACCAAGTTCAATTACTTGATATACGAGTGAAAACACACATATATCCTGTACTTACCAGGGGCATGAAGGGCAGGAAACCACCAGCATGTGGATATATCGCAGGATATGGCTTTCCGAATGCAGCCGTTGGCAGATTCTGCAGAGACGCTGAGAGGTTAGAATTCTTTCATTGAACATATAAATATCATCTGATATAGTGATATATCAAGATAAAATACCTGTGGAGCCCACATAAACGGGGGAGGCACATGACCAGGGTTAAAAAATGCTGGTGGCAACATCCCTGGGCCATAATATGACTGCACAAATTGTCCTTTGCTTTAGTCATTTGCTCAGTTCAAGTGAAAACTTGAAATTCAACAAAGAGAATTAACAGTAAGGCACTGAACCTGTATAGCCGACCAATCAAGGAATGGGAAAGGAGCTGGCTGGTCCTGCAAAATAATCAACTATCTATTAGACACCAAACTTTAAGTGGCCACCCTTGAAACTAAAAAGGTCTATTGAAAACATTATGCTTCACTTTTGTCAGATTAAAAGATCCCAATAAAGTTTGTAATACCGATACATAAAGATACACCCTGAAGACTAAAGCCTTGATGATTTACTATCAATAAGACTTGGTGTGACTTCTCTTGTTTCTGATGTTGCTCAGTGTCCAACTTTACAAATTTCGATTATATGTTTTTGCCTTGAATCGGTCTCAAATCAGGGTGAAACACAACTATTAGACGATATGTATGCATTTACCTTGGCCGGTGATGGTGGTTTTCCAGAAATCTGAGTAACTACAGCTTCGTCATGGCCCATGACTTCCTGTGAATGCCTGCGTATACGTATAAAATTAACATTTCATCTCTGTATTTTTTTGAGGAAAATTTCATCTCTCAACAAACAGTAACTCTTGAAACATCATAGACTGCTTTAGTTGATTCCCTCAGTTCAAATTTCCAAGACACATATCATTCCAACTCAGAGTTCTTAAAGAATCAAGCTTTTTAACAGTAGTTTTCCAATGATACGCAATGTGTCATTTAGCCCCGGTTTAAACATATTGGAAACTGTGAAATCGGTGAGCATCTTTGTTCACATCATACTTGTAAAAAATCCTTTTTATCCCTTTCTCTTCAACGCATGAAACAGACTAACCAAGCATGATCTATCAGAGATTTTTTTTTTCCAGTGCACTTTCGACAACTATAGGAACATAGATCCCCGAACAGTGGTGGACAGGTGGAGCCTGATGAACCGGTCCTACTACCAACCTTTTTGTTGAGAAATCGCATCTTGGCTCACGCTGTCCTCTAAGACAGGGATACGAAGAATGATCAGTCCAACGCAAGTGTGAAAGTAACATAAACATGTTTGGCCATAACTATGTTCTTCTCTTATGCCTCATAGTACTTGCCTCGTCAAACTAATCAAGTATTACGATAACCACCATCCCATTTCCAAAGTCCGGTACAGGTTCCCACCTCCTTTTTTTCAGGTGCAATCTCGACATCATCCTAGTACAATTCCAACGATGGGCTGACTAGATTCGGCGAAAGCTAAAGCATAGAAAGGCGAGGTGACGTACGAAAAAGATGCAGAGTGACAGGGGCAATATCAGTTTTACAATTCCCCGTTAATTACAGTGACGCAAAATCAACCCCATAATTATTTGCTTCAATTTTTGGGTGGCAAGTGATAAAATAAACACACGTGATTCCTGTAATCCTGCGTTTCGCGGCGTCGAGAAACCAGAACGGAAAAGGGAAAAAGGAGAGACCGAGTCGCCGGGCTCGAGTCTCCCATGTATCCTACAAGGATCTCGGACGAAAGGCAAGGAACCTAACGAGCGGCGGCGTGCTCTCTGCCGTCGCTAATTAGCGGCGCGCGCGGCGGCGGAGACAACTGAGCAACCAACCGGGCATTACGCTTGAACGGGAGCGGAGCGTACCTAGAACCGGAGGAGGAAGGTTCGCGCGGGCCGGCGGAGGAGTCGCTGTCGTTGTCCTTGCTTGCGCGGTGGGAGGCGGACGGGAGAAGAGCGGGGAAAAGAAGGCAGCGAGAGGGCCGAGACAGACAGACAGGCGTGCGGTGCGGCGGACGGACGGGCGGGGCGTTTGATTTGAGAAGGCGAGGTGGGGGAAGAGGCGGAACAAGGAAGGCGTGACTAGTCGCAGGACGGGAATTGCCACGTCACGGGGGCACGTTTCGGCGCCCCATACCCGGGGCGCGCGTGGCGTGGCGGGCAATTTGGCTGCGCGGCCTTTCGGTTGGTGCACCCGCCGGGAGAGCCAGATCTGCATCGTGCCTTGTGCTCTGGAGCATGGCCCTGGTTGTATAATACACGCGTCCAATGACCTGTACTACTAGCAACAGTACCACCCTTGTGTGCGTTTACCCACTGTAAACGTGTGATTACAAGACCCTCTTGTCAATGACCTGTGGGACAGCCCAGCCCTAACAGCGCAACACTAGCCCCAGGCGACTGTGTGCATGCACTGCGGTGCGACGCAACGCAAGTTCCTGGATCGGTGGGTGGGTGACTCGGTGAGCCACGGAGTGAAGAGGCTTGCGGCGCCGCCGCGCCCCGGTTTTGTTTCGCCCGCCTCGTCACCCCCGGTCACGAGGCGCGCGCGCACGTGTCAGCTCCTGAGACGGCCTACGCGTCCCCGGCGGTTCCGGCCTCGAGGGCCAGCTGGGTGTCCCCGTCATGTGGGTGACGTGGTGACCTGCCGACCTCGCGGGGCCCACGGCGAAGACCACGCGGCCGCACGCCCGAGGTGGGGAAGCTTCTCCACCACCGTACACGCACGCAGGAAACGGCGAGCGCCGTGGCATCCTGGCACAGTGTCACCACTCTATTAGCTGCGGATTTGGCTTATCATGCTAAACCAAGCTGTACGGAAACTTTGTTTACGGTGCATGCCACTGAGTCGTCGACACCGAGCGTAGGATAATGTGGGCCTGGTCATGAGCTTTGTCGCAAAGTTAAGTGCGGTGTGGAGGCTGGAGGCCAAGGCTAAAAACGACGATACAAAACGTAGCGAGTTGATTAATGTAGTCGTGGAGAGCTGTGACGTAGAATTTCCGGGCATGTACGTGCGTTGTAGCGGGTGGAGTACAACTAGTCGTTTGTGTCATGTCGTGCGTCAACGAAATAGTCAAAAACTGCTGCTGGAATGCAAGTAATAATATACCGTGCATATACTTTTGAACTCGCGAACCATTTGTACTATACCGATTAGGACGCTTGATGCCCTCGCTTTGATAGTTTGATTAATGCTACCACTAATAAGCAGAGCAGTAGCTCATCAGTACTAGTAGAAGTGAAGCACACGCAGTGCGTCGAAGTTGCCATGCACGGCGGGCATGCATGTCCTGTCTCGTCCACCTCTCCACGCGAGGGAAGGTTGCGTCGCAATCGGCTTTGCCTCCTTTTCGCGTCGCCACGTAGCGCACACCACCCACATGCGTACGTGCCCGTCGTGGGCCCCCCGTACCGGCCCGGGAAACGTGGAGAGAGCCAACAGCGAGATGCGCCAGCTCACGGGTCCCGGCGTGTCCCACCGCACGGACCCACGGGACAGCGATTGGTAGGGGACCGCAGCGCCTGGGGGCCCACCCATCCAACGGTGATGAGCAGGCAGACATGCACGAGCGCCACGTACGCCACAAGTCATCAAGCGCATAGCGTACTGGTCATATCGTGCCACGCCGTGCGATCTCTCTAGAACGGTCCGGATCGCCGTAGCCCGCCCAATTTGTGGGGGGATCACGTGCCCACGACCACGTCCTTCCGTGACTTTCCGTCCCACGCCATCCGGCCAATGATTGCGAGTTTCTAAGGCCTGGGCCCGAGCAAGATGTGGACCGCTTCCTGGGCTGGGCCAGGAATGGGGAGTATGCCCATCGAAAACTGTTTTTTTTTTCTGCAGTTTTGTTTTGGCAAATTTGTCTGAAACACACTGATAAAGTGTGGCTTCGTCTACAACACACTGACAAAATCGAATTCGTCTCAGACACACTGCAATTTTATGATTATTGTCTAGAACACACGCACTGATTAAAATACTATTTTTGGTTTGAATATGAGAGAGAAATTTTTTTAAATGACATCGAATGCCCCTGAACTGTTCGTCTCCATCGCCCGGCCATGGAGCGGTGGTTGCTCGGCGTGCGTGGCCCGCCCCTGAGCGCCGCGGCTGCGCCAACCCTCGCGCGGCCCGCGCGTCGAGGCGAGGGCCACCTCCATGCGCGAGCGTCAAGTCGAGCTCCGTTGCGCAGCGACTGCCGCGGCCCGCCGAACGTCCCCGCTCCGCCGCTGCTTTCTGCATCCACAGGATCGACAGCACAAGAGGAGGGAGCGCCTTCGCGTAGAAGCGTGAGAGATTGAGCCGGTGAAAGGCCTGCGCAACAGTGACGAGGTCGACGGGCTTCAATTCGGGCACAACCTCCCCTTCTCTTCCTCACGGCACCACCTGTGCTTCAATTCGGGTACCACACCCATCCAATTGCAAACTTTTTCCCTTCTCTTCCCAACTCCAGCCGCGCAGGTCGTCAGCCGTTTAGCTCGGTGGTTAGGAAAAAATAAATCAAGGGAGAGAGTCAAAGTTTCAGATAGAAGCAAAGCACCGAGATGCGCAAGCTCCCTTTTTCCTTTGCAGCCAGCCGGACACCTCCCTCAGCACCGAATCCACATGAGCGCGCACCATGCCGGGAGAGAAACAGAGCCTAGAGAGGAAGAGGAACAACTGAGGGGTACGAAAGTCATTTCTCTCACCTCAGTCTCTGAAAATAGTATTTTAATCGCGGCGGTGTGTCGCAGACCGATAGCCACCGAATCGTAGTGTGTCTCAGACAAAAACGATTTTGTTAGTGTGTTGTGGACGAAGCCACACATTGTTAGTGTGCTCCAGACAAATTTGCCTTTTGTTTTTTGTTCATACATTTTTGAGCCTTTTTCACTCAAAAATCACGGAGATACATAGTGCACATTTGCTATGGTTCCAGTCTTTCACTAACGTTTTCTGTAGTGAATCATCATCACTTGTTGTTTTTGTTCGGTGAATTGGATATATTCATATATTGGTGCTAGGGAAGTAAACTTACTGTTTTTTTCTCAAAAATAAAATAATATATAAAGAGGGAATTCACCAATAATATCATTTTTTTGTGGGCGACTAAAATTCCATCCAATTGAACTAGTTCTACGTGTAAAGAATTAACAATAAAAATGGTTGTTCTTAGAATGGAGAGGGGGCTGAAAACAGTGAATTCGTATCATGAGAACCTAGGGCTTGATTTGCAGTGTTGACGCAACAGGCAGCCTACATGCGATTTTGCATGTTTGCTGGCTGCAGCAGCAACCACAATCCGTTGCAGCCAACACTACCGATCAGAGCCCTAGTATGTGCAGTTTCATGCTCATAGGCGGGGAAAAAAAGGAGAAACATTTTCAAGTGATTCGCTGATGAAATGGTTGCATTTTTTACCATTTGCCACGGATTTCACTGATTTTTTCAGAGAAACTGAAATATTTCTGCAAGCCTTATGCACCCGTAGCCATAACCCGTGACTTTTACAATCTCTACTAGCGGTACGATTCTTGTGGTTAGTGTGTACTTAGCCATTTGTGGTACACTTGTCATATGTGAATGGAGCAAGACCCTAGTTTAGCACTTCGGTAAGGCATTTGTGCACTGTTGATCGCACTGCTCTCTGTTTACTGGAACAAGAACAACAGTAAACATGTTACGTTCTTTTCAGGTCAGTGTTAATTGTTCTCTTACAGGTGGAAGTGTTAACACCGCTGTTGTAATGAATCGTATCGCACATGTATTTCGCCCATTAGATGGTGATGAAATTCCAATAACTATGAAGGCTTCTGGGGCTAGATGGGAACTGATCGTTGATCGAGAAGCTCGCAAGAGAAGGATCCAGGAGAATTCTCTACCAAACGATCGTTAACCTTCTGGAACGTGATAGTATATCTGTCAAAGGCTTTTGCCTTAACTGGCATTCCGGTGCTTGATATCTACATGACATGAACTGGAGTATTATTCAGCCACAGCTGCAGAAAAATAACTGCGAACACTGTAGCTGCTGCTGAAAAAATAACTGCGAACACTGTAACTGCTGCCTGCTGCAACACTTCCAAACGAACAGGCTGATTGTTGACGTGGTATCACTTCTTCCTAAATCTCGGTGGCTAGTACAGCAATGAAACTGCGTAGACTCTCCGAAGACTCGAGGTAATAAGCCGAGAAAAGGCCTCACTTCAATCAGTCTTTAATCGTGGTCCACGATCTTTTTAGGGGAGAACACGAAATGTTGTCGTGCTGCAAAGCCTCGCGGGGAATGCCGATGCTAAGGCTCTCCGCACTCACGTTCCTCTATATGTTTCCTCTAAAAGGAATATTCTGTCCTAATCATCAAGATTCTTTCTTCTATACCAATTTCCTCTGCACTCATGATTCCTCTATACTCTTCCTCTATCCTAACTACCACATATTTTATTCAACCATCTCCAACTACCATCTCATTTTAACAAACATATTTCTTCATAACACAATCATTTATAATTAGTTATTCTACATAAAAAAACTGTAGGGGTCTTTTTTATAAATATCCATAACACAGAAATATAGTAACAAATTATAAAATAAATACAAGGGTCAATTTGCAAAAAAAACATAAATATCTCCATCGCCGCACGCGAACCTCTCTCTTGTCTCTCTTCACTTCCTTCTCCCTCCCTCTCTCTCTGCGCGGCGGCGGCGGCGGATGAGTTCCACGGCGGCGAGGGGCGGCCGGCGGCGGTGGAGGTGGACCCGTCGTGGCAGTTCCCGAGCCGGCGGCTGCGGGACGCGTACGTCGCGCTGCAGACGTGGAAGCTCCAGGCCATCTTCTCCGACCCCTACAACTTCACCGCCGACTGGGTGGGCCCCGACGGCGTGTACTGCGGGCCGCTGCCGTCGGACCCCCGCGCGGTGGCCGTCGCCGGCGTGGACCTCAACCACGGCGATATTGCGGGGTTCCTCCCGCCGGAGCTAGGCCTCCTCGCGGACCTCGCGCTGCTCCACCTCAACTCCAACCGCTTCTGCGGCGTCCTCCCGCCGACGCTCCGCCGCCTCCGCCTCCTCCACGAGCTCGACCTCAGCAACAACCGCTTCGTCGGCGCGTTCCCCGACCTCGTCCTCCATCCCCGTCCCAGCGCAGGCAGCACCGCGGCGGCGCGCGCTCGCGGCGCGCGCGGCGGCAGCGCGTGCAGGCGGGAGCGCGCCAAGCCGCCGCTCCTCCTCCTCCCGTGCAGGCGGGAGCGCGCCAAGCGTGCAGGCGGGAGCGCGCCAAGGCGTGTGGGATCTCCGCCGCGGCCGCCTCCTCCCCACCCGCCAAGCCGCCGCTCCTCCTCCTCCGCCCGCTCGTCGTCTCCTCCGCCCCCACGACGTCCTCTGTCCTCTTTTCCGTCCCCGGGCGCGCAGTCGAGCGACGTTGGAGGCGAGGTGGGCCCCGCGTTCGATCGCGGATGTCCTGGGAGAGCGCTAGAATTAGCGGAAAAGAGGGCTTCCTCTTCTTTACCGTGACGCTCCCCGTAGCCCGGTGCAGCACTCGTTCCGCTATCCGCTTCCTGGAGGAAGCGGTAGCGGACACCGGTGCAGGCAGCCTAAGCTGTCGTTGTCATCTACGCCCCTGTATCTTTGTCAAAAGGACTTTTGCCTTGACTGACATTCAGGGGCGAAGCTATGTGAGGTCATGGGTGTCAGCTGACACCGATGACTTGCGCAAAACCAATGGAGAATCAGTGCTCGTCCATTGTTCATCAAAGATGCTGACACCGTCAGCCAAGCTCACTGACCCCGGCGACTTGGCAGGCTGGCTTCGCCCCTGCTGACATTTCAGGTCTTTTTTGGAACGCAGGATTTTCACAGGAATTATACAGGAATTTCACAGGAATCAGTTGACTGTTCACAGAAAAAACGCAGGAATAGGAAAAAATCCCGCAATCCAAAGGGGGCCTCATTGGTTTGACATAACTATGAGTGGAGTGTTCAGCATGTTCGTTTCGCTGCAGCTGTGGCTGCGGCTGCAGAAAAATAACTGCGAACACTGTAGCTGCTGTAGAAAACACTGTAGCTGCTGCTGAAGAAATAACTGCGAACACTGTAAAGCAGTTTGCAGCGAGAAGAACACGCTTGTTCTTGTTGCTATAGTACTGTGAGCGGCAATGCTTACTCAGAGCTTCGATACATCATCAGCACCGGCTAATTGAGCAATGTCTAGGTGCCAATAATACATGAAAACGAAGGGGATAAACGCAATCGGCAATTAAGAAAACAAATCTGCTGTCAGAAAACGACTTGAAAGCAGGGGTGTAGATCACAGATCCATGGACCGGGTCCACGAAATAATGGAGTAACAGCCAAATACAGACAGGCAGCGTCAAGCAAGGGGGAGCCAACCCGACCCGATCACGTTGCTCCCGCGGCTAGACTTGGCCACGACGTCCACCTCGACCATTCCCGTGGACTCCCGGCTCCTTCCCTGCCTCGCTCCCTCCCCTGCACGACTGCTTCCCCCGCGCGGTGGTCGCCGGAGCGAGTAGCTCAGCCGGAGGGCCGGATCCGCCGCCGCCGTCGCCAAGATGAACGACGCCGATGTCGCCAAGCAGATCCAGCAGATGGTGCGGTTCATCCGCCAGGAAGCCGACGAGAAGGCCAGCGAGATCTCAGTCTCCGCCGAGGAGGTCAGCATCCGTTTCTCCCCTCCCCCCTGCTCTCCCCCTCCAGTGTAGAAGCTTCCTGAAGCTTCTCGATCCGAGCCCATCGTGCTTCCTAGCCGCCCGATCTGCCCGACGCGCCCCGTGATCTCGAAGCATCTAGGAGACTAGGACTTCCCTGCGTTGCTCGCCTCTGACCTGCTAGATTGTTCGGCCTGAGGGTTCGATTTTTTATTGTTAGCACGAGATCTGTAGCTGGAGCGACGAAGACCCCAGTTCCGAGGCAGATCAAGTTACATCTGGGTTTGGTTCACGTGGCTTAACCTTGGCCTTATGCTGATCACTGTGGGTAGCGAGGAACCTAGAACCTTCTAGATCGCGGAGGTTTGGTCCATCCGGGCTTTGACTTGTACTCCGTACATGGAAGTGCGCTTACTGTCAAATCATGCCATTATCTTTCTAGTGATTTGGAATTCGGAGGATCCCGTATGACTGTAACCAGACTAGTTTGTTTACGAGATCGTGCTAGGAATGTTGTAGCTCACCGGTTAGTGTTCTGGGTTTTTGTAGTAACTGAATTGGGAACTTTAAGCAGGAGCTGTCTATTTCATGCTCGCATTTGTCCCCTAGATTGGTTCTAGGAGCAATGCTTCAAATATTTTTTCATTCAAAAATGGTGGGGTGGGACCTGGTCTCAAAAGCTCGAAAAAACTAACCCTCAGAAGAGAAATTTAAGGTGCCTTGTTGTTTGCTGCGGCAACTATAATGGGAATTGGATACTTTCTGTATATTGGTGTGGGCGCGCGGTGGATCCTTTGCAACACGTTCACTAGTTGGATTGTTGTCATTGTTTTGCACATTGTGCTTATTCTTTCTTATTTGCTTTTGCTGCTGAATTGTGAGAAAAATGACATGTGGATAGTTTATCAACTCTTGAATTTGTATGAGTAATTTATGGTTTGCCCAGGGTTAAGTTAAACAGTGATCCTTTTTATCTGATGGCCCAGAATCTGTGCCAAGAAACTTCCAAAAGTTGACCATTAATAGGTTTAAATGTACCAAGATCAGTTATACTACTAAGGTTTCTCTTTAGAAATTCTTTTACAAAAGTATAGTTGTGTGAGTATATACTTATGTTGAGTTATAAACATTAAATTTCGAAAGTCAATAATGTCCAATAAAAGGATCTGAGGAAATATCTGTTACTTGGGTTACTACCTTGGTGGGAAACGAGGAACGATGTGTTCTCTAGGTATTACATCCTCTGAAGATTTCATTTTAAAAAAATACACCATCTGCCAGAATCGTTTGTGAAGCAACTGAGTCATGTTTATGTGTTAGTCTTGTGTTGTTTAGTTCAACTCTGGACGTGTACGCTTGTTTTCCTTGCTAATTTTAAACGCTCCTTTTCTTTTTAATGTTAGTTCAGTTGTGCGTTGGGTTGAAATTTAATACCAGTTATCTGGGCTAACTGATCAGAATAACAGTATCTTCCCATCCAAATTCTTATTTTTAGCTGTTTTAAAATACTAGTCCTTTAACCTCGTGTGTCATTTTTCTGTGGTTTATTTTGTTTCGTTCAAGCATACTGTATGAGATAATTGTTGCGCAAGCCCTTTTGAAAGCTGTTTGAAATGAGTCAAGTTTTGGTTCTAATTAGCCTCTGGTTGACAGTGGACTTGTACCTGAAGAGCACAAAGTGGTTTGTATTGTAGCTTGCTTAGGTAGACTGGTGCCAGTACCTGATTTGAATCCGACCATTTGAAACCTCTTCTTTGTACATACTTGCCATTTCCTTCTTCTTTTTTAATTTTAGTATGCTTTGCTAGAAATTTTTTTATGCACCTCAATTTTCTCTTCAGTTTTAACTTATTTCTATGAGAACTCTGCAGGAATTCAACATTGAGAAGCTGCAGCTTGTTGAAGCTGAGAAAAAAAAGATCAGGCAAGAATATGAACGGAAAGAGAAGCAGGTCGAAGTTAGGAAGAAAATGTAAGCCTTTGATTCTCTTAATTTGTTCATGTCGTGGATTGATGATATATCTTTGTGGAATATGATGCCAACCACATGGGCGCATCTATAGATTATGCTAGTGTATCATGTCATTTTGCATCAATATTTGTGAGTTTCTCCACTTGATATCTGACAAGGTTCTGTATGCTCTTTATCAGTGAGTACTCCATGCAGCTGAATGCTTCACGCATCAAAGTTCTTCAAGCTCAGGATGATTTGGTTAACAAAATGAAAGAGGATGCCATGAAGGAACTCCTTCGTGTTAGCCACAATCATCATGAGTACAAGAACCTTCTAAAGGAACTCATTGTTCAGGTTTGGATCTCCTTTCTTTAAAGTTATTATAAGAAGGCGACGACCAGAGTTGGCAGTCACAATGATGTGTTTTGTGTCTTCCATCACCTAATTCTTGTAGACTGGAGCTCTTTCTGCGCTGCCATTTTCATTTCTTGTGCTTAGATTATGCTATTTTCCATTCTGGCTTCATCTTTGAGTTGCTTTCTTTTATTCTCAAATTTTATAATGTCTTTTTGTTGATCAAATGCAGGGCTTGCTGAGGTTGAAAGAGCCTGCTGTGTTGCTCCGTTGCCGTAAGGAAGATCACCATCATGTGGAATCAGTGCTACATTCAGCAAAGCATGAGTATGCATCAAAAGCCGATGTCCATGAGCCAGAGATAATTGTTGACCACAATGTATACCTGCCACCTGCTCCGAGTCATGATGATGCCCATGGCCAGTTCTGGTAATTCCTCTTTGTCACAAGCAATTTGATTTGAGTATTGCTTGATCTTCTTGGATATACATTGCTACTGTCTGTCGATATGCATTAGTGTTAAATATCACTCGTGAATTTGTGGTTGCACCAGCATATTTTTTAACATCTAACCTTTGGATTGGTAATAACATACGCATTCCTATGGTAATCTTGCTAGGCAGCTGAATTCTGTAATGTGGTACTCTGTTTTTTCACTGTCGTGCCCAGAAAATGGGGGCCCAGTACCATGATATTTGCAGTACAAATACTGTGACATATATTCACTGGTAAAATGATTAAACATGAAAAATGGAGAATGTTTGCAACTTGGTTTCATGTTAATAACAGATTTTGCTATCATAAAAAGGATAATCCATCTTTAGTGTATCTGGTGCACGGGGCGGTCACTTATGATATTGCAGCTATAATTGCGGACATTGATACTCTTCTAGTTTTTCAAATACCTTTAGTGCGCAACCGTGGTCATAGTTCTGGTGATTATGCTAAAAATATATGTTTATTCAGCTCCGGAGGTGTCGTACTGGCTTCTCGAGATGGAAAGATTGTTTGCGAGAATACACTCGATGCAAGGCTGGAAGTCGTTTTCCGCAAGAAATTGCCTGAGGTACATTCAGTTATCTCATTTTCTGGATACTATGTCACACCAACACCTGAATTTGTATAACGTCTAGTGGTCGTTCTTTGATAGAAAAAGCACTAATAATTTTACAGTGTTCTGCATTGTTTATAGGGTGTCGTCATTCGTTCTGAATTGCAGTATTTTGAAGTTCTCAATGTCATTATGATTGCAAAATGCAAATGATCTTATTCATCTTCTAGTATGGGAAAATTTAAGCAGAATGTATTCATTTGATTACTTAACACATGTGGGCCAGTTTCTGTAGTGGAAGTTTTTTCCTTGCACCATCTGGGGTTGTCCACACTCGAGCAGTTTGATATTACCTTGTTTCTGTGATCTTGTTTGAAGTTTCAACCGAGTTAATGTGATCCTCCTATCTGTCTGTGCAGATCCGGAAGCTTCTGTTTGGTCAGAATGCAGCCTAATCAGTCCATTTGGTGATGGTACAGCTGCTTCCATATAATGGCTGCTTCCTCCACCCCTGCAGCTGTAGGGAGTCCGGCCTGTTTTTGCCAAATTGATTGTTCAAAGTATTCATCCTCTATGTACAAACTACCTATTTGTTCATTATTATCGCCGAGCATCGACTCTTGCACTGTGTTTGCTCCGAGGAATAAGAATAAAGTACCATCAGACTTTCCACCGCGAAGCTTAATAAATATTGTAAAGCTTATTATTGTTCGGCTGAACTGTCCGTACTATACTGCCGATGTGTATTTAGACCTTTTTGGATTGGGTTCTTGTGAAAGCTACGTCATTTGAATTGTCAATTCAGTCATATATACTTTCCTTGTTCCTTTAAGATTGGCATTTCTGTATCTTACTCCAACCAAGGTTAGATGTAATTTGCATATTTATTCTCTCTTTGGTTTGAAAATAGCTGTGGTTTACCTGTGCTGCATGTTCAGGAAGCAAATTGAGCATTCTCGACAGTTACAGCACGGGCGCCCGGCGCAGGCTCTGCAGACGGCAACATTACACAGGAGGCATCGGAAGTAAGTCTGTCTAACCAACTGGAAGGAAGCCCAAAGTGCTACAAGAATGTTTAAGCCCAACTAGAAGGAAGCCCAAAAAAAAAAAAAGGCGTCAAGGATCAAAGGGACCAAAAAGGCCTACCTGCATTCGGAGGCCGGGTGACCCGCGGTGGCTGAGAAAGGCCGTTCACAAGCAGAGTAACCTGACAAGTGAGAACTCGGGATTTTTTTTTTTAATCCTTTTTTAACTAATATTTTAATAGTAGCCTGTCCGAAATTAAATTTGCAAATTTAACCAATTTAATCACTCCAAATTGATTGGAGTGACTGAACACATAGTCACTCCAAACAGATTGGCGTGACTCAATGTTGAGTCACTCCTGAGTCATGCCAATCTGTTTGGAGTGAACCTTTAGTCACTCCAAACGGATTGGAGTGACCAAACCAATGTGTTGTTCCGGTACGCCCGCCACTCTAAACCCAAACTGATTGGAGTGACCAAATCAATGTGTTGTTTCGTTTCAGTGCTTAATTTATAAGACAACTAGTCAACACCCCGCGCGTTGCCGCGGATACCATCACAATGTTCTGAAAAAATATAGTTGGAAATATGACCGGTGGGTGCTACATTTTACTTCGTGAAACATCATCATTGCGAATACTAACCAATGGACGATCTTTTTTCCTATTGTCATAATCGACAAAATATTAGTTGACAATAGAAGATCGAATCTGTGTTTTCTCTCAAAGGCATAGAAATGAAATGACTCAATCAAATATTATAGAGAATGATCTCATTTAAAACGGCAGTCACCATATACGAATAATTGCATATGGCACATGATATCTAAATTCATTAGTGAGCATATACTTGTTACTTAACAGGAGTTAGTAAACCATGATATTCCTTTACTCAGAAACAAAATATAAGATTCTTATAGGTTCCAGTCAAAACTGATCTAAAATATGGGGGACAGAGCATGTAAAAGACATTATGTGGTAGTATTCTACGACATATCCCATTTATTTAAGGTGAATGATGTTTTTCTTATGTTAACATATCTAATAGTAAAATATCTTAGGGCTCAGTTAAGAAATTCAAGATAAATCTAAACTATTAAATTGTTTTTAAATAAAATTACCATCCCAGTTTGCAATAACCGTCTTGATAATATATCAACACAAGTTGTTTTCAACTCCTCTTAGTAGATATAAAGACTGGATTTTATAGCTAGAGATCATAATTCACTACTAAAAGTGAAATTTGTGGTGCATCTGGAAACAAATATGCAACAAATACGCACCATATAACTATGTTTGGCACTTTTGAAATGAATATTCATTAGTGGTCAGTTTAAACAAACAGATTGATGTAAAATATTTTTTGTTGACATTTTGGTAGCAATGTGTAAAATTGTAAGTATAACTTGACACTCCAGGATGATCACTTGCTTTATCGACAACCATAGAAATCCTTAGTTGGTCACTCCAATCGGTTTGGAGTGACTGAATGTTCATCACTCCAAACCGACTGGAGTGACTCAATCTTGAGTCACGCCAATCTGTTTGGAGTGACTGTGTGTTCAGTCACTCCAATCAGTTTGGAGTGACTAAATGGGCTAGATTTATAAATTTAATTTCGGACAAGCTATTATTAAAATATTAATTAAAAAAGAATTAAAAAAAAACTCGAGAACTCGCCGCCGGACGACCCCGTGTGGCTGCGCGCGTAGGGTGGTAAACCTGAACTTTTCCCTGGAGTCTTAAAACTAACGAATGAACGGTTCGAGAGCTTCATACGAATGTTGCCGCTGAGTACCTGAACGCGACTTGATTTTGCCTATATTAGAAGTGATGTTTTTCGTCGCAGCTCAATGAGCTCCGACCAGGGCAGGCATCCTGTGTTGCGTTTTCTTCAGTTTCTTTTGGCGAAGCGCACCTGCGCTCTCGATCAAGCTAGCACTCTGTGTTTCCTGAGACGAATTTCAGACCTCAGCGGCTGTAAAGTTGCAGAACTATGTTGCCCAGTTTTTCTAGTTCAAGTGGGCGAGTATTCTAATAAACTCCTATAAAAGCTCACAGTTTGATGTAGATCATGCTTGACCATCTGCCTAAAGAGTGAAGATACTAACGGAGATTTGCCGTGTTGGATGACTGTGTATGCACATGCAAGTCACTCGACAAGGCCAGCTCAACCACAAGATTGGACAACATTTTTCTTTTCTCTTGGAGAACAACTGGAGTAGCTAGTTTTCTTTTCCCCATCCAACGTCCATACCTACCTCGAACTTTTGATCTTATGGTCAAATGGTTGGAAGTGCATAGGGTCCTGCAGGTGCGGTCACTTGCAACAGCGAACCCAAAGCTGCTGTCAGCGCCGCCATCACACTTAAACAAAACACGAGATCTCAGTCTGGTAACAACCTTTAATACTACTTTCAAAGTACACATACTAATACTGGGGTAGCAGCAGCAGTAAAGCAAAGTCTTGTGCGGTACACGTGACACTGCTGCCCTCCTATCATGCACGGAGCAGCAGCATATATCACCTCTCCGATCCGCTAACGTGGACGCATCTTGGCGAGCGTGGACGAAATGGATGTGATCATGTCGTCCCATGGCTGCCGCCCATGCATGACAGCTTGGAAGAGCTCAAAAACAAAGCAAGACGACGAGCGAATCTGCATGCCCACACCACCACCCTCGTGCTTGGAAGCGTGCCATGTCACCGCCCTCACCGCCCTGAATTCTTTTCACCGTTTCCCCTGCGCATTGGTTGGCTGAGAGGCGAGATCGCAGGAGAAGACAGCACATACACTCCACACACATAATCTAGTGTCAAGCACAGTAAAACACTTGATAAATTCGTCTCCTCGGGAAAGTAGATGATGGACTGGTTCAGAGAGAGTGGTGGGTTCCCGACGCGGCGAGATGAGAGAGAAAGGCATCAATGAGAAGAGAAACAGTGAGGCATGGGGAGGAGTAAAAAAGGAGGGGGCAGCATAGGAAAAGACCACCAGAGGCCCTCGTGAAGCCCAGCTGAAGCCCCAGCTTTTTCTGCCACCGCGAGCGCGCGCGAGATTCTGTCCGTCCGCTCTGGCCGCCGCTGGCCTCTGCCCGTCGGGATCGGAGCGGCAACGGCCGAGGCCGGCACGTGTTACAAAACCGGCCGTGCACCAACCGATCCTTGGCAGTTGTCATCACCTGCCTCGCGCGTCCTCGATCGTACTGTACCAGCTTCCGCTAGGGTTTTTCTACAGTGAGGGCCGAAGGCGGCGGCTAGGGCTGCCTCAGTGCCTTTTACTACGTGATTAGTATTTAGCAAATCAGTTTCACATCCGACATCATTTTGCCAATAACCTTTTTGTAATGTCCATTCATTTTACCAAGAATGCAGTTTAAGAAGCACATCGTAATACTCTCGCAAACACATATTAGATCTTTGTAGTGAGTTCTCTTACGTAAGGTGGAGAAAACCACCTTACGTGAGAGTTATATATCATTCTGTTATACATTCTTGAAAGTGGTTTACTGGATATACACACGACATGTAGTCATAGATCTTATCTCCTACGTTAGCATATGCTCAATTGCCATTAATTGTCTTACGTCTACCAATCTACTCAACCAGACACTAGCTATTGGTATAGACGAATCCTACTGAATATGCACTGCAAATGATTTTCTGCTTTGTGATCAAGACAAATTAATCTATTGTAAGTGGAAATGATTGATTTCTCCAAGTTGCAATCAATTTCCAATTCATCTAAAAACCGATACTTGATTTACTTCTATTGTTATCAGCATTTAAGTATACCTTCGCTTCATTGACATGCAATATCCGTTGTAGAATACTACTAGTAACTTGGCAATATTTCGTGGCTTGTAAAGACGATCCTTTCACTTTCCAAGGTACACATCTAAGTAGCTTTGAGATATCATTTTAACTTAAGAGTTTTATCAAATAGTTTGGAGTACATTCTTAGGACTAAGAAATATGCTTTATAACTCTATGATGTACATGTTAGATTTTAGATGAAAAGGCAAGGTTGTTGTTTACATATATACTCCTTCTGTTTCAAAATATAGGTAGTTCTAGCATTCAAAATTTTTGCCAAAATATAAGTAGTTCTCGATTCCCTATGCAACTTTCCCACTTCCCAGTGCATCGTTTTCTGTGTCTATCTCTATCTCTCTCCTCCTTCACTGCTCATTGTTTTCTGTGCCCATCACCTTTTTCTCCTCTTCTTAGTTACCGTGTCCAAACCTAAGACTGCATATAATATGAAACGGAGGGAGTAACATTTAGGAATTGCCACTACGTAACAGAAACTAAGGATTGTAACACAATCCTTCTCGCGAGTGACCTTGTTTGAACTATGCTTATCTTCTTCTTCTCTTCTTTTTTTTTTTGGCGAAGGAGAACTATGCTTATCTGACTATATGTATACTTTTACGTCAGCATATGACGACTAAGTATTTGATGTCACCTTTACGTCAAATCATTGTCAAAACCGACTTACGACACACAATGTATATATTGTCATTGTTAAGACAAGCTAAGTAGCACAAAATGTACTTCCTTCATTCTTAAATTGTTGTAACCATTGACTTTTTGAGTTTACGTCCATTCGTCTTATTCAAAATATTAGCTCAAATATGAAAAATTGTAAATTATATTTTAACTTTTTAGTGATAAAACAAATGATACAAAATTTATGATAATTATAATATTTTTCGAATAAGAAGAATGGTCAAAAGTATCTCAAAAAATTAACGGCGACAACAATTAAAGAACGAAAGGAGTATTAATTAGTAATATATAGCAATGTCATTGGATGCATTATTAGGTGGAATCGACGCCAAGATTTCTACTTTTATTATTAATTCTGAAAAAAGACACTGCAACGGAAATCCTTGCTGAAAAGGAAAATGTTCTATCCTTTGGCCGCGGTTAAGGCTGAATGGCTGAAAATGAGATCGATAACGAGTGAGCGAACAGTCAAGCATCAGAAAAGAAAAAACTCAATTCGTCAGTATAGTTGCTTACGGCTGTTGAATCAAAGCCATAGATGCATTAACGTGACCAAGTGCACTACAAGTTGTACGCCTTGTTCCGAAGCAAGTACTACTCTGCATGTACGTACAACTGCAGTTCTGGTACTCTCAACACCAGGCCTGCTCAACACACCTGTGGAAACTGGTCTACAAGAAAGCAGGAAGTGCACACTGCTTGGACTATTGAGCGATATGTGCACGCAAAGGAACATGGCCGGACTGTCTGATGAACTTTATGTCATATGGACACATCGACAAGGACAATAGTGGAATCAGCAAAAGCATAGGGTACAAAGTCGTGAACTAACATATCTTATGATCCTTGAGTAAATGATTTATTTTAACTTTGAGTGCATTAGAGAGTACGTTCTACATTCCCGCATAAAAGAGAGAGAATTGGACAAGGTTTGACATCATTTTACTACTAATATAAACGTTTCAACAATATACGTCACACGATAAGACTAGCTAAAAGGCTCTATCCTTGAGTAATTTTATTTTGTGAAAAAAGAAATTTCATTGATATTAAAGCATATTACATCCCTTGATTACAATTACTGGCGAGGAGCTGGTTCCACATCAATATCTGAAAAAATTCAATTCCAAGTGTGTTAGTGCAAGTCTATTAAAAACGAAATATAACAGGCACCGTGCAAGTTTGAAATGCTTTACAAGTAGATCGTAAGGGGCAGACTGCATAATAATTGATAAACTACTGCATGTCATTTGTGGTTTGGAACATCATAAGAATCAATTTCATAATATGCAGCGTAATCACATGAGTTTTCATTGAGGTTACAAAAGCGTGCCACTAAGACATGCAGGGATAGGCAGGACACAGCTACAACATCTACACAAACAAAGAAATACCAAACAAGACCAAATGGCAAGATGGGGATCTCAGTACTGCCCATTTGGCAAAGGTGTTACACCGTATTTGGAAGAACCACAACGCCTCTTACACAAATCAACCAAAGTAAATGTTTTTACTACTGCACATTTACATGACGAAAGAACCTAAAAATAGATTTGTTTTTTAGATAACCGGGAGAGCTTTCTATTGAACGAATCCCCCCCCCCCCCCCCCAAAAAAAGTTGCAATTGTAGCAGTAGATCGGTGAACAAAAACAACAAGAATGAACTTAATTCTGGCGTTTTCATCTTTGGACTTCAATACATTGAATCCTTGATCCAGGTAGCCCTAGGAAGCAGCAACCTCAATCTACTTTTCTGAAAAAAAGAATAGTAATCTGTTACTAACTCCCCCATCGAGATATTCTCATCGGCGACTCATCAAATACAAAACATGATGAGAAGAAAAATACTTCAAAACAAACACTTTGGAATGTTGTTTATGTTGAAAATAGGGACACACGCACGCTATTACTTGAGTCTTGAAGAGAGCAGGGGGCTGCAGGGGTCAGAGACAGTTGGATACGTCCGATTTCACCAATATACAGCAAGCTTCAAACAGAATAGAAACAGAACTATATATACACTCGAGAATAATGAAAAAGAGCTTTTGTTATCATGGGAAATCACTCCAGGATGCTGGCTTGAAAAAACACAAAAAAAAATCTGAATAAACGCAGAAGATAGATGGCTCAAGAACCTGGTGGTTAATTCCACCCAGGTCCCAGGAGTGGATAAAAAGACAAAATCACAATAGTTGAAACGCAAGAGATATCCACCTTGGACGATTAAATATTTCTATACAAACAAAAGAAATACTTGAGTCCAAACAAAATAAATCGTGCAGCAAGTAAATCAGTAAAAAGAACCAAAGATTGGCGATGGGGCAGATGATTTCATGCAAGAGCATCGAACAAGGGAGCACCCTTCAGTCCAACCACAAACAGCGCAGAGCTTGATTTTAGCTCCCGTGCCATCCACTCAGCTACCAAGACAAATCCCTCTCCATTGTTCTTGGTAGGTGAATGGATGATTCGGCAGCTAATGAAACCCTACAGCCATTTCAGAGTGGACTGAAGAGAGCTCTCTTTCATAACTTATAACTCAAAGCCCCAAATGAGAAGAACCAAAAAGCGCACAAGCAGGCCAAATGCTTCATTTCTGGATGTGGAAAAAAGGAAATCTGCTTTTGACATCCACCAGATCATTGCAAGGTGCCCATAACAAACAGAAAGATTAGAGGACAGTCACTCAAGGGGTGGTAAATCAATACGAGTAACAGACACTGGAGGGGAAACATTGGGTTGAGATGGAGCTAGCCCAGGGAAGAAGAGGTGTTTTCTTTGATTTATCTCTCTACCACCGGGAAGAGGAAGAGTATCTTGTATTCCGTGGCTACCTAGGAGTATATGCTTGTAGTAGTTGGGAAGAGGAATGCCATAGCTCATGGATCCAAACACAAGGATGAAAGGCCTTAAATAGTGGAAGATGAGGGGCTGACATCATTTCTGTCAGTATAGCCTATAGGGCTCCTAGCTCCACCTATGGAAGAAATTTTTGTAGCAAGCTGGCACCGAACTTGAGTACAGCACAGATTTTGTCAAAAACTTTAAGAGTACAGCACAGATTTTGTCAACAACTTTAAGGAGTACTGCATATAGTTGGGGGCTAAACATACTGCATTTAGCTGGGGGCTAAACATATTTGTTTCAATTTCCATTTTTATTCGCCGTGGCGCTGTATTTATTCAGTAAATTTAAGACACTAGCATCTACTACCGGTTTACTGTATATGTCTCCATAAAAAAACAAAACAACGGCATGAGTGCTTTGGCTTCGTTTCAAATGCAAGAATCCAATCAGAAAATGAGCTGGACATGGGTGGTTCATGTAGCATTATGCATGGCTTACAGCAGCGAAGTTGCGTTGGAACATAGTTGGAAAACAACCCTTGACTCAATGCTAATGACATGCACAACTCCTCGTGTTCTAAGCAAAAAACTTCAGAAAAGTATACCTTGTCGTCCACCCCTTTGTCAGCTTTGAGTTCACCGGATTTTAAATTCTTTCCTGAAGCACAACAGTTCCAAGATGAATATATTAACCTCTTTGCTCGTCTTTCCAGGCAAAGCTGTTAAATTACTAGTAAAGTTTCCTTTTGGTATGCTTCACTACTCTTTGGAATATACTCATGGTGGACCGTCAGAAATATTGGAAAACAAACGTTTCCCGTAAGGCTTCCTTCATTCGTACAATCGTACTGTATGGTTTCATGCTTCATGAGATGGTTCGAGGCCTTACAGAATTTATAAATAGTATTCATGGAATATCTGTCTTTTCATGATTGGATTATTGTAATGATGCATTTTTTTCTCTGCAACACTCTAGTTTGTAACAATGAAATTGCAATTGCCACTAATCGATCTGGACTCTATGCGTATTAGGCCTAGTTTTGATGAAATAGCTAGGGACACGCAGATCTTCTTCGTTGGTAGGTCGTTTCCAATCCTAGATTCGTTAGCAAGTTCCAACAAAAGCACATAACTCTAAGCAAATTCCTCGACCTCGCAGAGCGTCCCCAATGGTAAAGACAGTTAAAAGGTAGCAGCTAACTCTTATAAAGAATTAAAGAGAAGTAGGGTTCATATTTAAGTCTCTCATTTTTCTTAAAGCTGCCACTTGAGTCAAAGTTAGTTACCTTCTCTCTCTTCTTTTTCTCCAATAAACAATTCTAAGAGTTAACTAAGAGGCAACCATTGAGGACACTCTCAAAGAGCCGTTCATCGGCGGATTGGCCCAACAATATTTTTTAAAAATAAAAAAATAACATGCTCAGGGCTTGAACGGCTGCTTCACAATTCTGCGCAACAATTTGCTTCGTTCATTCTCTACGGGCCGGAGAAATCCGGACCGGTGTTGAGTTATGCTATATTTCTCGTAGTATATTTAGGATCAGGAATCGCCCGGAATTCTACAGAGGCTGCAGCATGCTGACTAGATGGAGCGCGATGAGCCGATGACAAGGATCGTAAAACAGCTAGGTAGTACGTATTTTTTAGCAGGCGGAATCAAATCGAATCAAAGAGTAGACGAGATTTTGTTCGGGAGAACAGACAAAGCAGGAAGATAGCAGTTAGATCTCCTCGTCGTAGCAGATATGATATCCTTTAATTGCTTTCGGTTTTCACAAGGCATGTTCATTCAGTCACTGTCGTTTGATCGACCCGGCCCTCTGATTAAACATAAGATTCCATATGCCTGAAATTGTCCTATCCATCGGACGGTGATGGGATCTCTGCAATCATGCATCTCCCGTTGTGTGGTGTGATTTTCTTTTTCCAATACTACTCCGACGCCGAGTCAATTAGAACTCGCTACTACTGCAGAAACGATCAAGTTCCCTACGACATCGAAGGGATAGTATCCCTACAAAACGTTACGATTATCGTAGGGAAAGAGAGCGTTCCCAACACCTGAACACATCATCTTAGATTTTTTTTGGTATATTATTAGTATCAAATTGTTATTTTACGCGGACTGAGTGACTTACTAGCAGTACCAACGCGTCATGCAGGCAACTTTGAGTATCATTTTTCCCTGAACGAAGCTAATGTCACTGTACAGACCATACAATTGTGCTCACTGAGAGTTGCTATATGTAGGAGCACCAGTATATCACCTACCGATAACCAATGCCAACATCATCATAAGATCGCGTGACATTTTCGTCCCGCTGATAAGATTCTTGGTCTTGACCATCAGTTTGTCCCCTCACCTTTTCTACGGAACTTATATGGACCACAAACCATTTTCACAGGCACAGTAAGAAACAAGAAAAGGCTGGTGGAAATCATACAAACTCGTACAGTTTTTCGCCTTTATAGGAGTTCAAAGGTTTGAATATACCCCAAGCTATGCATGATGGAGTAGATAGATGCATGCCAGATACTCATGGACTGCACCAAGGCAGCTGCCAGAGCTGCAAATTACAAACAGATTAGATGCAATGCAAGTTCCCATGCACGTCGATTTGCAGGCAAGGTGTGTTGCATGGGTCGATTTGCAGCTGGTTTTGTCCCAAAGCTACAACCTTCTTTCTCCGAAAGCAGGGAGATGCTGCTGCTGCGCTCCTCACCGCCGACAACTTCGTCGAAGTAGTAGAAGCTCCAGTACCTGAGCCTGACACTTGGGGACCAGTACGTTCCGTAGATGGTCCCGGTACTAACAGTCTATGACGACGGAGATGCAGCTTGCATATGAAATGGTTAGAGTTTCCCCATCGGTTAGAGTCATCAGCTGCCTCTTAGCATTTTCATCTAATAAATAAATTGAGCATGGGTCCTACAGATCAGAATTTTTTAATGTTACTTGAGGCAGCAGCTGGGAAATGTGTGGCTCGCGGGTGCATTCTTCTCTCCTGGCCTTGGTTCGCGTGTCAAGAGCTAGCGCTTGGTGAAGCAACAGCGAGCCTCTCTCTCATACCCTTTTTCAATAAACAATCATTTCTGCTA
This sequence comes from Eragrostis curvula, assembly GCA_007726485.1. Lineage (NCBI taxonomy): Eukaryota > Viridiplantae > Streptophyta > Magnoliopsida > Poales > Poaceae > Eragrostis > Eragrostis curvula. Next base: position 18,177,123 of record RWGY01000009.1, on the reverse strand, counting down.
GCGCTTACACGCCCGTTGGGGAAGCTCTTAGGTGGAGTTTTGGTGTGAGTTCTAGCATAACATGCCGCAGCGAGCTTGCTTAGGGAATTGTTAATGGAGGTTGAGTTTTGATGTATACGTACATGTATGTTTGAAAGCGCCTAGAAATATGATGGAGGTGGCCCCTGTGAGAATATCTGTCTAGGGGACCTTTTTTTTTTTTTTCGAGTGTCTAGGGGACCTTTTAACTGCAGGGGAGCATTGACAATTCATTCCCTGTTGTTTTTGCACATGTCGGAACTTTTGGTTGCAGAAGGCCCTGTGTGCCATCTTTTACAAACTCAGGGAGAACTCCTACAGACAATTACCCTATGAAGGTGTGACAATGTATATACATTGGTTCTATAGCATGATTAACGACCTTGGAGTAAGCTCTTTGTTTGCTCATGTACTAGTCTTCGACGTGGGCACACATAGGTCGGAAATTACAAGAAAGGATGATAAATGGATACTGTCCACTTACTCAAGAAAAATCACATAATTAATGTTGAGGATTTTTACGGTACGCCTAATACCCCTAGTACATATTGGTGGTAATCCAGATTAGTTATCCTCCTACCTCTAGTGTCACTAGTATTCTTGAACAGTATTAATAATACTAGGGGTATTTTAATGGGAAAAAAAACAAGTGATGACTTTAAATTGGTTGCAGCACTACATACTGGTGGTAATCCAGATTAGTTATCCTACTACCTCTAGTACCACTAATATTCTTGAACAGGATTTTGGCGACGGGGCAGGACGACGAGATCATAGGTGGCGTCAAGACGAGTTTGTAGGAGAGGAGGTGGTGCATACAGGAATTCTAGTGGGTGACGACGCGACAGAAAACGAATTGATAGAGCTAAAATGACCATGGTACCTTTTATGACACTACTAGTATAATAATGATGGTATTAGGCACCGTATAACTTCTCATAATACTAATTACAAGAGTACACATATACAAATATCAGTAAGGCTATTCTTAATGGGAGTTTTATTTTTATTAAATGACATGCCACATAAACAAAAGTGATGACATGGCATCATATTTTTTAGGAGAGGGGAAAAAGTTTCATCTAAATGAAAATTGGTGTTGCACTATTTCCATCACTTTGAAACCTATTAGAGTGTTAAGTTTCATTTCATGAACTCCCCACCAATCCCATAGAGGTATTAAATGCTTTGATATGCCTATATATGAAACAACAAAAAATGAAACCTACCATTAGAGAGAGTTGTTTCATTAAAGATTTCAAACCACTTTAGATGATGTGTCATTTTAGAAACAACAAAATGAAATATGCCATTAAGACTAGCCTAAGCATTCAATTTGTTTTTCACGATATATGGCGGAGGCCTGGTTTGGGACTGGATTCGGGAATGACGATTCTCGGTAGCCTACCGTCATCATACCATAATGCACCACCCCTGTCACCAGTGACGAACCATGCCTAAGAGCAAGCCCATCGCGAGGCGATACGCCAACCCGTGTCAGATTTTGCAGAATAAAGTTAGGAGAGAGAAGGGAGGTTGGCGCATCTGCCAGCGACAAGCGTGTACCGGCTCCAAGACTGCAGCGGGGACAGTGGCATCACCCTTCCCTCTCTGTCATGCAGGCCCTACACATGTGCTGAAGTCTACAAAGAGCCTATGCGTTGCTTGTTTGGGCTGTTGATTGTCGCCAAATTGACTGTACGTGGTCTCGCAATGGCCTTGCTCTAATGTGCTTAAGCTGGGGCAAACCCTACCTTTGTCGTGACACTGAAAATACCGCAAGTTGTATGGGAGGTCTACCTATAGCTACCACTCATGTCCTCCACGGTGACTTCACATCCTACTGCCCCTCGTCATCGCCGCTAATCATTTCGACAATATAGTATTTGACACCAACTTACTCAGGTAGTTTGTATTTTCCAATATGACATTGACTTAAGAGCGCCCTTAATGAAGCAGCTAAGAGTTAGCAAATATAACATTTTATAAGAAAAGTAAGCAGAGACAAGGCTGCTAACTCTTGTTCAAAAGTTAATTCTCAGCATAAATGAGATACTGTCACATGGTACATACATAGAAAAAAATCATTTTAAAAGTTAGCAGCTACCTATAACCATTAAGGACGCTCTAAGTAGTTTGCATTTTCCAATACGGCACCAACTTTCCATGCATCTAAGTAGTATTTATCTTTCTTTCGACCCTAAATAATTTGTATTTTATCTAAATTCTTCTATGTTTTATAACTATTGGTTCAAAAAAAATCATAGTGCGGTACTATCAATGTGGGTGAAGAAGGGATTCAAATCTCAGCCTTTAAGTGATGCAAACTTTTATTCGAAGCAGCTATATAAGTAATCTCTGGTCCTTGAACGTTATCTGATGCTTTGATCTACACTGTTTAAGAAATTAGGAACGTGAAACGGATCCATTCCGTCGAAATGATGGCTAAACGATGCCTAAGACTGTTTTGAATCTAATTAAGAAGCCCTGTGTTACGAAGCGGAGCTACATCTGGACGGTGCACGGCAACGTCTCGGCCGCGGAGCAGGGCAGGTATACCTGTGCGCGACCTCTTGTTACCGCGACGTACGTGAGAACCTGCGACGACACGGACACGGCCCTGCACCGTGATGGGAGCCAACGCTGCGCCGGCCGGCAGCCCGGCACACGTACTGCTCGGCGCTGCAGAGCGCGCGCTACGTACGTAGTACGTGCCAGCCTGCGACACGGCCCGATCGATCGACCCCGTGACGGCAGTGAGCACGCGCTGGTCGGCACCGTCACGCCCGTACGTACGTGCCCCGTCCGGCAGCCGCGCTTTCCCGGCGCCGAAGGAATCCTTGCACACGGCCCGCCGGCCGCGCGGTGTGCCGTGGCCACGGGCGCCTCTGCATGGCCTGCCCGCGCCCTGGGCACCCGTACGTACCACCGCGACGCGCGGGGCCAGCCGGGCCGGCAAGGGACGACTCGTCTTGTCTCGTCTTCTTTTTCTTTCTTTCCACTGCCCGGCCGTCCGGGTTCGGTCCGGCCGTAGGGTGGCGATGGGACGTTGGAGTGGAGTGTGTTGCGTGCTTTCTCCTGCTGCCCGTCCGTCCTGACGGGCCGCGCGCTAGCTAGCTGCTGGGTGGCGTGGGATTTCTCGATGGGGTCCGCTCCGCTCGCGCTCACACGTCCCGTCCGGTCGCGTCGTGCCTGCGGTGCCGTGTCGCGTCACGCGCTCGCGCCGCGGGCTCCAGTCTCCCCGTCTCCGATCCATGGACGAAGAAGAGTCCTGCCACGTTCCGTTGCCCAACCGAGCGATGATGCGTGGCGACTGCAGAGCAGTCTCGGGAACAGTCTGTTCAGATGAGAGTTTCTGTGCATGGTCGTCAATGCAGAAACCGCAACTTCAACATTGGGAAGCTGGATTAGAGAGAGAGAGAGAGAGAGAGAGAGAGAGAGGGGCAGTCACCCGGGAAAAGCTGGGCGGAGTTCTGGATGGAGCCCGTGGGCTGATTGCGCGTGCATCGCTGGCGCTTGCTATAGCTCGTGGGCTCATCCGCTCATATAAATGAACCCGTTATGAGTGCAGATCATGGGCCAACTCAATTACCGATGCTTCTTGCCTCGAATTTTTTTTAATAATAATCATATTTTAAAATTATCTTTTATTAATAACCGGGCATGTTGAAAATTTGCAAACCGAACCTATCAGTCGCCCAGCCACCGGACGATTAGGGCTTATCGCCCGTTAGAGAAGCGATTAGGTTTTAATCGCCAGTCCACAGGGCGACAAGAGAGACACGTCGTTCAGTGGGGCCCGCCACGGATGCCGCAGAGGCTAGTCGCCCGTTAAGCGGGCGTCAAGGGCGCGATTCCTTTATCAACACTGCTTCCTCTCGCACGTGTGTAGGGTCCACAGGCAACCTTATCTCTTCCGTTTACTCATCCTCCAGAGCAACTACGGTCTTGGCCTGGGACCTCAGATCCATGGAGGAAAGCTTTATTGGGAAATGACTAACTGCTCAGATTGCTGAAGGTTGGTCTGAGCGAAGGGAGGATTGAGAGCAGACTGAGGTATGGATTGATTTTCTGGAAGTAATTGGATCGATCCCCTTTGCCGTTTTCTTCCTTTTTCTTACTGTTTTTCTCTAGCTGAAGCATCCACGCACCAAGCAGAAAGTCGAGAGTTACCCATAGCAGAGTTATTTGGATTGATTACTCGCGAGGCCATGGGCTCGATTAACCTTCCGTATTCACTCGATTATTTTGACACGCAGTTCACACGATTTCATGTTTCGTTTTCTCGCTCGTATCTCCCTGTTGCCCATTGGGCGGGCGATTGGCCCCACGGGCCGCCTTGTCGCCCTCTGGACAGCCGAGAGGGCCCTGTCGCCCATTCATGGGGTGACATGTCTCTTCACGTCGGTGCAGGGTGCCACGGTGGCAGCCTGTCGCCCTCTTAACAAGCGATAAGCCCTAATCGCCCGATGGGTGGGCGACTGGTAAGTTAGTTTTGCAAATTTTCAAAACGACCGGTTATTAATAAAAAATAATTTAAAAATGCGATTATTATTAAAAAAAATTCTCTTGCCTCTTCCCCGCCCGTGCCCGTGAGGCCGTGACCTGCAACTAACGGCCCAATGTAGATTCTGGGCCGTCGTTCCTCCATTAAAACCGAAAAGGGATTAATGGAGCCTGGTATGGCCGAGTTGCTGAGCAAAAAAATTTGTTGTCGTAACCGGCTCTACTACTTGTAGCCTTCCTACGAATTTCTTTGCGGGGCGGCCCATAGTTGTTGTTTTCCTTTAGACCCGGCCCATAGTGGTTTGGTTACGTGATAGAATTGTTGAAACTTGCCAAAAAAATAAAATAAAAAATCTCTGATTGCCAGTGACTATCTAGAATATTCGTATTTACCCTGATGAAGTTGCACGAACACCACGCCGGCCGAGTGCCGTTGCGAATCATGAGCAAATTCGGAGAGGAAACAGCTGTCATCCCACCGTCGTTTCGGCGCGTCGCCTTCCGAATTCCTCTTCTCATTGGCAGGGACAATTTATAGCCCTCCGATCGGGCCGACCCGGTCGTATCCGTCCGTCCGTCCACTGAAATCCCCCCCGCCCACCGGGGGCCGAATCCATCCCCAAATCGAGCCCGCCCACCGGCCGTCCGCCGCCCGCCCTCCCGCGTCCCCGGCCGAGAAAACCCTAGCTCCGACTCTCGCCGGCGATGGAGGCGCCGGACGAGGAGGCCGGGCTGGGGCTCCCCGAGGGCGAGCGGCTGCTGGAGGTGACCCTCATCTCCGCGCAGGGGCTCAAGCCGCCCTCAGGGCTGCGGCGGCGGCTGCAGGCGTACGCCGTCGCCTGGGTGGACGCCGGGCACCGCCTCCAGACGCGGCCCGACGCCGCGGGCGGGCTCGACCCGGCGTGGCACGCGCGGCTCCTCTTCCGCGTGCACGAGGCCGCGCTCGCCGACGACTCCCGCGCCGCCGTCACCGTCGAGATCTACGCGGCCGCCGCGGGCTCCTGGCACCTCGGCGGGGACTCGCTCGTGGGGTCCGCCCGCTTCTTGCTCGGCGACCACGGCCTCCTGTCCCGCCCCGTCGGGTCCCCCTCCATGTTCGCGGTCGGCGTGCGACGCCCCTCGGGCAGGGTCCACGGCCTCCTCAACCTGGCCGCCAGCCTTGTCGCCGTCGCGCCGTCCCCGGCCGCCTCCCACGCCCTCCGTCTCTCGCCCGCCGTCTCCCTCAGCGGCCTCTCCGTCGCGCCCAACCCGAGTAGCGTCCTCCGCGTCTTGAACCGGTCGCACCCGACGCCTCCACCGTCCCCGAAGGTGCTTACGCCCAAGAAGCAGCCGATCGCGGTGAAGCCGAAGATTACGGGGTCGGAGGATGGGAGCGATGACGAGGGGGATGAGAACACGGCAGGGATGATGGGCGGAATGGGGATGATGTTCTGCGGGCCTTGCCTCTTACCACTCCCAAGAAAGATACACACGAGCCCCTCAGACGAGAACCTACAGGCCTTCGCTGGCATCTTCACTGGGAGTCTCAGGCATTGCCGAACGGAGCCCTCATTGTCGTCGAGGAGCCCGTGCAAATAGGTTCGATTCTTTCTGTTTGTTATGGAGATAGCATGTTTCCTGTTGTTGTGAGTGATTAGTTTCTTGATGATGAGGGTATAGTGCTGAGTTGTATCATAGCATCTCTTACTATCATTGGAAGTACATCACATGAAATTTTGAGTGGGCTCAATGGAATTGTAGAGTTTTGAGTGCCGCAAGGATTTATAGCTAAGAAATTCTTTTGGTGGTGTTTGTCTGTGATGTTGGAAGAAAGCTGCTTCTTGCCCAACACAAGGAGTTGTCATTTCAGAACTTGCAGCATTGACATAATCTTCATTTCCATTGTTATTTTCTTGTAGCTAGTTTTCAATTCATACGTCACTGATTCACGTGGGTATTTTCTGCCACGGAATTGGTGATTCAGGGCGCACGACGTTTTTAGCTCTCTTGATGATGTACCTTTACTGCGACTTCATGAGTCGCTGTGGGTTGGTTGGGTTCTAGTGGAATCTCATGATCAGATTTGGTGCTAGACCATTGTAATTTGGGCATGACTATGGTAGCAGGTTTCTTGTTCGGTACTCGGTAGATTGCTTTTTATATTGTTCATTTATTTGATTGGTCTTTCATGTACAATCAACTGTAGAATACTAGAACATTTCTGGGAAAGCACAGCATAAATTTACCAATTTTGGGAAATTTGGTTGTGATTTTCTCACACAAATTGAGGTAGAACTTTAGTTTGTTATCAAGGTGTGATTCCTGGTGGTATGTTTTGAAGAATTAATTGCATGGGTTGGCGAAATGCATAGAATAGCAATTTGGTGATCATTGGCCTCATGACTAAAGAAAAATGCTTATTTCTAGTCGCAGAACGTCAGCCAATCCAGTGCTTCAAAGCTAATTGCAACCAATAATAATCCTTTGATTGTACTGTGAGGATGAAGATGATAATAAATATCATTCAGTTTATATGTAGAGAGCATTATAGCCCTAACCCCCACCCACCCACACCTAAAAGGGTTGTTTTAGCAGCTTACAGATGCTTATTATTGGGTGTTTTTTCCCCACCCCAAAGAATATAAATTAACAGAATAGCCAGTCCAGTTACCTTTTATGTATGAGTTCTTTCATTAATGAGCCTCAGCCTTAAATCGTGACGAGTATAAAGCAAAATTATCTAATTGACTGGGAAGACAAATAGAATGTCCAATGCTCTTCAGATTTTAGTGACTGAGATGGAAGGAACATTGGCAGGGTGCAGCAGCATGAGTACTTATCTTACAAATTTTGGTCGTATGGCCAGTGTTAGCTTGGTTTTCTGTTTGTATTCTTCATTTCTTCCCTAGTGAATGCTACTCTGACTAAATGATTGCCGTATTGTTTACTTCCTGTCCATAGTTTACTCGAGTTAAGTAATGTATCACTGTTCCGTGCCACTAAATTTGACTTAATATGTGATGTTTCTAGCATTTCGGCAGTTATAATGGTTGAACATGTGGAATCTCATATCAATTGTGTGGCTGTAGCTGTCTGACTCCTGTCTTTCTTTCAGTTATGCTATGCTCCTATTATATGGTGGGAATAACCCGGACACCAAAATCTTACTTGGATTTCATAGGTTTAAAGGTTCATTCTATCTTGGCTTAACACAAAAAGAAAAGAATGCTTGGGCCTTTAGGGTGTAAATCAGGCTTTGCAATGCACAGATAGGGTCCATATTCTGTGTTGTTCCACAGGTGTATATTTATGGCATTTCAAGTTGTGACAACTTTGGCAATTGTACCTGGTATTGGCTTGTTTTGGGCCTCCTGTGATGCTGATGTCGGGACCTTGTTGAGTATGTGAAGGTTGTGTCTATTTGACCTTTCTTGTGCATCTTGCATGGTTTTTCAAGTTCTTATCTTCGCTATCTGCTGTACTGTATCCTTGTCAAGGCAAAATGTTAAGATAAACTCACCCATGAGAACACATGAGTAAGCGCTTCAAGGGAATGTGCATATGTTACATCAATCGTCAGAATAATAAATTGCTAGCTGTTTTTTAATTTATGCCATCTACTTCTTACAGTCTCAGTATGTAAGATTAACCATTACTACTGTAAGAAATGTATAGTTGTGACATGCCCAATCTTGATGATATTCAGCATGTTAGTGATCAAAATCATGCGTGACAAAATAGTTAGTACATATCCTGCCTTGGGTGATTCGTTTGTTGGTTTGTTATTCACTTAATTTTGTGTTTGTCACATTTTTTTACTAGACATGGGTATGTTCTTGGCAACACATGTCGGAGCGGGCAGATAATATTTTGCTGAAGTTTTGGTTCAGAGTTGTTTCATGCTTCTATCCTGTGCATCAGTGCATGCACCGATCATCTGAAAGACTGAAACTGACCCGAGCTGTCTGTGCAATTTGCGTCATCGCAACATACAATTCTAGCATGTTCTTAGGGGGTGTTCGTTTTATGGGGGCCTAAAATTTAGAGGGGTCTAAAAAACAATCTTATCATTTAAGAGTATTAAATAAAGTTTAATTACAAAACTAACTGTAGAACCCCTGGTCTAATTCGCGAGACGAATCTAATGAGGGTAAGCAATCCGTAGTTAGACGATGGTTACTGTAGCATTACTGTAGCAAAACATAGCTTACTTAGGCTCGTTAGATTCGTCTCGTAAAGATGTACCCATCTGTAAAAAGGTTTTGTCATTAGACTTTATTTAGTACTAAATTCTCTTTATTTAGAGGCCTCTAAAATTTAGCGCTAAAAGAAACGAACAGGGCCTTAATCATGACTGTCACTACTCTTTAGCTATCAAACATGAATGAAGTATCCTTTGTGGTAAGAACTGTCCTACGGAAGTGATCCTGCATGAATAGCTGCCACTCACTGGAGATGTTCTCTTTACTGTTTGCCTATTGGATCTTCTTTACCATCAGCATTCTAAAGTTGTCATCATGGTTTCCATCAGTTTGGTCATATGTGCATTTTTTTCTATCCACTTTCTAGGGTAGGATCTTATGATATGATTTCTCATGTTCCATGTCAGAACCCTTTGTACAATGACCTATCGAGTGGGGCTAACTGTTTGACAGTTCAGAACTAAAAGGGCCACTTGAGGCCATCAGATTTACGTGGAACCCGCTGTTCCTTTGCTTATTGCGCTTATTGGACAGTGCATAATCCTCCAAAAAGCATCCATAAAGAAGTACTTGTTGAGGGTGACCTTACATCAATGGCCATCCATGGTTACCGCTCAAGTCACCACATATCTTTTTTTTCGTCCCTCGTCTAGCTGTGATCCACGTAATCCTGATTAAGGTGCTGCGTCGACGTATCGAAGTACATGTGTTGTTTCTTGGATCCTGCTATTATTTATTGAATTCTTTTGTACGGACAATTTGTCGAGTGGGATCCCATTCGTTCATTCTCCTTTATACTAAGAATCGCCCGTTTCTTCAACTTTTCAAGTGCCGCGCTTTGTGAAAGACTTTTAGGAGGCGGCGAGCATCAAGCACCTCACAAAGATTGTTCCATTATTCGATTCGGCACTTGTCGTGCTGTTCCCTTTCATGCCAAATTGCGGAGATCACATTGGAGGGCTAGCTGTCGCCTCCAGGTCCTGCTCTTTCGATGCTGTTGCATATACGGTGTATATGTACGAGATTCCAAGGAACATGCTTCGTTGCTTTGGGCATCATGGACCTTTATTGATCTGAAATGTTTAGGACAAATGGTGTGCTGTGATGCCACAAGTGGAAAGCTTAGCACAAATGTGGCGACCAAAGCATGGCCATGGCTTTTCCTGGTAGGCGTGGCAATGACATTGCTTGGTGCGGTTTCAGATGTCCGAAGCGAACAGTGGAGGAGCTGGCTCTAGTGGGCTTGCCACTCATGCCTCCCGGTGTCTTTTCCTCCCATGTTTCAAGGTAAACTCTTTTTTCTGTGGTTTTGTGTCTGATCATATCGAGAAAGATGTACCACAAAGCTATTTTTGTCCCCATGCCGAACAATTTGAAATCTGCCAAGTGAGAGAGTTTCTGTGACACTTGACATCCTTTTTTTTTCAAAAGTTGATGCCCTGCAAGATTGTGCATATTCAATTGTTTCTTGATTTCTTCCCCTGCTGTATACAGCGGTTTCAGACAGCGAAAGCGTCTACAGAATTGCTGGTACACCAAACATGAAACATAGATACGCATCATAGATGATTGGGGTTTTGGTGATTTTACCTCTCTTTCCGAATCTAATGGTGATTTTACCCCTCAAATTTCCACTTTGCGATTTTGCCCTCCCTTTTCAAAAACGAAGAGGCCGTTTACCCCTGGTTTTCAGTTCCGTCAAGCCAGCGTGGATTAAAGCATAAAAAAAAAAACGATTTAGAAAATGGGAAAGGACCGAAGTACCCTTCTCTGTTCTCTCCTCCCGTCTCCTCCTTCTCTGTACTCTCTCGTGACCTCTTCTCCCTCCCTTTTCTTTCTCTCCCTTTCTTCCCCAACCCTAACCCTAGGTGCTCAAGCTCAAGCCGCCATGGGAATGGAGATGCGGCGTCCTGGGTAGCGGCAGGAGAGAAGGGGCTGGAGGGGCGCGCGGCAGGAGGAGTCTGGCCCGGAGGGGAGCTCGGGCAGGAGGGGGCGCGACTGGAGGAGACCGGGCTGGAGGAGGCGCGCGGCAGGAGTATTCCGGGCTGGAGGGGAGCTCGGGCTGGAGTGGAGCTCGGGCAGGAGGATCCGTGCTGAGGCGCGGCTGGTGGGGACCGGAGGGATTGCGGCAGGAGGAGACCGGGCAGGAGAGGGCTCGGGCAGGAGGAGACCGGGCAGGAGGGGCGCGGCAGGAGAGAAGGGGTGCGGCTTGAAGGGGACCGGACAGGAGGAGACCGGGCAGGAGCGGCGTGGACAGCAACTCAACATGGACACCAACAATGCTAGGTATGAACAAATTCGGTTCTCTGATGTGTGTAAGATTAGATATACGATGTTTATAGGGCGTTTAAATCCTCAGATTGTGTATGTTTTACTATGATTTGGGATTTGAGATGTAATAGTTAGGCTTGCTCAATGGTTTGGGATTTGAGATGTAATAGCTAGGTGTTGCTTTTGTTAGACATGAGGCTTATGTTTGGACTTGTTATGATGCTCTTTTGTTGGACTTGCTATGGTGCTGTTTTGTTGGACTCAATCGTTCATGTTGGACATGTTAGATGCTTTATATTGGACATGTATAATGTGGTTGTGTCATCCTATGTCCTGATTATTATGCTTGGTGAAAATGTTGCCCAACTATTGCTGAAATGATGTTGAAATGCTGCTGAATTTGTGTCACAATTTTGCTTAAAATATTGCTGTTTTGTTGGCAAAAATGTTGTCCAAATATTGCTGTTTTGTTGGCAAAAATGCTGCTGTTTTTTTTTTCAAAAAATATAATTTCGAAATATATTAAAATTGTGGACTTAATTTGTTGCTGTCCAATGTACACAATATTTGCAAACAGGGGTAAAATCACACACTGATGCAAAAAGTAGGGGTAAAATCGCAAGGGCATTTAAGTCTTTTTACAGCAGATTTAACACCGTCAAGTCTCTCTAACGGAAGAGGGGTAAACTTAGCCTTCGTTTTTGAAAAAGAGGGGTAAATTCGCAAACTGGAAATTCGAGGGATAAAATCACCATTAAACTTGAAAAGAAGGGTAGAATCACCAAAACCCCTAGATGATTTGTTCGGAAGCTAACTATTGCTACGGCTGTTTCACAATTGGTCAGTAATTCCAGTATTATATTGCCTTTCTGTATCTTTGCCTTTGCTGACAGAATTACCAAAATGCAATGCCCCGGTTGCTCTGGAGTTTAGGCGAGCATATTATTTATTGCTAACTGGCAGAAAACATTTGATGTGCTTATTAGGATTTTTTTTATCAAATATTTCCAGCCCTTTTGATGCTCAACTTTGAATGACCATGCATGGCCGCATGTTTATCTGCAAGTACTTCTGGGGGACGCTCATATTTGGCGCCCTGGCGTGTACTTAAAGCTGTGCTTCTCATGCCTTCAGAACAGTCATCTGCGTTGTCTTCTTCTATTGTTTGTTAATCTCAAACAGCGCGGGTCACTACTGAATTACGTACTGCCATCTTTCGGGTGAGAGTGGTCACTGTGCTAGCTCCGGTCCAGGCCTCCAGCTGAGCTACTCACTGTGCCGTTCAGAACCCGCGTTAATCCTCTTGTTGGATGCACTAATAGCTTCTCACAATTAAAGCCTAGGCCTGGTAATATCAGTGTCCCAAACCTAGATGCCCAACGGTCTCTATCAGATAAGAGTAACTTCAGAAAATAAGATAGAAGTACTGGAAAATGGAGCTGAGGTTCTTCATCAGTTGACACCCTGCTTGCGAGGATGTAAGTTAATTGGCGATTTGCAGGGTTTAATGAGAGCACTTTTCCGTTGTTCAGTGCTTTCTTGTTGGAGATGATTATTCAGTCCTTTTTGAAGAACTTGTTCGAATGAATCCTCATAATCTTTATAGCAGGAATGGAGTTTGTAACTTTGCTTCTTGCGCCCTGCTGGACCAGGTGTCGGTAGGCACGTATCATATCTTACGGGTACACTCGTGAATTGCGTCAACTGCAAGTGCCATCCTCTGGCTGAGACCTCTGGAACTCTAAATCTCCTTTTAAAAACCGAGAATGGGCGACAAAGATAAAACTAGTACAATTAAGCACAGCTTGAACACAGTAAGTGAATCTGTCTGTGAGATACGGTGGCCACTTAATTTTCCGGTTGCAGCAGTGCTGCAACTGACAGGCAGCACAGTACTCTTCCAAAACCGCGCTTGGTCCATTGGAAGTCGGGAAACCTTGCTGGAGGCCGATACGGCGGGGCACGCACCGCACCGTGGATCTCGCTCACGACGACGACGGCCCCTCATGCACGCAAGCACTGCACTGCAGGCGTGTCGTCGCCGCGCGCCGCGCGCACTGTGCGTTGGTGGGTTCATGGCGCAAAAGTGCGGCGCCAAATAATAAAGTGGCCAAAAGCGACTGATCATGTGAAGGAAGGATCGTCAACGGTGCCAGTGCGCGCGCTCCGTCGCAAGTGTGTGTGTGCGCCGAAAAAAAAAAAAAGGAGCGACGGCGCACGCGCCGCTCCAGCCCAAAAGCGACCGGTCGGTTCGGTCGGGAGAGCAAAGTGACACGCACGTGATCGATCGACCGGCGGCCGTCGACAGCAGCGAGGCGGTGATTTGGTTGGGGCCAACCCCGGGCACGGGCACGGCCTGCAGGCTCTGCCGCCCCGCCTGCGAACGCCTACGACGGCGCCGGAGCGCGTACGAGAGCCCAGCCTCCAGCGGCGAGGAAATGCGGGACGGACGCGGAGCCCGACACGGCGCGGGTAGGCGGTGTAGCATGGTCCATGTCGCCTACGGCTACGGGTCCGGCTGCGGCACGGCGTGGTAGTAGTGGTAGTAGTAGCATGGGCGATGGCACGTTGCTTTCGCGGCCCCTGTCTGCCCCGCTGCCTGCCGCGCCGCTGCTCGATCGGCTGCTGCTGCGGTGGCCGCAGCCAGCAAAAGCCGCCGTGGCGCGGCCCCACTAGTAGAGGAAAGATGTGTGCTGCTACGATGCGATGGTGTACGCTACGCTACCACGTAACAGGCGTAGGTAGGGCGCCCGCCAGTACGGACGACGCAGGCAGGATCCCGTTGCCTCCGCCGTCGTGTGCCGCGTTCCGTTGGGATCCGCGGCTCGATCGGGCCGCCCGGCCGCGGTCGCGTTCATTGCTTGCAGTCGGGGGCATGCATGGCATTGCCGCAACCCGAGGAGGACATAACGGCGGCGGCGCGGCAATTGTTTATGGCCAGGCCGGGACGCGCACCTGGCAAGCACTAGGAGGGGCGTTGGCGGGGCGCGGGGCTGGGTGGGCTGGGCGACGTGCTCGCCGCATCGGTGTCTTGCCGTGGCCATGCCGCGACGCGTCGCGTGGCGGGAGAGCAGAGAGCACAGGCAGGCGGGGTATCGCTCGCGGTTTTGCGCGCCCATGCCGTGGGCAGCTCTCGTCTGCTGCCTTTGCCTTTCGTGTTCGAATGCATCATCGGTTCGGTCGTCAGATGGCTGGCTGGCTGGCGGCTTTGCTTGTTCCAGACGACTGCTGCCGTGCCGAAGAACAAACAAAGGAAGGAAACGCATGCCAGTTGTTGTTTCCGCGAGTTTCACAAAACTAGCCGAAAATGTTGTGTTTCGATAAATTCTGTCCCGTTTGTTTCCTCGTGAGCTCTGTGGCACGAGTCTCGCTCTAAAAAAACAAAACCAAAAGCGGGGACCATTGGTAGAGGATCGGATAATCACGCACCATAATTCGCAATGGACAATCCTATTAGCTGGCTGCCTCTTCCAAATAAAACCGTATTAGCTGGTTTCCACTGTAGTTTTCCATGTGTGGAGCCGACTAATTGCACATGTTTTGGCTAATTAGTACGTCATTGATGCCGTCTTTCCTGCATTGCCAGGAAAAAAATCAAAGCAGAATAATGTTGTAGATTGATAAGCTCCACGAATTCAAGCATCAGCGATTGAGATATAATATATGTGGCTGTTCGATTATTTATTATTTATTTATGGAATCAGTAATGTGCGAATATGCAAGCTTAATTATATGTCTTTGGAATGAGACAACGCGTTTTCAACCTACTTGCACCACGATTCGTGCTCGCATTGTCTAATACTACTCGTCACATTGCAGGCACATTCACATTACTACGAGTGATAGCTAAGGCGTTGCGTCATGTTTTCACTCTTGTTTGTCGTGTTTCTGTCGGTCTCGTGGTCTTGTGTTGTGATGAATTGTGAAAGCACTTTAGGTACCAAGACCATATGGTTCTGTAACAATTTTTTGTGAACCAAAATATGCTTTCCAGAGAAATATACTAACCAAGTTCCATAAAAATTACTTAATACAATAGAATTTCTAATTCCGGTTGCTGATTTTTTTAATAAAAAAATCCTCCCTGCCATTTAAAACTAAACAACGATATAAGACTAGGGTGCGTTCGGCGCACGCCCCTCTAAAATTTAGAGGGGTCTAAACTAAAAGAATCTAGTACTAATAAAGTCTACTGACAAAACCTTTTTACAGATGGATACATCTTTACGAGACGAATCTAATGAGCCTAATTAAGCTATGTTTTGCTACAGTACCATCGTCTAATCATGGCTTAACTATCCTCGTTAGATTCGTCTCGCAAATTAGAGAGAGGATTCTGCAGTTAGTTTTATAATTAAACTTTATTTAAGATAAGATTTTTTTAGTTTAGATCTCTTTAAATTTTAGAGGGGCGTGCGCCCGAACGCACTTTAGGACCAGTACTACATTAGTTGTCGGACGTTGATGTTCTGCTGGCCTGAAAAGCAACCAAAGTTTCATTCATTTGAAAATTCGGCCAGCCCTCTTATTTTACAAATTCTTTATTATATTGAAAAGTTTCCAAAGGAGAAAAAAGAAGTACTAGAAAAAAGTGAGATGGAAAGTGGACTTTTCCAACTCCCCGTGCGATACATATTGGGCTCCCGCTGCAATCGGCCTCCCACGCTTTCCATTCGCTCCCCGCTTTTAACTCCCACCGCGAGGCTCACACCTCGCCGCCGAGCCGCGCGCAACGCCGCCGGACGCTCCCCTCCCTCCGCCGGACTTCCCGCCTGCCGCGCGTCGCCCGGCCTAGCGCCTGTGGGGATCCAATCTGGTTCCGTCTCTTGCTGGTGAGTAATCCCTTCCTCGCTTCGGTGGATTCCTTTGTTCTTTCTTCAAGTTGGTTTCGTTCTCAATCAAACCGAGATTCTTCACTCTCTCCATTTACTTTGCTGTCGATTCGTTGTAGTTTGTTGTGGATTCGCGCTGTGCATGCTTATCAGTCATCCACCAGTGGTTCGATTAGGTTGTCCTAAGCCACGGCTCGAGCTCGACATTGTAGTAATTCCTTGCACAAAATTAATGCGCGAGTGCAGTTTGTTTTCCCAAATAATCTGGGATCCTAGTGAAGTCCGCCCCTGTCTCTCAACCGATGTTCCTGCATTGCGCGAACATGGTGACCTGAAGAAATATTGTCTTCTTATCTGTTGTGTCAAATGACAGATTCTATTTACACGAAGTGCTCTAGTTATCCCAAAAAAACAAAGTAACCCCACGAAGTTTACCTGGTTTTGTCCAGCGTTTGCCGCTCATTGTTAAACAATACATTGTTTTTTGGGACATGTTGAACAATACATCAGAAAGCATCGGTAGGTTGATGATAACGATTATTGTAGTGGAAGAGTTATGTCGCTCATTGTTAAACAATAAATCCCATAGTTTTACCTTTTTGAAATAGAGCTCTGTATATGCCACTCGCTCAGCAGTACTGAAAGGTGAAACATCACATTTTGTTATTATTCAAGGTTTTCTTAGATTAAATTAAATATTACTACATCTCAAAAATAAAATAAAATAAATATAACTAGGTTTAGACCCCAGTATGTTGATCAAGGTCAATTTTCACCAAATACATATGAATACACAGTGCAGCTGTTTTCTCAAGTGTGCATCTATTTTTTCTTCAGGTCATATTTTTGTCTACCTTCTATTTCATGATTAGTTTCATGGAAGACCATGGGTCATGGGATTCTCTTTTGGTGGATCTCGTTAGAACTCCAACATTCAACCCTGGAGTCGTTTCTGATGTTAGCAATGGAAGCAAAGAATTTTCAGTTTCATTGGATAACGTTGTTCCTGATGATATCCTGGAGAGGATTTTCACATTCTTGCCCATAGCAAGCATGATGCGGGCAACAGCAGTATGCAAGAGGTGGTACAACATTATCTATTCAAGCAGATTTCTTTGGACCCACATGTTGCCTCAAAGGCCGTGGTACTTCATGTTCACCTCTAATGAAACCGCTGCTGGATATGCATTTGACCCCATCCTCCGGAAGTGGTATGATTTAGAGCTTCCTTGTATTGATAAGAGCAGCTGTTTTGTCTCTTCATCTTGTGGTCTAGTTTGCTTCATGGATAATGATAACAGGAACAGCATTTCTGTATCAAACCCTATCACAAAAGATTTCAGGAGGCTTTTGGAGCCTCCTGGTGTAACATTGCCGGACTACAGTACTATTGCCATGAAGGTGGATCGTCTGTCTCATAATTACACCATCACAGTGGCAAAATCCAAGCAGACTCCTGAAGATTTTGTAAGATGGGACTTTTCAGTATACAAGTATGACTCATGGACTGGTACATGGGTAGCTGCTGTGAATGAAGTGTTTATCGGTTGGAGAGGAGGTGATGATAGTGTAATATGCAATGGAGTCCTGTACTGCTTGATTCACTCCACCGGTGTTCTTGGCAATGTCAACCCTCGTCATGGCCTTATCATGTTCGATCTTGTTGCTGGACCTTCTAACACTTCGTTGATGCAAACATCAATCCCAGTACCTTGTTCTCTCACGTGTGGACGTCTGGTAAACTTAAAGGAAAAGCTGGTTTTGGTTGGTGGAATTGCAAAATACAATAGACCAGATATCATTAAAGGAATAGGAATATGGGAGCTCCATGAGAAACAATGGCATGAGTTAGCTCGGATGCCACACAAATTCTTCCAAGGATTTGGCGAATTTGATGATGTTTTTGCCAGCAGTGGCACGGATGACCTTGTTTACATACAAAGCTATGGAGCTACTGCGTTGCTTGTTTTTGACATGACACACAAGCAATGGAGGTGGTCCGTAAAATGCCCTGTGAGCAAAAGATTTCCTCTCCAGCTTTTCACTGGGTTTTGCTTTGAGCCTCGCCTTGATATCACCGCTTAATATGTACCATTTATCTTCTTAGCTTTCTGGTATCAGATGGTATATCATGTTATTATTGATGAATATTCATGCAAGTTTTGGCGTATTCTTTCAACCATTTGTCCTGCCTCACCTTTTTAAGTTGCGGTCACTGCCTCACCTTCATTTGTCCTGCTGGATGCAATTATTTTCTTTTTATCCTGAGTCTGGTAAATATGTAGACCGTCCTATTTGCTGACTTGCATATCTTTGTGATGATCTTATGCCGACATAGCAATGTACCCGTTTGTTTCTGTTGCAAAATAAAAGAGAGTATATGATGTATCAGTTCTGCCTTGGATTGCGTCAGCAGCACCTGCATTTGCTGTCTGTACGTAAAGAGGACACTTATCATACTAGTATTTAGCTTGTTCTGTGTTATACTACGTGACAGGTTGCCCCTTGCAGCAGGACCAGTCTGATAAAATTTTCAGTGCTGTAAATAATGAAGCCTATCCTTTTCGGGTTTTTTTTTTGTGGAGATCTTTCTACCATACACGTTTTTCATTCCAAACCACTTCCTATATGTGATAGCTATATGTTGTCCTTTTTCGGTCTTAAGCGACAACTTCCAACAGTGTACACTTTTGTTTCTTGTGTTACGGAGTATACTATGCATCCAAGATGACCCTACAGTTTCTGTGGCTGCTGCTGCAAACAGCATGGCCACTGATCTCACCAAGCGATTGAAAGTCGTTTCTCTGGACATTGGTCAGTGTCTTGATACTTTTTTTTTTTTTGGTCGAAATCGTCATGGGCGAAATCCAGGTTTCCTCTTGCGGGGAGCTGGCCCATCCTTTACTGTCTCTGATACCTCCATACATTACCCTGCAGCATGGTGCAAGTGAGCCAGAGAGCCAGAGAGGCATTGATGATTCAGCCGTAGTATCTCAGGTTCTTCAGTATGCTGTCTTTTCCTTTTCTATCTTTCTCGGAGTGGTTCTCAGCATGGCCTCGTGCAGTGCATATGATGCTGTGTTTTCCATCAACACTGAGCCTTGTTTTGTTCACCCTTCCATCAGCCTTTTGGCCTAGCGGCTAACACTCCCGAGTGCCGAGTAAGGCTTGCATTTTCGAAAAAACCAGAAAAACCGCTACCGAAAAAACCGGTCCGGTAAACCAGAAAAACCGAACGGTTTACCGTTTTTCTCCAAAACACTGTGTCGGTTTTATCGGAAAACCGGACGGTTTCGCTAACCGGGCCGGACCGGTTTTCCCTGTTTTTCCGAAAACCGGTCCGGTTTGCACCGGTTTTGCAAACCTTGGTCCCGAGTGGCATCTTCTAGATCCTGTGTAAAAAAAAAATCCTCTCATCTCTTCCCAAATCCCAAAGCACATGGTTAAGAGACCCATCGTTTTTTACACGGTGTACGGCTTCCGGTATAAGGGTGAGGAGAAGGTTTGGGAGTTTTCTACGTGAGAAGGTCCTTTTTTTTAACAAAATGCCGCAGGGACGGCTTGCCTCTCATAAGCCGAGTTTTTTTTTGACCCTTCCATCAGAAACTTGCGAGCCAGATGCAGCAAGATGAACCTTTTTTTTTGTGTGGGGATTAGTAAGCGTATCTCTTGTCCTGTCTTTTGCTGTCGGTACTAGCTGTCACCAATGAGGCGTGGCTTGCGGCTCTCACCTGAAATGATTCGCACTGTCCTCAACTGTTGATCTGGTATGCTTGTTTGGCCAAATGGACAAGGAAATGATGGTGCTTGCTGGCTAAGCACGAAATGGAGAACATGGCTGCAGTGTGTGCAGCATCATGTTCAGTTATGATATTGTTTGTCACCGGAGGTTGTTACTGTGTGAGTAGTACTCAGTAGAACACTAGAACTATTTAGGATGAACAGTTATGGCACTTTTTTGCTTTCTAGAGCCGATGGTTTCATTTCTGAATGTTTGTTTAGAAAACTGAGAAACCTATAAAGAGTTGATGACGGGTGCGAACAACATGAAGGGTTGATTTCCTGTTTTTGTGGGAGTGTTTATTCAAACATATATCGTTTGACAGTGTTTGTCTGAACTCTGAAGCGTCCGTTTAGTTGGGCCATTAAAATTGCACTAGAGAAGTTGCTTGGGATAAAGCACAGCCATGGCATGTCATCCCTTGGCTGGTGACTTTTCTGCACATCTGAATCGCATGTCAAGTAGGCGCCCATCGGTTACCTCTTGTAATCAGTGCACAATTTTTCCAGACCAAGAAATACTTAAACGCAAACTTTGCTGGAAGTTTAAGCCTGTAGGCTCATTTTCATTCAGTGGTCACAAATTGGCCATTGTCTCATGCAAGATGCCAAGAGAGCAGGCAGCACCATGACATCCATTTCATACCATTCGTGATAAGGCGATCGCTATGTGTGGCAACGCGAATACGTGATGGGCTTTGCACTGGAGCACACACGCGAGCTCCCGGTCTTGCATTCGGCGGTGTTGATGCGATTTGTCAGGACGTCACGCCGCATCACAAAATGGATGGTTTTCATCTCTTGCTTGAACGGTGTCCCAAGCGTTGCCATTGCCAAATGCCAAGTGCCAGCAAATCCAGGATTGAGTGGAAGCATTCATTGCATGTGCGCTCTGCCTCTCACTTGTGAAGTGGATGACACATGCTCATTCTTCAGTATAGGATGTATAGCAAATACAAAGTCACAAATTAATCATCCCAAAATGTCCGAGATGAAGCAGTTTTAAACTTTTTTTAGATAAAAGAATTTTTTATTTCAAGGTGAAATAATGTTTCGGCTTCTGCACAACAAAAGTACATCTATGCCCTGATTTTTTTTTAAAAGCGGGAATATGTACGTATTGATATTTCAGTTTCTGTATCAAAATAATGCATATAGCTATGATTATTACATGAGAAAATGCTCTCTTCCATATCGAACACAGGCTTAGAAAAAAAAAGCGGACACACGCACCCAAAAAAGAGAAAGAAAATCCCAGATGTATGTAGCGTTACCTCCAGACTATGTTCAAATTGACCATCATGCCATGTCTCCTCCGCCACTGAGCCAAAGCACCTGGCACAACACCAGAGTTCCTTTAGCCCCCTGATGATATAAGGACCTTCACCTTCAAAACCTAATCTTTCTCCAAATTGCTGTCATTGAACGCGATTGCTAGGTCTATGCCCTGATGCGCACCAGCTATATATTCAGTATTCATGTTTAAGGTATCGTTTAATTTATAGGGCATGTAGTTCCTCTATGTGTACTGAACTTCTGTGTTGTTGCTCGATCAACGATCATGGACAAACTGAAGAATGCTTTTGCTTGTCCATGCTCATTGTACATTCTTTTCTTTTTTTTTTTTTGAACTGGAATTATTGTACATTCTTAGGCAATCTGTAACCCGTCATGTTTTCTCTACTTCGGTTGACTGTGGCTATGACATGCCACTTTCTTTGCTGAACCCAACTTATATGCTCCATATATAGACTGGAAATAAGGTATCGCCAGTTTTTTTTTTTTTTGAAGAATTGGTATCGCGAGTTAATGGACAACGACAGTAGCTTGCTTGCTCTTTAGATTTTTCTTTATTGGAAACTGTGCTTCGTCATGCCATACATTGGACAACGACTGACATACACGTGACGCGATCCTGCCGAATGTGTCTGAAAGTTGAGCTCGAGTATCAGACGGGTCTTCGGCGAAGACTCTTCGCTTTACGCGGTGGTCGTCGGCGGCAACCCAAACTGGGCTGCACGAATGCCGCGAGAACCGAAACCAATATTGGCCCCAACACAAGCAGAGGCCAGCTGATCCGAAACAAGGCGAGACTCCGCGTATAAACTCTGAGTCCTTGAACACCTGTTCAACTCATACCTTTCTCGGTCTTTTAACTAAAATCAAGTGTAGTCTCTGTTCTTATATCAGTTTAATATAATATCTGATATGTGAGTCACTGACCCACAATGATATTAAATTTATTTTTTGTGAAGGAAAGCCCGCTTTGGTAGCTTGCTGCCTGGGCCAACAAGCGTTGCTGGTCGTTGCACTACAGGCTGGGCCTGGCGCATCCCAACCTAATCAATCTAAACTGTTAGCCCGCTGAAAACTTTCGATTTTTTTTTTATTTTTAATCGATTTTTTATTATATTTTTATTAATAACCGCACGTTTTCGAAAATTGCAAAACTAGTCGCCCAGTCGCCCGAAGGATGGGCGATTCTGGCCAGTCGCCCCACGCGCGGGCGACAAGGGTTTAAATTTCCCGTTGAAAGGGCGACAAGGCCGGGGCGCGGTCTGGTGAGGCCCAGTCGCCCCACGCGCGGGCGACAAAGGTTCAAATTTCCCGTTGAAAGGGCGACAAGGCCGGGGCGCGGTCTGGTGGGGCCCAGTCGCCCCACGCGCGGGCGACAGGTTCTCAAATGTCCCGTTAAAGGGGCGACAAGGCGCGGAGGTGGGGCCCAGTCGCCCAACGGTCGGGCGACTGGCTCCGAGGCCTATAAACGGCCGAATTTCGGCCTAAATTGCACATAAATTCGAAAAAAAAACAATAGAGAGAGGGAGAGGGGAGGAGAAGAGAAGGGAGGAGAGCGTGCTGCCCGACGAGTCGCAACTTCGGTAAGTTTTTCAATTCGTATAGAAAAGAGTAGTTACAAATGTAGCTTTAGATGTATAAATAGTGTATTTTCAGTAGAAGCAATATCCTGTACGGTAGATCTAGATTTACTAGTATTTAAATAAATAGTTTAGCATAATATAGTTGTATTCATATTTTACGACTGTTGTAGCTATAGATTATGGAAATAAATATTTAGATATAATAGAAGCAGCATTTTTATATAGCTGTAAATTGTGTAGTATTTAAATAAATAGTTTAGATATAATAAAAAATAGTAGTTACTAGGAAAATAGTAGTTAATAGATCTGGATGTATTATAAGGCAGTATGTAATTTGAGTTAAAGATCTAGTAGTTAATTGATCTAGATGTATAATAGATCTTAATATAGTTAATTTGAATCTCGGTGGTTGACAGGTATGTCAGATAAGATAATGTTTCAAATTTTTTATGGAGAAGGGGATATTGTTCATGGGGTAGAGGGGGTTGATCTGTCTGGGTTTTCATCAGTTTATAGAGGAATCACAAGGCTAAATGAGACGACAATTACTGGTGTGCACAATTGGTTGATGCGGCTGTTTCAGCTTGACACAGACCAACACGGACTGAACCTGATGGGTATGGTCAGTCGTGCACGGGAGGAATTTTACTGGGAGTTAGTGCCTTTGAATGCAACATCGACATGGAGGAAATATGTGGACAAGGCTGTAGAACGTGGGTGGCCTCTTGTCCTCCTTGCTCAGGCATATCTGAAGGAGGTGGTTGAGGTAGATGCTGTCGATGAGGTTGGTGGTGCAGACTGCAGACATGGTGGATGAAGAGGAAGGCGAGACACAAATTGAGACGGGTGAGCAAAATCGGTCATCTGTGGAACCGACCGGTGAAGCAGACGAAGGAGAACGGATAGAATACATAGTTGAGGAAATGAGGATGGAGGACCAGGAGTATGAGAATCTTCCTGAAGTTGACTCTTCAGACGACGAGAATGAGATTCCTATCCTAGCTGAGTGGAACAATCAAAATTTTGCAAATTTGGCTATCAATGAAGGGTACTCTGTCCCATGGGAGTACCACGAGAATGAGGTGACAGAGGGAGCTCTGTACAAAGACAAAGATGATGTGATGACTGCTGTGAAGTACTGGTCTCTATCGGTGAAGAGGTCCTTTGTGGTTGTCAAATCAAGCAGAAAACTGTATGCCGTTAAGTGTGTGTTCACACAGTGTCCGTTCAGGGTGCATGCTTACGAGCAAAAATGGAGTCTGCTCTGGAAATGCTCTATAGTGAAGGATCATACATGTCAGTTGGAAGAATTGGAAAAGTGCAATTCAGCTCTGACCTCCAAATTCATTGCTGATTACATGTATCCTAAAATTGTGGATAACTTAAGGTATGAGCCAAAATCTATAATCAACACTATAGAGGAGGATTTTAAATACACCATAAGCTACTTAAAGGCTTAGAAAGCGAAGCAGAAGGTGATAGAGAAGAGATTTGGTTCATATGAAGCTTCTTATGAGAACCTGCCACAGTTGTTAGAAACCATCAGGCAGAGGAATGTTGGTACGTATTACGATATCATGGATTTGCCAAATCAAAAAGAGGGTGGGAAATTGATCCTTCACCGTGCATTCTTTGCATTGGGTCAATGCATCATGGCATTTCGTCATTGCAGACCAATTCTCTGCATAGACGGTACCTTCCTCACAGGAAAGTATAAAGGGCAGATTTTGACTGCCATTGGAGTCGATGGGAACAATCAAGTTGTACCATTGGCATTTGCCTTTGTGGAGAGTGAGAACACAGATAGCTGGTATTGGTTTTTGGAGCGTGTAAAGCTGACAGTGGTTCAAGGAAGACCTAATATTTGTGTCATACACGACCGACATCCAGGTTTGCTGAAGGCGATAATGGATATGCAACATGGTTCCGTTGAGCGTGGTGTTCTAGCTCGTTGGCCTGACATACAATCCAGGTGGTGCATGAGGCACTTGGGTGCGAACTTTTTTAGACATTTCAAAAATAAGCATCTGATGAACATGTTTAAAAGGTTATGCAACCAGAATCAACAGAGAAAGTTTAATGCAATGTGGCAACGCCTTGATGAGTTGACAACAAAACAAACTGAAGAGCTGTCGAACAGGCCGAACCCTAACCCTGCTGATAGCTTTGTTCCTCTTTGTGGCCTTCCCACGGATGCCCCGAGGAACGTTGTCCGGAGATCAGGGTCATCTATTAGGTGCTTTTCTGATTGGATTGAGCATTAGCCAAAGGAAAAGTGGTCATTGTTGTACGATACAGATGGTTGTAGGTATGGAATAATGACATCAAACTTGGCAGAGGTGTACAACTGGGTTATTCGTTTTTTGAGAGGATTGCCTCTTGTTGCAATAGTCGAGGGGATTTTGCATGGGATATGCAAGTACTTTCGTGAAAGACATGCAGCTGCTTGTCATGCTGTGACACCCAGGTGTCTCATTTCTTATTTTCTATCCTGCCAGAATAATAAATGGAGTTCAATGTACAAAGGGATTAAATAATTATATAAGAGAAATGATGAAAAATCTAAAAGAATGCAAATTTGGATGAAATTTACAAAAGAAGTTTCAATTTTGAGCTTCAAAAGAAGCAATTAAAAATTTATCAAAAAGTTTCTAGGAGAATAAAAATCCTCTAAAAATCCCAGAAACAGTTGCATTTGGGAACCCATTTAAATAAATGAAGCAATCTTAAATTTTAAACAAATCATTTGAATTTTAAATCTCAGTTCCTAACAATGTACCTTAATTTAGGTTGAAAAATATGAAGTGCAAATTGTTTGGAACTTACAGAAATAATTTGGAGATTATTTGACCTTGGTTTGACATCCATTTGGAATTTACAAAGGAGAAAGAAATTTAAATCGAAATTGGAAAAAATCAGTAGGACCCACACGTCAGCAACACAACCCCTGATCTTTCTTCTCCCTCTGTCAGCCAACAGCCCGCATGCGTGCCACGCAGGCTCACTCCTCTCCAGCTCACCCGGAGCTCGACTGCGGATAGGAACGGGTACTCCGACCCCTCACACCCCCGCTCCAATCGTCAGTTCAATCCCTAGCTTCCTTCCTCGTTCTGCTTCGCGGAAGACAACTCGCCATGGACGCCCGAGCTTGAAGCTCGCAGCGCCGCTGCACCAGTCCACCACAGATCAAGCTCGACCCCGCCAAAGCTTCGCCGCGACGTCCTCGACCGATCCCCGAAGCACCTAGACGACCTACCCGTCTCCATCGATCAGAATCGCATCATTTTCCTCAAAGTGGTCTCCATCCCTAGCTCCATTCCTCAACGAAATTCGTCAACTACGGTGCGCAATCTTGCAATTCCTCGCATTTGAAGCTTCCTCACATATTTAGTCATCCATTCGATTCATCTATTGTTCCACCCCACCACCTAAACCGGTTGATTTTGAGGAATTCAGGCCGCCGTCTGCACCTCTGTTATGAGGAAGATGACGATGGCAATCTCGTAAATAAGTTGCAACTTTCTCAGAAACTGAATAAACATCAAAAATCTATATCTGGAGTTCTAGATATCCAAAAATTACAAACCAAGTTTTGTTGGGCTCCTCTCACTGGGATCTATCCAGTGATATCAGTTTTGAACATTGTTCATGAGCAATGTTTCCTGAATAATGGTTATAAGTTAAACCCTAGATAAATCATAATAATTAATCTAGACATAGTAAAAATGCAAACTTAGGTTTGTTAGAACCTACTTGATGCCCTCTGTTCAGTAGTACAGACTATACCCCCTGGTTCTGTAAGAGAAATATTTTATGAATTTTACAAGCTATACACTAAATAAATCATAGTAAATTAAATATAAATCAGAAGAATATGAACCACAGCTTCATCTTCTTCTTTTGAAATGCCCTATTTATAGAAATGAACTGTGATAATTGTTTCTGTAAGTAACTTTATAGATAATTTCTCTTTGATAAACTTGTCATCTTTTCAATAATAAGTTAATTCAAATTTGTAACAATGCTTCATGGGAGTCAATGAAAGAAATAATTTAAATTAACTTCACATCACCAATTCAGAACCCTACAGGCCCATTTAATTCAGTTCCACAGCACTTCATACATTTCATGTTGGATCATTTGTGTTTCCTCTATTCAATTGGACATATCTGCATGTTTAGGAAACGAGCAAGTTGAGGTTGAAGGTGATATTCAGAAGGATCCCTCCATTGTCCAGCGTGAAGAAGAGGTTACTAACCTAGTTTGTGAGAACCAAGGCAAGCCCCGGATCATATAAATCCTTTGCAACTTTTACTTTTCTAGAGATCATAATGTAGCGAGTCTACGATGATTAATGCACTAGGTGCTAGGAGTTGAATGGAAATCCAATTGCATCGTTCCCAAATGACCTAAGTGTTGAAGTGTCGATACTAGTTGTCGATAGATAACTGCCATGCTTAGAAACTAGTTAAACTTCGAAAGGTATCGTTCTTATGATGATTAAATTGGATCACTAAAGTTGAACTTAAAGAAAGAGTTTATGTACTTGTTGAGACCGGGCGGGGAATGATTGTGTAGGATGATTTGGGAAGGCCGGGCCTTCACGGTGGTAGCCCCGTCTGTGTCGATTAAGGACCGATTCGTTGTTGGCCCCTTGATCAAGCATTGAACAGTACCGAGTGCATACTAGTGCTAATGGGAGCTAGTAAACTTAGTAGCCTGTACGGTGGCATCGTTGGCAGGCAACCAGTACACTGGTCGAAAGACACGCTGGGCGTAGTTGGGCAGGTCTAGGTTACGACGGTAGCGGGACGGCTGCCCAACTCGTGAGACTGGACCCTGCCTTGGTGTTTACTGTCTTGTGAAAGGCTGTCGTATATGACTTTTGTGCATATACGTCGTGTACCTCGGGTTTTCGCCAGCTGGTGTAAATCGATTGCAATCGCTGTCCCTCGCAGAAATGAGTACCGCTTGAGCTTGCCGCCTTCACGTAGCACACATATATGAATGATGATTATGGAAGTTGATGATAGTGTGTTTATGATATATGGATCTTGCTCATATTACATATGCTACTGATGTTTGTTAGTATCCATGCTCACTTATATTCTTGTTATTAATGAAGATAAAAGATGGCTAAAAGTTTGATAGCAATAATTAGGAATGCTTAAGTGCGAGTCATTTAAAATGAAACCCTCCTATGTCAGCCTTGCATGTCTAGAATTATTTGACGGTTAAGACTTGCTGAGTAAATAGTACTCAGGCTTTGTGCCATTGTGTTTTCTATTAGTACAGATGTCAATCTTCCCGAAGGAGTACTCCCGTGGGACTTGCAAGTTCCAGAAGGTTGGACTGCCCAATGGGAGTCAGATGAGCCGCAGCAGTGAAGTGTGTTGCTAAAGTAATAATCCGGACGGGCTCGGATTATTGCTCATGCTTTATCGTTGAGAGTTAGAACTTTTGTGTAACTTACGTGTTTTAAACTTGTCGTTTACGCTTCCGCTACTCTGTAACATTTCCGCTGTCCTCTGAACCAATCCTGTAATAATAATAATGTAAAATGTATCGCAAAGTGTTGGTATTATCTCGTGTCTGCTTAAACAGCACCGTGGGACAATGATCCTGTGGATCGGACTGTTAGACATGCTATGGCCGATAACAAATTGGTATTTTCGTCATTCATGACAAGTTACATGGAGAAAAAATTAAGAAGGTAAGTTTCCACCGTGCTCGACCTATGGGCACAGCAGAGAATCGTTTTGAGATTCTTTGTAGAGACAGGGGCCGTCGTGGTGGCAACCGCGAGAGGACAGTACAAGAGTGCATTGTCCGCAATGAGTCATGCACATGCTCCTGTATGAAGCCAAAGCTTCTACACAGGCCATGCTCGCATGTTATAGCAGCTTGTTCACTTACAAATTTGGCACCCAAGCGTTATGTGTCGCAATATTTTTCAAAGGAGATAGTCATGACAACATGGAATGCAGAGATCTATGGGTTTGCTATATTTGGCACATTCACAAACAACCCTGGCCGTAACTACCTACGTGGTCCTGATAATGAAAAATTGAGGCAGAAGCGTGGTCGTCGCAAGACACGGCGTATTAGAAATGATATGGACGAGTCTGAGACAGGAAGACTGGAGGACAGATGTACGAAGTGTGATGGGACCGGACATACCTACAAGAAGTGCCCCGGTAAGAAGACAACAGAGGGAGCAGCTGAAGCAGGCCCTTCCGGAAATCCACAAGATGGTCGTCGTCCTCGTACACGTCGTGGAGTACCAAGGATGGATGGAACAGTTCGTTGAAGCATTATTGTTCTTTACTCTAGGTTTATCCATGTTGTTGTATGTCAAGTAACGTCTTTAATGCGTTTCGTGTTGTGTAAACTATGTCATGCGAACTAAGTTATTATGGACATTGTATTTCGTGTTGTAATGTATTGTGAGACTTTGAGTTGTAATGCGACTAGATTCCTATAATGTGTATGTTATTTCCTGATTTTACAAGCAACGTGTATAGGTATGGCGACGGGGGTGGAGCTGAGTTGGAGTTACTGGACTCCAATTTGGACCGTCGGCACCGATCCTACTTGAGTGCTGTTACTGCAGCCGAGCTGCCTGTTCTACGCCCGAGGGTACCTCTGGAGTTGTTGCGGTTAGACGATCGATGGATACCGAGGTATGCATCATTATGTGTTCAATTTTTTTGTTTATTTGTTTCAATTTTTTGTCGAAAACTAATCACTTTAACTTTTGCAGGTTATAGGCAGCTGGACTCCTACCACTTTGTAGGCTTGTTGAGGCCACCGGGCCTAACGAGCAGGCCGATCCTGCCAGACGGTTTTCGTACGACCGTTCTCTGCTAGCTGCACTAGTGGACCGCTGGAGGCCTGAGACTCACACCTTCTACTTCCCTTGTGGGGAGATGGCACTAGGGATGGCAACGGGGCGGGTTCGGGTCGGGTTTGGCAAACACCCACCCGAGACAAAAAAAGCGTCGGGTGCGAAGTGGCACCCACGCCCGCGCCTGCGGGTGCAAAATGGCACCCGCGCCCGCGCCCGCCGGGTGTCGGGCGGGTGTCGGGTGACCCGCGGGTGTGACCATGTCACACATCAAAATAAACAGTTAAGTGAATTGATCACAAAAAAATATATGTAACCTGTCTCAAACTATATCTCATATCACACGCAACCAAAATCCATGCTCACAACTACATGTTCAGTTCAGCACAGCCATGAACACAGAGCATAATTAAAAAGTGCCATACAGAATCAACATTCAAGTGTTCATTATTCAACATTCAACAAGCAACAGCCAACACACTTAGTTTTTGCACTTACACATAACACACTGCTCAGCTGGCCAGATTCCACATTCAACAAATAGACAAATAGTACTCAGACACAACAAAGTCCCAACCTCAGTTTCACACACAGACACACATAACATAAGTTACTAATATGACAGCAGTAGTGAAATAATTTCAGATATTATTAAGCAACAAAGCTCCAACTTCCATAGGCTCCAATCTTCACCCTTCAGTCAATGATGGTCGACTCAGGATCATCCTGCAACAAAAACAATGAAAACAATTTAGATCAGCTAGTGTCAATATTGAACAAATAGTAAATAAAAACAGAACAAAAGCTAGGTGTTACCGTTTCTTCCTCTTGCTCATCCATCGCAGTCATCAAAGCATTAAGGAAACATGATTGATCACCTAGCATATCAGCACGAGACCAAGCTTGCATGCACATCAGACCCTCAACAGTTTTGGGAGCAAGCCTACTCCGCTGTGGGCTAATTATTCTTCCTCCAGTGCTAAACACAGATTCAGACGCCACTGTGGTAACTGGTATTCCCATGATATCTCTAGCTATCTTCCTCAATGTCGGGTACTTGACACCAGCATACTCCCACCATTGAATAATGTTTAGTTCTTGTGTTCTTGGTAGTGTTGGCTCCTCCAAATATAAATCCAACTCAGTGCGCGTATAAGTGAAACGCTCTTCCGGTTCCTCCGATAAATACTTATCAAATATGTCAAATACAAGGTCGTCTCCTTCATTCTGGACAACATTTCTAGCAGCTGCACCTACAGCATCAGTGGTTGCCACACCCTCCATGGAGCCTTGGTATTCCTTCACCAATTCATACAAGCACTCACTAACTCTAGACACTTCATTCAAAGTAAATGGACTATCTTCCCCATAAACAGTGCTATAAAAGGCTTTCATGAACTTTAACTTGTACCTTGGATCTAAAACAGTGGCAACTTCCATCAACCCATGGACATCTGTCCAGTACTTCTTAAATTTCTCTTTCATCAAGCCTGACATCCTTTCTACATTAGGATTAGCACTACTTCTCCATTTCTCAATAGCCAAGAAAATACCACATATTTTGGGGAAAAACAGGTTTGATGTGACATAATGAGTGCCTGATAAGAGCTCAGTTGCATCATAAAACACTTTAAGCCTAACACAAAGCTCTTTAGCAAAATCCCAATCTTCTTTTGTTGGCTTGAAAGCAGCACAAAGTGGTTCCTTAGACAGTCTATCAAAAACAGTTACATACTCTACAGCAGTGCTAAGCATAAGATAGGTAGAATTCCATCTTGTTTTACAGTCAAGAGCTATTCTTTTGGTGTACTTAATGTTCATTTGGGCTGCTGTCCGTTCAAAACGCTCATGTCTTTTTGGTGTGGCACACCAAAATCCAACAGTTGAACGAACTCTTTCAAGACCTTTATCCATGACAGTCAACCCATCTTTCACTATTAAGTTGATTATATGTGCAGCACACCGCATATGCAACAATTTACCTTCTAGAATGCAAGAGGGCAGAGACATCTTTTCACCCATCTTCTCCATCACATTGTCATTTGTTGTGCAGTTATCAAGAGTCACCGTTGACACCTTCTTGTCAATATGATAGTCTTCTAGCACTTCATGGAGAGCCTCACTAATAACTTCCCCTGTATGTGGGGCTGGAACATATATAAACCTGCAAGAAAAACATGCACAATCATCTTAGCATATACATGAAAACACATGATCAGCTAGTTCACAAGAAAGCTAGTACATGGAAACACATGAAGGCAGATTTGTATACCTCAAAAGAAAGCTTTTCAGTTTCCACTCATCATCAATAAAATGCACTGTCACAGCCATGTAGCCTTTTCTTTGATGATTAGCAGTCCACATGTCGGTTGTCACAGCAATTCTACTTTGGCACTGTTGCAAAGAGCTCACCAAGTTAACCTTTTTCTGCTCATACATATCTAGAATGTCCTTCTTAATAGTGTTTCTGGACACTACTTTGAAAAGGGGCTGCAATGCTGCACAAAAGCTCCTGAAACCAGCATGATCAACCATCGACAAAGGATACTCATGAAGACAAATCATAAGAGCTAGTTCCTTCCTGGCTACTTCCTGATTAAAAGTGTATTTCTCAACTATTACTGTCCCACTCCTATCTTTCCCTAGCTTCAAGGTTGCTTGCTTCATTCCATCTCTAACCTGCCGATACATACAACCTTTAAGGTGACCACGCAAATGATTTGTGCCTGACCTACCATCTCCAGCTAGCTTTCTCTTGCAATGTATGCACTCAGCTTTTAGTTTGCCATCAACTGTCACTTGGTTAAACTCAAGCCACACATCAGATGTCAACTTCCTCTTTGATCCAACAGCAACACTGTCTTCTACTTCGATAACATCAGTGTCAGTACCTCCTTCAGATTCTACTTCTACTGGTATAGCTTGAGAATTAGATGGAGTAGTACCAGCAGATGCAGTGGCAGCATCACTTGCAGTAGCAGCAACACTTGGGGATGCCGAGGTAGCAGCAACAGTTGGCCTTGCCCTCTTCGAAGCAGCACCAGCAGGTCCAGCACGAACACCAGCAGTCGCAGCAGTGGATGGCGTCGATGAAGAAGATCTTGGCGGACGAGCTGAAGCTTGCGAGCCAGAGCCACTGGTTCGTTGCCCACGGGACGACATGCTGCTGCCGCTACCACGAGACGCCGTGAGGAACCACGGAAGCCTGCTCCTGCGGCCGGGGCGAGGTGGCCCCGTCGGACTGGCGGCGTTGCGCGTCGCCGGCGTGGCTTCGCGCTGCGTGGCGTGGCGTGGCGTCGCGTCGCGCGTCGTGGCCGCGGCGTCGCACGCGCGTCGCCGGCTTCGCGTCGCGCGTCTCGTCTCGCGGCGACTGGCGGCGGCTCGTGACGGAGGGCTGGCGGCGGCGACTGGAGCCGGGATGACTAGCGTCGCGTCGCGGTCCTCGCGGAGGCCTGGCGGCGGGCCGGCGACGAGATTGGAGGACGGGGGCGGCGCGATTTGGAATGGAGTCGGGGGCGGCGCGATTTGGAATGGAGTCGGGGGCGGCGCGACCTAGGGTTGAGTCCTGACTCCTGAGTGTTCAGGTGGGCTGGGCCGTGGGGGGAGTTGAGGTGGGCTGACTCGGGGTGGGCTGACTCGGGGTGGGCTGACTCGGGTGTCCCGCGGGCCACCCGCGGGGGGAACATGGCACCCGGCCCCGACCCGAGGTAACGCGGGTGCGGGTGCGGGTGCGACCCGCGGGGCCAAACTGGCACCCGCACCCGCACCCGTCGGGTGTAAAACCCGCGGGTGCGTCGGGTGTAAAACCCGCGGGCGCCCGCACCCGCGGGCGGGATTGCCATCCCTAGATGGCACCGACACTTCAGGATGTGTCGTTCTTGCTTGGAGTACGCACTGCTGGTCAGGCGGTCTCCTCTCCCGACGTGCCAGACACTTGGCGGCACGACCTTCTTGTCCGCTTCGAGGGTATCGTTCCAGCGCCAGGTGCTCCACCATACCGGACTATTCCTGGTGACCAGCACCACGGGTCAACGAAGAAGTGGCTACTACAGTTTCAGGTAAAGTGATACATCATGTCGTACATTTCATTTGCATGTTCAATTTCCGATACCTATAGGTAACATTTGTTTTTCTATCGTGACATGCAGGCGGACTACATTCACCCGGATGCAGATGAGGCCACTGTGTCGAGGCACTTGGAGGCGTACCTCCTTTGGTTGTTTGGTTGGATCATGTTCACAAGTTCACACGGGAACTCTGTGGGCAAGCAGCTGATCCACTTTGCCCGTGCGATTGCGGACGCACCGCTTGACGCTGTTCCCCAGTACAGTTGGGCTTCTGCTATCTTGGCAGTGACGTACCGAGGCCTTTGTGACGCTTGCACAAAGGCGGACCCCAACGCCATCCTCGCTGGTTGCCCATTGCTCCTCCAGATGTGGGCATACGAGCGATTCAGTATCGGACGTCCACACATGGACCTGTCGACTTACGGAGGAGTTTTCTACGGTGAGAGCGAGGAAGACGGCCCAACCATGGGCTCCTTGTGGTGCCGACGTCGGGTTAGTTCTTCTTACTTGCCGTGATTTTGTACACTTTTATTTCATTGTGTATATCTAATTGATTTGTTTTATTTCTATGCAGCCTACTTGGGCAAACCTGTAGGTTCACAAGGCTTATCCTGAGTACGTCTGGGAGTTCGACAGGATTCGAGGAGACGAGGACGTGCGCTGGACACCTTACAGCCCAGAGGACGTTGCTGCCCGAGCACCGGCTGGGTTGTCGACGTTCTGCACGATCGACAGCGAGTACTGGCTTACGCGGAAAGCCCTCGTCTTCGACATCTTCGTCGAGGAGTACTCACCTCACCGGGTGATGTGTCAGTTCGGTCGTCACCAAGAGTTTCCGTTGACGGTTCCTCGTGTTGTTACGCCGTCAGTTCACTCGTAAGTTATTCAACTACATCTACTAAATCTATAAAATATTTGGTTTTTTCTGTCTAATTCCACTCTTTATGTAGTTACACGCGGAAGGGGCAGGCGGCAGGCACCAGTTGGTGGACACGTTTGGAGCCGTGGGTGGTACAGTGGGGCCAGGCGTTGGAGGACGTCATACAGGAGACGAGGCCGTTCACCTCCGAGGCCTACGAGGAGTACCTACGTTGGTACATCCCTCGCACACGGACCAGGGTCATGCACACACCAACGGTGCGACAAAGCCACACCCCGACCCTGAGAGACACGTACCCGAGCCACAGGGACCAGGCCTCGTCGCTGGCGGTACGATCTTTACTAACTTATGTCTTTAAAATCATTTTCCGTTATATGTCAATACTCATTTTAAACTCGATGTCCTCTTAATAGATTGATCTAGCACAACGGATCGCCGTGGAGTCGGGATCAGTTCTACAGCGCATGAGGCAGGGCATTCAGCTTACCGGACACGAGATCTCTCTTGCGATGAAGAGGATTTACGACTCCGCCACAGACATCGTCAAGCTCAACTCTTGCACTTCCTGTTGTCGGCATACCGATGCCGTCCCGCACCCCTCTCAGTCAGCACCCAGGGCAGAGCGACCTATGTTTCAGCATCCGGCCTATACTCCTAGGACTGCAGCACCACCTCCTCCTCCTCCTCCGGTGTTCACAACAGGTCAAACCTTATACTATTTCGTTCAAATGATTATTGACATGTTTTCCTTATTGACATGTCTCATTCATTATGCGCAGGTCCAAGCTCTAGTGGTTGGCGACCAACTGGCGACGTTGCTGGCTCGTCTTCGCAGGTGCCACGCATGGCTCCAGGTAAGGTCTACTACTAATTTCTCCTCATAGTATAAATTATTGTTAGCTTTTGCATAACAACTTTCTTCTTATAGGGTCTGAGATGGATGACTACGACTACGACGATGAGGAGGTCTCCGGACACTCCGAGCGTTATGGCCAACGATCTCCGACGCCTTTCGACCTGGACGCGTACATGGCTGAGGGGCAGCACGACACACTTCGTCCTTCGCAGTTGAGTGGCGCACCACCAATGACACAGCTTTCGCAGCAGTACGACGACACACCAGCGCCTGCTGGAGGTCGACCCACACGTCAGGTGGTTCCTCCTTCGCCGTTGACGTACTCAGTCGGTCACGTCAGAGCGGGTCGCAAGGCACCTAAGCCTGGCACTGTTAGGGGTGTGCCCCCTAAGCGTGGCAGGCACTAGCTATCTCTTGTATCATTTGTGTGTGACATGGCTTTTATTTTGTATGATATGTACTCATTTGTGTGTGACATGATTTTTATTTTGTACGGTGTTTTATCAGTTTCCATGTTTCCTATTTTATTAAGTTATGCCACAACAATCGAAAAAAAATATTATGAAAAACAAAAACGAAATATGTTTTTTTTTCTGCCTGTCGCCCTTCAGGTGGGCGACTTTCCCTTGTCGCCCTTTGCGTGGGCGACTGGTTCCTGTCGCCCTTCAGGTGGGCGACTTTCCCCTTGTCGCCCACGCGTGGGGCGACTAGGCCCCACCAGACCGCGCCCCTGGGAGATTTTAATCCTTGTCACCCGCGCGTGGGGCGACTGGCCGCAATCGCCCATCCTTCGGGCGACTGGTCGACTAGTTTTGCAATTTTCGAAAACGTGCTGTTATTAATAAAAATATAATAAAAAAATCGATTAAAAATAAAAAAAATTCGGTGTCCATTCTGAAACGAGCTTGTTCTGACGCTCTTCGCGAATCAGTCTACTTTTGTATCGTGAGGTAAATGTAAATCAAGCTGATACGACGCTTTTCGTTCTGCCCAACTTTCCACGTTTACATTTCCATTCTTTCTAGCACATGCGAGAATGCACAATACTCTGTAACAAATGATTCAGGAACAGCAGAACACTTGGTTACTCGTCTAGTGGTCTGTAAACACATATGGCGTGTGGATGAAAATCGGTTGACAAGGTTGCTGCAAACTCAGATCTTAAAGAAGAGGATAATAGTGAATAAGACGACACTAGGATGAATCTGATAAATATATTAAGTGTCCATGCCATGAGCTTTGTCAAAGCACTTAAACAGAATGGTTGTCCCTGAAGTCTGAACTTGCTGTGTTGTAAGTTTTCGGTGCTTGACGCCGCTTTAGCAAATTTAATGTAAGAAAATGAGCACCTGTGAGTATTCAGATGGCTCACGGATAATTCCAAGTCATTTTATCCCTTCTCTCTCTATTGTATCAACCACTCCAGATTTAGTTGTCGTAATTAGACACTGCTTGCAGTTAGACACAACTCATGGAACTTAGGGATCACGGAGAAACCACTGTCTACATCTGAATCTTCTGTTTCTTTTACAGTGGGTACATGCATCTTTAGTGCTCTTTGTTTATCTGCAAACCCCGTTCAAGTCGCTAGAGCTTTACCGAGATCATGATTTCTAATGATTGCAGGATCCAATAGAAGATCTTCCTTTTGTTGCATGTGCGAGAAGACTTACCATTGTTGCTGCCGAAAATTGCATAAATGGAATTTAATAGTCGATGATTCAGAGTTGACGCTGAATTGGGGTGCGGGTGTTGGTGCAAATTTAGTGGCCTTTCTGTAAAGGAAATTAAACTTTGGATGTTTCTTCTTCTTCTTCTTCTTCTTCTTCTTCTTCTTCTTCTGATTTTAGCTCGGAATAAAAGGAGTGGACCTTGATCTAGATTGGGTGCCTACTGCCTTTAGTGTGTCGTGTAAACTTATCAATGCATTGAAAATATACCAGTGTTCATAATATGTTGGTCCATATGTCTTACTAACCTTTGGTGCACGTTAAATAATTTGCACATAATTCGATCAATTCAATATCTTCTTCTTCGCAATTTTTTTCTATCAGTGGAGTTCGTGGTATAAAAAATTAAGAACCTTTCTGTTGAGCCGTTGGAGAGATATTTTTCTCTGAATACCCTACATTTGGATGCTGGCCACATTTCAGCCCTTTACGACTGGAAAAGAAAAATCATAGGACATGTCAGGGGATAATTAAGCATCTTTCATTTCAAATTGGAACGGGTACGATCTACGGTACTAAATCGTCATTTCTTCGTCTCAATGGCAACATCGTGGAGTCTCGGCTGTGCATGCACTCGAGCGTTCTGGCAAGATATTGGAGTCACTGTGCTGCCCACGACGACCTGCCGAACATCAAAGCGTGCCAATCGTTGGACGTGAAGGTGCTCCTCGCCCACGGCGGCGGCAGCTCCACCGCTGCCGCCGGCGACGACGCGCAGAGCGTCGCCAACTACCTGTGGGACAACTTCCTGGGCGGCAGCTCGCCGTCGCGCGCACTCGGCGACGCCGTCCTCGACGGCGTCAACTTCGACACCGAGAACGTACGGCAACGCGACACGCTATGAGGCACTGGCCAACTCACTGTCCCAGCTCAGCAGTGTCGCCGGTCAGGGCCGGAAGATGTATGTACCTGACGGCGGCGCCGCAGATGCCGTTCCCTGGGGCTCTCCAAGTTGCTACCCTTGGTGGCATTCCGGGTGCGCTGTTGCGCAACCTGGAAAACGGCGCTCTGTAGTCTGTATATCTATCATCAGACGGCCAATTCCGCCAGACAACACGACGATCCTGCACTGCTGGGGACACGGTTGGAGAAGGGGTATTAGGTAACGCACACGTTGGAGACGGATACATATGATTCACGTCTATCCTGACAAACTAAGGATGTATAGAAACATCCAGGAAAAATGGTTGCGTCACTACTATGAACGACGTCCGACGTAGCACAACTGAGACAACTCATATAGCTTAAAAAAACTTATAATATGTGTAGATAAGGAGAATAAATTACAAAAGAAATTATTCCCTAATGATGATATTATATCTAGACTCACAGAAGTAGTCAACTCCCTGCTTGTTGTTATTTGCAGTTTTATAAGTACAATAGCGGGATCGTAACGGTTGAAGTAATAGTGATTGGATCACACGACTCACTGATCGAGCTCCATCGACGATGGATAATTCTTTTTTTTCCTCAAATACGCAGGAGAGCTGCATATCTTTGTATTGATAGAGAAGAAAAAACGGTTCCTTACAAACACCGCCGCCTCACTCCGAACCGAGCCGTGAGGGGCTGAACAAAGCGTACATGCCATCCACAGGCAAGGACACGCTCACCTCGATGGATAATTCACTGAGACCCGGCGTCCTGGTGCAGCTCCGCGACAGCATCAGCAAAGCACTTCCGGAACTTGTCCATGCCATCCACAGGCTAAGGACACGCCCACCTCCATGCCGCCATCGCCAGCCCGGCTCTCGGCCACTGCGATGGCCCCTGTCTTGGCCACGGACACAATGTCCACCTTCACCGGCCGCCCAAACCCCATGTCCAGGTCGTACACGCGGAACCTCGGAGCAGTGGCGGAGCTAGGATAGAAACTCAGGGTGGGCCGACAAAAAAAAAAAAAATTCACCGCACAACAAACTTAAAGGACTAATATACAATAGAAGTTCGATAATTTAGATAAAATGTCTTACAAACATAGTAAATCAACAATATCGTTTGTTACAAGCTCACGATTAAAATGGTGATAACAAGATATTACTATTTTTTCTTCTTTTTATCAGGTCTTCGCCTTCTAATGGCCTCTCAATAATCTCACATTCCTAGCTTCACATTAAAAAAACATTTTTCTTCTTCATTTTTTCGACATGGGCATTGCCCCTTTCCATTATAGCAACGGAAACCACATAACATTGTTTACATACCGAGAGTTTTTCAGAGTATGGGACAGGAAAGATAAGCAAAAGCTAAGACCCGGGTAAAAATTCCTTAGACTCGAGACTAGGATTAAGACTAGCAGGACCTAATCTAGATTTAGAGATAGGCACACGAGCAAATAAGTCTTGCAGCATTCCTTGGCAGAAGAGACTTGAAGGAGCATCACTCGTCATGATCTTCTTAAAATGGCTAAATGTAACTAATCTGCTACCTAAATTGGCAAATCCTAATGTACATGATGCAATTTGTTGACTGAAATTGGATTGATTTGAAAGCAATTGAAGAGGGCAAAGAAAGGGAGCGGAACCTTGTCTCGCAGGTGAATGAGCAGAGCAGCAGAGGAGAGGACCGTCACTGAGCGCCGGGCCATCGTCGCCGGCCTAGGCGCCGCGCCGTCGTCGCCACCAGCCTCGGGTCCGGCCCGGGGTCGCCGCAGCAGGCCACCGCAGCCGCGGGACGCGCAGCGGGAGGAGAGCAGGGGAGGAGAGGGCGGGCCGCGGAGGGGAGGAGTCGAGGTCGAGGAGAGCCGGAGTCCGGCGAGGTCGCGCCGTCGCCGCGGGTCGCCGACTCGCCGTCGCCAACCCTAGCTCGCTCGCCGCTCGGTCATGCGCAGCGCGTGCGCGTCCACCCGCCAGTACTGCTGCCCGCTCAGCCTTCCTCCTCTGTTCGGTTTCCTCAGAATGTTTTTTTTTTGCAGCAGGCCGTGGGCTCGGTGGGAATGGGGTGGGAGTGGGCCGCGACCCAAATCTCAGGGTGGGCCGCGGCCCACCCTGTCCACCCTATAGCTCCGCCACTGCCTCGGAGACCCGGCCACCGTCAGCGCTCCCATCGGCCATCGCGATGCCGCCCACCTCTTCCTCGATTCCTGCGGCGATCGCCGTGCACGCGGTCAGGAGCCCGCCGGCGCCGGCCACCGCCAGCTCGTTCTTGGACGCGAACGCGAACGCCAACCCCACGCAGTTTCCGAGGTACTTGTCCGGGAGCGGAGGCTTCATCCGCGACCGGTGGTCCAGGAGAGCACGAAGCTGGTTCGATCGCCGCCGCCGCCGTCGCGCGGTTTGGCTCGCTGGTAGCACGACCACACCAAGCCCAGGGCGGCAACCAGCGAGGTGCACCGGGGCGGCGCTGCGACGCCGCCGCGGCCACCACGTCCTTGACGCGCTGCAGGTGGTCCCTGGACAGCGTGAACGTGGCGAGGCGCTTGTCGTCGGGCGCCATGACGAAGCCCGTGTCCTCAGCGATCGACTCCGCTGCCGGGGCCGAAGATGTCGTAAAGGCCTCTCGTGTCGGAGATGAGAGTCCGGTCGATGACGGGCGGCGGCGGCGGCGCTTGGGCTCCTCTGCAGGCGGCAGCCCAGGTGTGCAGGAAGTGTGTCGACACGGCGCCGTCGCAGGCGACGTGGTGCACGGTGACGCCGAGCGCGAGGCCGCGCGCGGGCAGCAGCGTGGCCTGAAGCGCGAGAACGGCGCCGCCGCCGTCCGGGAGCGGCGGCGACCTCCCTGGGCTCGTCGGCGGCGAGGCTGTCCAAGTCGTGGTCGTACTCGGCGACGGTGAAGGCGACGGCGTCGCCCGGGCGATAGTGGAGCTCGTACCGGTTGGCCGTGCCGGGGGTCAGGTGGAGGCG